>JAHREE010000344.1:49610-156598 GCA_033628505.1 Tringa tobata | reverse complement strand
AGGGGGGGGATAAGGGGGAAAGGGGGCATTTTAAAATAAAGAGCTAAAGTCCTTGGGGGAATAAAAAAAATCTTCATTGCAGAATTTCTCCCTCCCATGCGTAGGCACTTGCTAACTGAGAGTAGTGGCACTGTGACAAAAGTAGCAAAACCAAAGGCAGGCTTTACTAAAAGAAAAGGGGGGAGGGGAAGTTTTCCACTGGCCATCTGTGAAAATAAGGCATGTGGCCATTAAATGCAGAGGCTGTAAATATAAATATACACAAGCTCCACAAAGCAAATGGCTAAAAAAAAAATGGGGCAGGGGGAGGAAAAGGAAAAAGGAATAAACTTTCAGTTAAGGCAAATCAAAATGTTTAATCTTTAGCTACCAGCGCTGGGCAAAACCAATCTTTACCTTTGCAGTGTGCAAACTTGACATGTGTTTTTAATTAAATTTGAGAAAAGTTTCTGAAGAAATGACAATGGATACAGTAGCCCCGTTGAATAGAAGGCTCCTTGAACATGAAGGATCCTGTTGAGCCTGCTGATTGGACTTACTGAAAGGCTGACACACAGGGTGATGGATGGGTGATGACATAATACCTGCTCGCCTTCTTGTCGTGCCTTTTTGAAAACCCTCTGCTCTGCACTGATAGCATTAACAAAGAGGACTGCAACCCACACGCAAGAATTTTTGCCGGCTGAGAACCTCAGCAAGACAAAATTAGGAGCAGGGTAGGGAAAAGGGTAATAAGAAGGGGACACACAGTCCTTAGGATAATATGTTAACTTTCATGTTGGGAGACTCTAACAGTCCATTGCTTGCAAGATACTCCCTGGCCCTCACATTGTATAATAATTACTCTAAACAGAAGGACCTCTGCTCACACCAAGAGAAGAGAACAAAAATATTACACTGATCATCTTTCCTAGTGTTTTACAGGCCAGTGAGGAATAGAGTGAGCTCCAAATTACAGGACGTATATATTAGCAGTCTGCTGAACTTGCAGGGATGAGTGTGTGTGTATGTAATGTCTGTGGGTAATACAGCCTCTGCTAGTCACTGGGAATGCTGAAGTATTTTTCCAGTAAAATGCTACGAGATTATGAAAGCAGGCAGGTTTTAACTCTGACAAAGTGATGTGGTTTATGACGTTCGTACTGCATCTCTGGACTTATTGCCAGTGGGTTTCTCCTGTTTGGGAAGCCTGGATTGCACCAGGTCCCGCTCTTCCCAGTTTCAGTCCTTACAACTTACCCTAGTCTGACCCATAGATTGCCATGTCTGCAGCAACCACGGGGTCAGACTCTGTTTTACCAACCCTTCTCTTTTCTTCTCCTCCCTGCTCTTCCCTCCTCCATTTTTTTCTCTACTTCCTGGCTCAAATTTAACTATTGGGGGAAGGAAAAAAAAAAATATTATTGAAGTAAAATTCTCTGCTGCAAGAGAAATTTAAATCCCATGTGTTAAACCAGCTCCTCTTACGCCTTTAGTAAAGTGAGCTCCAGTGTTTTATTTCTCAAAGACAGCAGGATCTGCGGGTTTGAGATTCTTAATATCCCACTCCTCCCCGAGGGGAGAGCAGGGACAGAATTCATTTCAGCTCAGCAGATCACGGCAGCTTCTTAAGGGTTAACTCTGCTATCCCCATCCATCAGGCAGCCTGCGAGGCATCAGGAAGGAATGATGGATGTAAAATTATTACAGGGCTGCCACCCGATATACTTACTGCCATTTGTAACTAAGGCTGGGACTGACACACTTTTTTCATTATTAAACATCCACATTAAGTCAACATTGGTCACTGCCATTCCATGTTTGGCACTCTCTTAAGGGGAAGAGCGAGAGGTGGGGGTGGGAGTGGGGAGGATGGTGGGAGGCGGGGTGGGTGGGAATGGGAGGAAAGGCATCTTGAACCCAGTGTTCCATAAGCATGAGTAATAAATAGCCTCCTGCTTACAATGCTGGAATAAATATTGTTACAAATAGCTCTTTAGTTACAGCCCAGAAGACAAGTACACCTCACAGCCTTTTAAAAGGACACGCTCCAAGCGACAACAGGGAGAACTTGTATCACAGGTTAAGAAACACTTCATCAGAGGAGGTGCGCGCATTTGGATGCTCTCATCTCAGAGCATGCTAGGAGTGTGACTGCCTCCGCACACCTCTGAAATGCTTGTGTGGCTGCACAACTGTGCAGACGTGTGCACAAATGTGGCTGTTCGCAGCAGGTGCCAGCATTCGGAAACCGGTACCTCCGCTTGTACCTGTGTACACAGACACACGCTCCAATGCCTGCTTGTGTGCCCCCTTTCTCCTTTTTTTTTTTTTTTTTTTTTGACAGTTACGAGGGTACGCACACAAACGTTGGAGGGTCTGACTACAATCAGAGCATCACTGGCTAGCTCGGTGCGTGTTTGTGCTGCGTGTCGGGGGAAAGACTGCACCGTGGGCTTGTGTGCATGCACACACAGGCTGGCTCTTGCTGTTTGTGTACATCTCCTTTGTGGAGAGGAACAGGCAATTTTGGGGCCAAACAAATGGACCAGAGTCCACTGGCTGATGCTGCCCGTCGTGGTGTTTGCACTAGATGACAATCTGCACTCTAAGCTACATGTATAAAAGGTAACATCATTTATGTATAGTACATATCAAGCTATAATTAACTGTAGCTGACAATTACAAATAAAACTATGCTCCTGGGTTTCCAAGAAACCAGAAAAACATATACACACACTTCTCATTTATACACAGAAATGTTTCCAAGAAAAGTAATGTAAAAATATGTTTTATTGCATTTGCAATTAAAATATGTTTTAGTAAAATCCATGTTCATCATGATGCTCATAGTTTTTACTGTAATCCTCTGAAAATCAAATCCCTCAAGATGGTCCAAGTTGGATGCCCATGAAGTGACTCACCCAAATCATCATAGCCATTTTTAAAAAAATCTTTTCTCATTTATGACTCCTTTTATACAGCGTCTCTCCAATTCCATAAAATTCCTGTCTGACTACTGCCTTACAGCCAGCGGGTCTGGCTGTCCACGGGGATCAATCCATCTGGGAACACGAGTCAGGTAACGGGTCGTGTACATGTGTGGAGAAAAAGCCCCAAGAGCTCTAACAAGTGACTCACAAAGGTGATTTCCAGCCCTGACCCTGCTCAGCCACCCCTGGCAGATAAATGCCTATCAAGAGCCTAACATGTGTTCGGAACTGCACTTGTAGGCTGCAGCAGCAATTCATGCAACAAAAAACTGAGCAGGTCTCGGAGAATCGTAGGTCTCCCTAACTACATCAGTCACTGCAGCGAAGAAGGGAGGAAAAATTGGGACAGCCCCAGACGAGTGTCTGTTGCCTATAAAGATTGAGGTAACTCTACAGAAAGGAGAGTCTCTCTGCTGTACATAACTATAGAAATAATGTACATTTCTAACTACGAATATGACCGCAGAGGCACAGCTACATTAGGTAATCTCCTTTTAATTCCATCTCCCACCTCAAAATCTCCCTGTCAGGAAGCAACCAGTGAGCAAACGTACTGCCCCAAAAATTCAGGGGGCTGCTTCTAAGTCCCCTGGTGGACCCTGAGCTTCTGAAGGGAAACTCTCAGTGGTAACACTGCAACACTCGATTTCTCGCTACCAACCTTCCTGACTATCCCTTTTTCTTTCCCTTGAAAACCAGAAAAAATAAGAATAAAATTTAATTCAAAATGGCAACGTTTACCTTCCTCTCAAGTCTTGCTCTTAATAAGAGAGAAAGCTTTAAAGTCCTAGACAAGACACAAACTTCAGAGAACTCGAGGTGTTTGGATCTGAACTCCACAGCTGGCTAGTCAGTGGATGGCCTAGAGCATATCTTGGAAAGGGGAATAAGTACCTAAACTTCATAACCTACGTTTTTCCTCTTTTGGGTGAAATGCAAGAGACAGCTTAGGAGACTCTGCAAGTTAAAAAGTGCAACTTCTTAACTACTGCTTAGTGGTGGTCACCCCAGCAACTCAAATGCCATTATGGTCCAGGAGAGCTCAGACTTGGTTCTGTCCTTTCCTGTCTCCACTTTAGAAATTTAAATAAAATAAAATAAAATTAAATTAATCGGTGCATATAAAGTTTTGGCATTTATTGCATTGAAAACCACAAACCTACGGTTGCTTTAGAAAAATTTTCAATTGAGTAAACAATCTTTTCTTCATGCGACCTTGTAAAAGAACTCCTCACTGCCCTCCACGAGCCCACCAGGAGGCATGAATTAGAGAGGAAAATAAACTTCAACTGGGGTTGAGGGTGAGAAGTGAAAACAGAAGGGGTAAGGAGAATCCCAACAATAGGAAAGTAACAGAATAAAGTGAATGCAGATGGTTCCACTCCTGCTACTTAATCAAAAGGCTGTGCAGAGTCACTAGAGCCAGCATAAAGTCATGTGTTAGAACAACAGCTGATCTGTATTAAAGAAGATTAACTCGCAATGCCATGGTGGAGGGCCTGGGATTATTTTATGTACTTCCATTGCCGAACAAGCCGTCAGCACAATTACTGCCCTCCGATGTGAATGACTGATCTGTAACCACAGCTAAACAGCATGCTGCTTAGGGGCCTGGGTGCTTCATGAAGATGAATTTCCATACCATCAAAGTGCTTTTAATGGGCTTCCTGATCCAACCACAAGGCCTGCTTTGCAAGTATATAGAACTCAGGATGAAGGCTTCCTGTCCAAAAGGATTTGGTCGGTTGTCACTTGACAATTCCCAGCCAGCACAAGGGAGGAGAGGGGGGAGATAGGTAGAGTTGTCTCTGCTTTGGAGGATTAAAAAAAAAAAAAAAAGAAAACGGAAAAAAAAAAGGGTACAGATGCTTTCTGAATGCAACCAACTGCTGTATCCACAGCTGAATTCAATGCGCTTAACAAATAACGGCAATTTAGCTATGCTTGCGAGGAATAGCTTGAGTCACTTTGCATTAGCATCTGGCTGAGTGTTAAAGTCATTTCTACATGGGGAGCAGAGAAAAGAAATTTCTGCTCCGAGCATCCTTTCAAGAATGCTTAAATATTTGAATATAAATTCCTTTGTGCTTGTGATCACTTCTTCTTATATCTGACACTCTGCTTTTCCCTTTTCCCTTCTGGTGCTCTTCTATGTGAAATGCCGTAAACATGCTCCATCCCTCTCTTTCTTTCTCTCTCCCCATACCAGCGCTGCTATTCTTCTAAGAGAGATTGTATGTACTGCCAGATACCTATTACACTGACCTCTTTTTTCCTTCCCCTTCCTCTCAAGAAAGTGCATGAAATTGGAGTAATTTCTACATCACTTACACCCAGGATAGGCCGATGAAAAAAGTACAGTAGTGAGAGACTCACATGTACATTTAACATTCATTACCCAGACTGCTGGCTTCTCACAGCTTATTGATCAAACTCCATCTAAAAACAGGGAAAATGGAAAGCTATCCAAATTAGCAATCTGCTCATTCTGGACAATATTGTTTGACTCACAAGCTTCCTAGGATGACTGACTTTCAAGTTTCTGCTAAATAGCTGATCATTTTCATTCGTTCTATTTATCAGCCTATCTCAGTGACTCACACAAGGACTTACAGTGAAAAGTCACTAGAAGCCATTGCAATAAAATTCAGTTTACACCAAATGCAACACCGGTCGTCTTTGTTGTAGTGCACAATGAAGGCTGTATCACCTCAGGGGAAATTGCAGGGGAAGAGAGGAACCGAGGAGAAAGTCTTGCTAAGCATATGAAGTTGAGATGTGCACGAGAGTTTGGATGTGTATCTTAGGTGGCAGTATTACAAGGACAGCTCTCTATAAATGTGGCAGGTCTATTTATTCTCCCATAAGCCAGGGCAATGCACAGAAAGACAGCAGGTATTTCCAGAGAAAAGCAGCAAATCATAACCTCTTTGACATACAGGACGGTTACAGCACATACGAATTTTTCTAGAGAATATTCACTTTGTTGATATTTCGTTATAGCACGGCTTCATGGTTCAAAAGCAGTTCAAAAGCAGAAGGTGCTAAGGCCCATAAGTTCTGCTGCCTCTAAGTTTCACTGCAAATATTTGGTGCAGTTTGTGTTGTCAATTGTCCATTTTTTCAATTTTGTTAAGTCATCTAATGTGACATGACAGTGCTACATTGCAATGGTCACAAAATATCATATATGACAACCTCACAAGGCTAAATACCCAGAAGCCGAGCCTGAGTATCAGCAAAGCTTATGTTCCAAAAGAAGCTTGAATATTTTCAAATCCAGCTCATCTCACAAACACATGAAAGCATTTCCATAAAGCAAGATTTCCACTTAGACCCAGAGATTTCCAAGATCACCTTCTCATAATGGACGTTGACAGGCTGGAACAGAGAATTAGTGGCCTCTAAAGTTCTTGTGAGGGCTTTAACTATCTCTGCCTCCTCCCCACTCTCCCCCCCAGGGTCTCCGGGTCTCTCTCTCTCATGTCATCTTTTGGTTGTGGCTTTCATTTTAATTTTCACTTTTTTTGAAAGAAGCAACTGTTCTGTTTAAAAACAGGGAAGCAGAAAATAGAGCAAGAAAAAGGATGGAAAAAGAGGACCAAGAACCTACGTATCTGTAGGGAGGGCCAAATGCAACCTCTGATCCTTTGTAAAAGGAATCTTGGAAACTCACCTTTTCCGTCCTGCAGTTATTGAGACCCAGGCTATTCACAACGGCCACCTTCCCATCCAGCACCTGCTGTTCCCTCCGAAGTTGCTCCTTCATCTGTCGGGCCTCCTGGATTGCCTTGGTAACAGCATCATGGTCATTTAAATAACCTGACGACGTGATAGAAGAAAGGATATCTTAAAAAGAGAAAGTCACAAGAAAACGCTTTAGCTTTCATCGATGAAACACACCAATAGTTTATCATTATTAATGAGAAAAAGGTAAAAGTTAAAGCCCAGAAACCCATCTGTGCTTTGTAATTCTGTTCTTGTTATGACAGAGCCACCTGGATAAAAAGCGGGAGAAACCTCAGTGCCAAAATCATCGTCCTGATATTTGAGCCCATTAGTTCCAATATTTCCCTGACACTGCAGAGGTTAGCCCCGTGGTCTGTATGCAGCAGGATGTAACCGGAGAAGAGTTAGGGGAGGCTTTGATCACGCCAGCAATCCCAAACTCTTAAAAATAGACCATTTCATTCTTCCCCTTCTTAAAACTTGTGAATACATTAAAATAAACCACAGGTGGCGGTGGTTTGCTATAGATATGAAATGCATAATGACTGGGAAGAGAAACCTCATCCACTGAATGCTCCCCACCACCACCTGTCATTCAGAAACGTATAAGAAACCACAGCTACACGGACCTACATTCCCACTCCTATTCATGCTGCTAATAGTAGGTCAAATGTCCACTGTTTTGCTGCAAATTCACAGCCTAGGGCTTAGCCTTAGTAGTCACTGAATTATTTCCTTTTAAAATGTTACAAGCATCACCGGCGCAGCTAATACTATTTAATTTTAAATGTGACACTTTGTCATTTTTTTTCCTTTAGCGTACTGTAGATTATACTTATTATGATCTGCATGTGATTTGTAGGATAGAATACTGATGGGAGACTCCAAGCCCCAGTCTATTTTTCAAACATTAAAGGAGAGGCTAATATCTATCAATCTCCCTCCCCCTCGCCACATCCCCACACCCGCGTGCACGCACACACTTCTTTCTGTCTTTTAACTAGGGCATAAAAACGGCATAAAATGAATCTGTAATATGAAATTGCCCAGAAAAGGGACTTCTGTTTGTGACATGAGGCTAAATCTAACCAGATCCATTGGTGAATTGTGACAGATGGAGGGACTGTGAGACAGAAGGCAGGCACTAATCACACACAAAATGACCGGCTTGCCTCAACATGTTCCATGGATTCCAGCAAACTTTACACCCTAATCCATTTTTAGAACAAAAAACATCTGGGCCATAAATCCTCTAATCTGCCAAAACACGCTATTAAATCCCATGATTTGTTGAAAAACACTAAGATTAAAGAAAGGAAATATAAAATGGCTAACTGCCGTGTTAGGAAAGTGTTATTAATACTCTTTCTTTGTCTCAATTATGAATGTTCTGTTCCTAAAGAGCCTTGTCTAATCATGTCAGATTACACATCCTTGTTGTATTGCTAGACTCTTCTATCTGATCCGCTGATTGCCAAAAAACGTAGGACATTGTCTTGCCGCTTAAAACATTTCAGGGGAAGAAGCTGATGTCAGATTAGTTCAGTGCTGCGCTGCTGTCAGGATTTTAGTTTGGTTTGGGTTTTTACTGTTGTTTTTTTAGACAGCAGACAGGATGGGATGGGTATTCCCAGCTGCCTTGGTGCACGAAAACTAGAAAGAAAAGTTTTTGTGCGGTTGGACTGTTGTTAATTGTACTAGAAGTTCACTTTTGGCTAAATACCCAGGAGCTCTAAGAGTTTTAGATGAAATAACTTGATCCACATTGCTTTTATCAAATGACGCTGTTCACTAATTCCTAGCCAATAGAATTCCAGTAATTCCAGCTTTCCCAGCACCAGGAAGGATATAACCTGCACCAGCACAGTGCTACCAGCTGATTTTATTTTTTTTTTAAATCTCCATTTTATCAGCTTGCTTGGTTTCTTCCCCACTTTGCATCTGTTACTGATCAAGCTTGCCTGTAGTCAGAATAAATTGAAAAGGAAGCAAACAAACAAACAAACAAACAGTAGTATTAGTGTTGGTTGTGCTCTTGATTAGGCTAGGTATAATACTTCAAATCTGTAATACAGCCGAATTTGCCTAGGAACTGGAATTCATGCCCTTCTCCAGACTATTTGGCTTTTCCTGAATACTGCTATCTTTGAGACAGTTTGGCACATGACAGTGAATAAAAGCAAGCACTCCTTATGTTTTTCAGTAGCTGCCAAGATGCTGGTGTGCAGGGAAATGATTAATATAGAAGTGAGTTGAATGTAAATTATTGTTGTTTAGGGTAGGTGGTGAATTATTGACAGAGAGGGGAACTGCATTACATAAAATGCACTGAGTTGCAAGGATTGCCAAACTAGCATAGAGATGTTGAAGATAATGGCAAAGGGCAGAGAGAAGTTGTTTCTGTTTTTAGTACACGGACATATGCCTGTTCCCAAAAAGAAATGCTTGGATTTAAAGTCATACATGAAGCCACGACATTTGTGACTGCTCAGTCTGTAGCATAATTTATACAAGATAAGGATAGCTCTAGAAAAGGACTACATATCTGTATGCCCAAGTGCAGCTACGCTCTTATTCATAGGAGGCTGTAAGTTTGCACCCTCCAGAGACAACTGAACAACACACGAGCTTTTCTCCACGCCACGGGAACCAAGCAGCCTGAAGAACAGCTTTCAGAGACCGGTTTTAATTTGAAGTTAGTGGCAGTGAAAAGGGACAGCTCAGGCGCATCCCCACAAGGCGGGCTGTGCACACCTAGGACCGACAACTTGTGTCTTGTGTTGACAGCTCCCATCATTCAAATGGTGGAAGGAACTGTCTGGCAAATGACGGCATGTTTCCCAGTGACTTTTTGAAGAGGGATTCACCTCTCAAGATAAAAAAGTAATCCAGTTTCTCTACGATTTTTAGGGACCTTAGTCCCTTTCCTAAAAATGTTACCAAAATTTTTTGTGGCGTAGCCCCTACTGGATGGTGACTTGAAACTGCATGCTTGCTTTTTTAAGACAACCAAATGGTTTCGCCATGGTAATGAGTTTTACTTGCTGTAACTTTGCTTGGATCTGACCTAGCAGTTGGCAGGAAAACTCCGCAGGGTGCTCCCAAGCCTTTCATTCTCCTAGTCCTCCATTAAAGCATAGACCTTTGTTAGAAGTAGGCTATGTCTGTCCAGCTCCTACACCACAGTTGAAGACTGCTTATCTTATATATACAGTATGCACAGTGATACTGCTCAGCAACCTCAAAAAGTCACTTTCTATATTTGTAGCTGAGAGATATACAGCAGTGAAGTCTATGTCATTAACAATAACTTAAGTATGTTATCTTTTGCTCCACAGTTTTCCATGGTTTATTAATGGTATAACACATTAATTCTTCTTACAAGAGTGACCTTTAAAGCTCCATTCATCCTCACAGCTTTTATCCAATTACATTATCACTCACTACAGGTACAGCATTTCAAAATCTCCATTTTGTTAAAAGAAGTAAATTGCAGGGGTCTCAAACCTATGAAAAATATCAGGTGTGTAGGGAAAGAAGACTGGAGAGGAGAGAACAAGAGACATCCTGCCACTGAGATGCAGGTCAGATGCTTAACTCCACATCTAAATGTGATGCTCAGTCTATCGAGGATAAAAAATTTCATGTGAAGAAAATGAAACTCAATGCATTGTACGTGGAGAGCAGTAGAGCCAAGCAAATTAAAGATGAAATACATTAGTACCTACCAAAGTTAAACAATGTAGGGCTAATACTAATACATAAACAATTAACAATGTGATATTTACACAATATTTATACAATTGCAACATGTCATACCAAATAAAATTATATTCTTTTCTACAGGATGTAGGAACATATTCTCTGATATATGTAACTCATCAATGTTAACAATAATAAATGTATGCACAGTGGAAGGTAATAGAGTGGGAGCTAGATCTGTTTTATCTTTGGACATAACTATGGGTCTTTCTGGTATCTACATGGGTAGAATATGGACTACAGAGATCTGGGAGAGACCCATACAGACACAAGAAATTTTTACTACATAGCACTAAGATATCCCAGAAGCAGCTTCTGATGTGTTTGATGTATGGTTTCTTTTGTTTGTGCCATCTCTGAAAGTGGCCAGCAGCAGATGTTTTAGCAGCAACAAGGCACACGGTAGCAAAGGTACAACAACCTACCTCACTTAATTTCCCAAAGAGAGCTTGATTTACATCCTGAAATCTTAATTCAGGTTATGCTCAACCACTTCATGGAATAAAATGTTTCGGTTAGAAGGATGAAGAATGGGGTGTGTACACACATACTTACACAAAGAACAGTCCCTTTAACGCATCAGACTTGTAAAATCACCACCAGGACTGTTATTACTTAGATGGCCTTTAGGCAAAGAGGTAATTTTGACAGGAGGAAGAATTAACACTATTTTTTGGAACAATGTTAAAAACAGCCAGTCAAGACTTTTTGCAAGATGCAACATTAAATTTGGTTTTTTGAATGAAGCTGGTGATTGTGTTGCTTATTAGACCAAGGTAAAATAATGCTCCATGCAGCTTTTTAGTGGACTAAGGATTAAACCTGTAATTTTGCAAAGATGTATTTGCATATGTAGACTTTTAACTGAAAGGGATTTTTTTTTTTAAGTTTCTACATCACTTTCAGATGGCATAGTAGAATATCACGTGTCCTTAATGCCCGCCACTAGACAGGTCACTGTCTTTAATGTGTGCCACTAAACAAAGTGCATTTATTAGCTGTTATTGATAAAGCAGTATCTGAAATAACACAGGCTTTTGGTTTCCAAGTCTGTAAAAGTTAACATACTGCTCCTGAAATCGTAAGATTCTGGGAGTCTCTTCACTGTCATCAACAAATGCAGTATTATGGTCAACCCATGACAGCTCACAGACTGGCAACTGGCTGATAAATGCCCATTTGCTGATAACACCTATTAATTGTTATGAGGAAGGACAAATGAAACTGAGCTTACCTATTGTGTTAGCCCTGGCCGAAGGACTAGCTAATGTTGCTGGCACAGAGGATTTTAGTGAACTGGTCCCACTATTTATTCTCAGAGTTGGCATATGAGGAGAGGTGGGGGATGTGGGAGACTTGCCATCAGATGTCTTGGGCTTGGCTGAAAGGTTCAGAGGCTGGGCTACTTCATCCTACAACAAGCAGAAGAGAAAAGAACATTATGAAAAAACTGCTGCTGTTGGCACAACACCGTCCAAGCAAAGACAGTTGTTTTCAGCTCATATGAACTTCTAAACTGGAAAGGTTGTATGATATATATTAAGATCAAATGTGATACAATCTTGTCATTCCAGTTTGGAACTGAGATGACTGATAAACTGGAAAATTAGCATGACATGATCAGAGAACATCCTCCATTTGTACTTTGTATGTAAGAATTGCCTCTGAAGAAATGGATCACAGCAACAAAATATACCCTTCTATGACAAAAATAAAGAGCACTTTTACACTTACATTTTATTGTTACTTTATTTTTAACTTGATGGGGATAAATTAAAAAAAAAAACTGAAGAGAACTTTCACTTAAAATTCAACCACCGTGACCCAAATTGGGCAAATGTGTTTTCATTTTTTTTTTTTTTTTGGGGGGGGGTGGGGGTGTTTGGTTGCTTGGTTTTTGTTTATTTAACTTGTGTTTCTTCTGAACTTCCCATGCTTAGAACTGCAAGCACAAAAATGTCATAGGAAATAAATACTACTCTTCCACCACAACAAGAGAGCAGGAAGAACCTGCCTTTTCTTTCCACAAAATTTGAAACAATAACCTGGATAATTCTGCATAAGTCTCTAGATTTTTTTCATATTCTGTGGAGATTCTGACTTCATGATTTCAGTCATTATTATTATGTGAAAATAGAATAATTGGGTGACATATTTTGCAGGGTAACTGGAATTATTCCTAAACCTGGCTTTATTACACAGAGTAACAGACAGTGCTATAAAACACATTAAAATTCTAAGTCATGTATTTTTGTTTGACCAACATAAAATACAATAAGAGTAAAAAAAAAACAACAGGGAAGGGAAAAAAAGCTTTTCATCAAGGGGGATATTTTGGAACTGATTTTAACTGACTTTTTAATAACCACAACTGATGGGTATGGTATTAGATCAAACCATCACATATTAGCTTAGCTTTCCTCTCACACTGTGACTTAGGAAAGCTATCCTCTAGCTACTGGAACTGTTACATCACACAACTGGGGTTTGGCTCAAGGCACTGAAGAAGCCGATTCCGATCTCCCTAAGTTATAAGTACATTCACAGTTATAGAATTATTCCTGACTTACAGCAATGCAAAACTGACTGGAATTAGACTCATAATGTTTGAGTGTTTTACTGTTACCACTAAGGTATCTGTAACTACTATCATATAATACTGATTCTTTTCCACAGGGGGTGGTGTACTGCAGTAAAGAAGGAATTTTATAGTTGCTTATCCCTTGTGGAAGTATGATATAGATGTACATCTCCAAACACAAGACAATTCTGCAAAGCACTGTCATATAACTTTTCCATTACCTTAAAGAAGCAAGCTCTGAGCAAAGCACTTTTGTTATATTTGACTATTTCTACACTTTTGTTATAGTTACAGCTAAAAATAAATTAAAGCCTAGCAGAGAAACATATTGAGGACATCGTGGACAAAGTTGTCATCCTTAAAGTGGTATTTAAGCCATCCTAGATGCAACTTGTGCATAAAGTAAAGGGGGAAAAATATCAGTGCATAAAATTGACTTAGGAGCCCATATTCTGTATTCTCAGAAGTGAATTAGGCACCCAGATAGCAGAGTTCCGTTAGTCTTTCAGACATCTTAAGCCTTGGGGTTAAAATGTCACCCAATTCAACCAGCATCTGACATTTTCAGAAGGTATTCGCTATGTTACAGAAATACAAATCCGTCTATATTAGAATAAAATAGATTAACCTACTAGCCAAATGGAAGTGAACTTGCTCTGTTGTTCCACTGATTTCAATTTAAAAGTAAAAAAAAAAGTCTCACAATAGTGCAACTATAATGTTGTAAAACCAGTACTGATTTAGTTGCATAAAAATGTACAAACCAGCCAATGAACCAACCAAACACAACGAGACACGGATCCCTGAACAGCAAAGTCATCTATTTCGATGAGACAGTACCAGAAGCAATGCAAACCTGCCCACATTCTTGTTTCAGTTCAATCCAAGGGGGGGTTAGTTTCCATGTATATTCAACTCTTGACCTCTGTTGTAAGCCTCAACAAAAGGGGCTGATTAGTTCCAGATATTGTAGCAAAAGCTGCAATGTGTTCTCTCGCCACTGGAAATCTGACCCAGAGCAGCACTCCAGTTCAGAGGGAGCAGCAACCAGTCCCTGATGGGAATGGCTCTTGCTCCCATCCAAAGTCAGCTGGGATTCCAACCTGCATCCTTGTGCTAAAAGGTTTTTTTCAGTCTCGTCCTTTTGACTCAATCCCTCCACAATCCTGTCCCTATAAAGTTTACTTCCTTCCCTTCTCTCGCTCCTTTTCCCTTTCCTCAGTCCTTTTGTTCCCCCTTTTTAGCCTGGTGTGAAGGCAAGGTCTTGTGCAAGTCCACTAGAGAACAGTGGGTTTGGTCTCATTTAATGCAAGTTAGAAATGGGGGAGGTGTTTTTTTCCATCGTAGGCATCCAGCAACGAAGCTGTCTGCACTGTAACTATTCTTGGTGGTAAGAATGCTTTTCTTCATTCAAGTCAGCACAGCCTTCTCTAGAGCCAAGAAGTATACGGCCTTGTGGAAATAATAGAAGTCGACAGTTCCAGAGCTGATAAATGTCATTCCAAATTGCCCCTTCATTCACTTTCATTGTGTGTTCAGGCTAATGGTAAATTAATCGGAGGTCACAGAAGCTTGGTCCTCATAAAGGAGGATAAGTAAACAATTTTCAGCTATTATACGTACTTAGAAAATGATATTACTTCACTGTTCGGTCTCACAACATTTTTACTTCTGTTATTTCAAAGAGCATTCTCAAATCCTCACTGGAAGTCAAATACATTAAAAAAAAATCAGAGTTTAGAAATCCCATGTTGGATCATCAGTTGATAATAATTTAAGTCATTTCCTTTACCACAGTGGAACTACACTGATTTATTCCATGGGAGTCTAAAAAACATCTGGGAGACAGGTAATAATATACAATTGTGTTAAGTGTGAAGATGACTGTTAGGATCTTCACTCCTATACTCAGGGAGCCATTTTACTCTTTTTCCTATTTGCAGACATACATTCAAAATTCTCTGCTCTTGCAGTTTAAATCAAGCACTGGACTGCCTTCATTACTGATTTGTATCCGAGGAACCATGAGAAGAATTAGGTGTTGGCCTACCTTTATTTTTAACCATTAAAATCTCCCAGCTGACAGTCTGTCATATTATAGATTAGCAGGCTTCAACTCTCAGATATATAAGGCTCTGTATAACTGCAGCATGACAGCTAGGGCAAACACAAATGAAAAGCAAAGCACAGCTGTAGCATGTTCACTCCAGGTAGCCGGTATCTTTCAAGAGGCAGGAGTTCCTATTTTATACAGTGGGATCACAGAAGCTAGACCTACACCCTGTACTGAGTTTTTATTAGAGAAAGCTCAGTATTGATTGGTCCCTGCCTTTTTTAACATGCAGTTATTCTAAGATGCCATTGACAAGGTGGGTTTTTTTTAAGACAGTATTTTTAAAAAAGAGTTAAACGAAGTCAAACATTTATTTATGTATCAGCCAAAACGATTAATGCTTGGACCAGAGGATGTTAAGACCCAAAAGGCTTGTAATAATATAAACACAGATGTGATGAAAGTAAAATACGATTTTGATCAAGGGTTATGAAATGTTTCCTTTAAAGTAGCACATCTGTCTAACAAAACAAAACACACACACAAAATGTAAAGCATAAGCGAAAACACACATAAGAGGGCAAAAAAAATGAAGTACCCACAGCAAGAGCAAAGTATTGGTAAAGAGGCTCCCATCCCCTGTCTCACAGTAGTGTCAGAAGAGCCGCTGGTTTAGGGAGAGCTGGTGGTTTGTTTCCCAGGATTGGAAGACTGTCATTAATCAAAACTTTGGAGCTCAGGGAACTTAAAATGCTTGATTTGCTCTAGACTTTCTTCCCAACTGATCTCTAAACATACAAGGGACGAAAGAAGAACCTTTCATCTACACCAGAATTTGGGGGGTAAACCAAATATTCAAGAGCTGTATTTTGTAGCCTTACTCAAACTAGATTTGTATAACTTTGAGCTTTCGGATTTAAGCATCAGATACTGGAAACTCCAAATATAAGTGCCTGACACGCAACATTTAAACAGAAATACTGCTGGTAAGTGGAGTGTGCATCACACTGCTTTTATACAGTTTGTATGGTCCTATGAAAAGGTAAAATGCTCGGTAAACACAAAGTGCTCCCATATTAATATATGGGAGGAAAATATGGAAGAGTAAGAAAAGGAAAGGATTTGGTCACAGGCATACAGTAACGTAGTGGCAGAGTTTCAGACAGACCCAGGAATTCTCACTTGCAGTCACCTATGTTGCAAATAGTTGGCTGAAATGGTGTCTTTTCTAATCTTTCAATCATGCTCTTATTTACTTCCTCCTAAAATAAAAGGTTAATTTATCTCTGTGGAGAATAGATTTGGAAAAAGAAGGGAATAAAATCTGATTTTGAGAATCTCTCTAAACCGTCTATTAAAAATGGCACTATTGCAACACCAGGAGCTGAATAAAAGACTGATAGCCCAGATGAATGAACCAATCAAAAGAAAGAAAAAAACAAGAGTGGTGGGGAAGACCCCACACGATTCATTTAGATTTCATAATCTCACTTCTTTTCACAGATTTTAAAGGTTCGCATACTATTATAATACAGTTACTGAATCATCATACTGTCATTTAAATCCAAGTGCTGTATCCCACTGTGGCACACACTGAAGGTCCAGGTTGCAGGGTTTATTACAAAATCATGAACTACTCTGTGTATCATCTGACTGGCAATACAAACATGCTTAAATGACCTGGCATAAGCACAGCCTAGCATGGTCTACTAAAGAGGCTTTTCATGACCTCTGGGAACACATTCGCCACATCTTGCTGCCTATTTAAATGACCTTGACAGTACAAATTACAGCCAAATGAGTTAGAAACAAGAAGCTGGAGAGGGGGTTTCTGAAAGAATGCCTCTGCCAACTCCCCAGAAACAAAGCCTCATTCCCGCACATTGGTTCTGTTTCGTGGAGATCTTAATTTCATCAGAAATGCAAAATATGGACCACTTACTGGCATGTCTGGGGCAGAAGACAATGGTGCTATTGTTGCCCACTGAACAATTCAGCCAGTCAGTGGCTTATCCATTCAGTCTCACGCTTACCCAGAAATGTCTGACAAATATATATCAAAACCCGAGATGGAACAGCATATATGCAAAGAAAATCCTTTGGCATCACTGTTCCTCAAGACTACAGTTGTCTACACACTCACACAAAGATACCAGCAGCTTCCTTCACATCCCCTCCCCTTCCTCTGAAGCCACTCAAGGCGAAATTATCAGTAGTGATAATAAGAAGCTGAGAGGTAAAGGCAGTTGTGAAACATGTTGTATAAATGAATCATGCTGCTGATATTATCCTCACTGATGAAATAATTGTATTAAATTAGGCAGGGATGTTCACATGACAGGATGGGTGAATTAGATAATGCTCATCTGCAGCTGTACCTCCTCCTGCCACATTCTCAAGTTTTGATTAAGAATAATGTGTCCCTTCCTGCAAAGGTAGAAATTTCTCTTACATAGAAAAAGAGATGGAAACGTATAAACAGGCATCTTAGTTATGATATGATAATGAACACAGTAAAATTATTCTTCATGTTCAGAGAAGCCACTTCATCGTACTCTTGCCCATGAGTTTCAGTGCCAAAAGCAGAAGGTACAACTGGACTCTTGTCAGAAAGGAAAAGAAAAGGCACTGAAGACAAGACAGAGGGCAAGTACTAGGAAGAAATCTCTTTCTTCTTTCTGATCCTGCAAACCTCACAGACTTTTCTTTCTGCAATAGCTGCAGAAATATCTCAGCCTGGATTTCTGTCTGTACCTAGAGCAGGTTGTTGGTTTTATTTTTATGCTGTTGCTTTGCTGGGTATCTTCCTGAATACATTGCTCTCAGGAGGCAGACACTTTTTGGACTTAGTGCCTTACCTAGCCAAAGTTAGTACTTCCAGTCTTTACTTGATAGTACCCAAATACTCTTATTAATGGGACTCAAAACAAAGGGGGGGAACTGAGCTGCCTTATATTTATCTCATCTGCTTCTTTAGGGGAATACACAAAGAATAAGCTATTTCCAAATGCTGATTTATACACCAAGACTATTCTTGCACAGTTTCCATTCCTGTTCATGGGGAAAAGTGGTGTATGAGCACACCTACTTAATCTGTTCTGTAGCACCCGGGACAGACAGGATTTTTTCCCAGTCCTTTTTTTTTTACAATGCTAAGGGCTCTCAGTGAGGATATTCTCTGGGGACTTTGTCCTCTCAGAAAGATCCCTAACATCTTCCCCTTTCATTTTTCTTTACAGGAAGCCTAGCTGCCAGAAAAGAAGTCTGCAGTTACAAACACTAATTTGCTGCCCTGGAAACCCCAAGCTTTGATTTTGTCTAGTCCACATGTTGTCACAGTAAAATAAGAGAGCTGCTGGGTGGTTTTCCCTTTGTATTTAGCACTGTTGTTTCCCCAAGTTGTACACAGGATTCACAAACAGATATAGGAAGAACAAAAGAGGGGCATGCAAAATGACCTGTCTATAAACATGGAAGGCCCTAGGAATTGGATGCCCTCCCCTCCTCCCTACAGCCTTTTCATCCGATGCACATTGCTTACTCTGTAGTATTGGTCTATTCTACGAGCCACAGAATACAGATGCTGAAATAACAGAGGACCAAATGCCAAACAAGCCTAGGATCATTTTAGTCCTCCAACTAGCTCAGACATGGAAGAGTGTGGGCTGTTTCATCTGCAGGGCAGCCTAAAAGCAGTATCGGTGGAGAGAGCTATGTAACTCCTCCTCAAAGTCTACATCCAACGACGTCCTGGGGCAAAGGTCTTAATTTTTGTTAGCAACAGGTCAGAACTCTGCACACAAAATCCTAAAAGCAACTCTTCAGCAAGTCTTCAGGAAAGACAAGTGCTGCACTGGGACCGAGCCCTTTGGGTTCCTGTGGAGCTCAGGGCAGGCTGTTTGGCCAACAAAGTACACCAGGGCACGCAGCTTAGCAAAATGAGCAGACTGGGATGTGTTTACTCAAAATTCATTCATTTAGCCTCTAAAATCCTCAGAGAGGCATCCTCCAAACCATACTTGCAGCTTCTGGCTGGCTTTGGATTGCCAAAACGCCCACCATCCTTGTGAAGTCTGCTGGTAATCTCCACAGATGAATAGCACAATGTGTTTGATGAAAGCAGGTGATTTGAGAGTTCTAGGCTATTTTTGCTTGATCATGAGTTTTCAGTCATGCATCAACCTCTAGGGAAACCTGATGACTTATAGATGCTTGTCCCAACTCAGATTCAAACTTCAAACATTCATTTTCATCCATGCAAAAGTGACTGACTTACTCATATTTGCCATTATTCTGCTGTTTGCTCTTCTGTTAGACCAAAATAAGCAGAAGTGAGAGCTACTCACCACACTGCTCAGTACCCAGTATGTGGATTTTCAGTACAGCATGAAGCAAAATTGCAGGAACAAAGAGCTTTTAGCATTTGCTTGCACCTCATAATGAAAAAGCTCCTTCTCATTCTGCATTTCTGAGTGAGTGAAAATTTAACTCAGTAACCTCATTTACAAAAAAAAAACCACCTGAGCGAAGCTTGTTCTGAGCAAATCCTGCCAGGTTTGGCCTGAAATGAGAAGGGTCTGTGTTGAATAAAGATACAACACGAGCCAGTGCTGGTCCGTACTTCATGCCAAACTTGGGTCCTGTTGTTAGCTTTTTCCTTCTAATAATTATTGTTCAGCTGCAGTTCTCACATCACTGCTGTACCTATTTCTTTGGTGTAATGCTATTAATGAAGCGCTTCCCTAAGAAGGCTCAAGTCAGCTGCTAAGCAGGAAGAGTGACTTAGGCACAGGTCAGCAGGGATTGACTCAGATACAGCAAATCTTCAGGGGAAGACAACAACTGATTTTTCATGCTTTTAACCACGCAAATCACTTTACAAGAGGTAAAAATCATTAGAGAGGATCACAAAACTGTGGGGGACAGGAGGGGAAAAGATTCTTCCTTCTTCCAAACTGCCCCCACTGAACTACGGGACGAGCAGTAAAGTGTAAGATGGAAAAAAAATCACTTCTTCAGTGAACCACAGGCATATTAATTAATTAAAGCTCATAATTACTCTGACAGCTTTTGCCTTATTTTACAAACAGGAAGAACAAGGCACAAAGTGGCCAAATGATTTGCCTAATCTCCCACAGTGAGTAAACAGCTGACTCAAAACGAAGAGCAGAGCAAATGCCACTCTTACTCAGACCAATGTTTTGGGTTTTTTTTTTGATACTGTACTGAACCTCCCAAAATGTCCAGCTGCTTCAAAAGAAGTTGCAAAAAAAATGGATAGCTGTCAGGCAGTTTGATCTGTGGTATGTATTCCTGAATTGTGTTGGGTAGAAACTGGAATAGCCCATGCCCTGAAGCGTGATGTCTTGTAGCTTAGTTCTTAGTTAGATTATTTTTTTGAATTCTTGCTACATAATTCTGTACCAAATAAAAACCAGAAGTCTAAACATGTGGTGGCACTCTCCCACCCATAACAAGGCTGTTTAAAAAATGGAAATAGACATTAGATTGGATTTTGTTTGCTGCCTAAATTGAACTTGGAGTCACCACCTTCCAACGACTAATCCCCAGTAAATGTTAAGCAGAATGAACAGCAATGAAAACAACAAAACCTGAAAGGACAGGGAAGGACTTCGAAGGAAATAAAACAAGGACCTGCAAAGCCAAACAGCATTACAAACTGGTACATTTTAAATGAACAATAAGAAAACAGAAGACACACTGATCAAAGCCTCCCACCTCCTCTCTGTGGTGGATGACACCTTCGCTGGGAGCACACCACCACCTCTAACCCCACACCTGCAAAAGGAATTAATTTCAAAAAGAATACAGACCAAAGCATACCGTATCAAAACAATTTAGCAACAGACCCCTCCTCCTGCTGTGGTCAGGCAGGAGAAGCAAAGATGCTGCATGGATTCTAAGATTCAGGGAGGAAAAAAGACAAAACAAAAGGAAAAAAACCCCAGCTGTTGAAAACTTTAGAAGAAAAAAAGTCAAAAGACCTTGAAAGAAAAGAGAATTCAAACAGCTTGGACAACTGGCAGTGGGCTAAGAAATTCCTTTTCAAAAACCACCTGTGCTTTCTTTGACTTTGGATATCTCTATGTAGTCTAGGTAGATTTTTCACTAAGAGACGCAGCAATGTATGCTGCACTACAAATAAGTGGTGCAAAGATAACATGCACTGCTTTTATTTATACATACGTACAACTGTAAGAAAAATGTCAAAATATGTTTTGTAACTGTAGATATGACCTGCCCGAAAATTTGTTTTTCCAAGTAATAGCTTTTCAAAGGGAAACCATCAACACAAAACTCATCCGTATTTAATGCTTGCGTGCTACTAACAACATCCTAGATCATTAAAATCAAAATGATTCTGCAAGTTTGTCTGTCTTGGTATTTTTTCATTTCACCTCCTTTTAGTTAGATGAAATCTAATCAGCAGTTCCAGAAACTGGAGGAAGTTTAATGTACTGTAGGGAATGTTCAAAGTGAACACATGCTCCGTCATCGAGTACTGCACTCGAAGAATTTGTTTAATATTTATACCCCATCCGTATTCACATCCATGAGGTCAACTACTTGAGAGTATACCTGTTGGAAAGGGTCTTTCCTTCTCCTGTGCCACAGTCATGCCCTTTCTGTTGCTGATTCCTCATGTTCAGTTCCTGACTTTCCAACAAACTGTCTCTGTGAACTTGAATGAATTATTCATTATCTACTCTTCTGCATATGGTGACTGAAATCTTTGTGAAGGTATGATAAAATATTAGCAAATAAAATTTCAGTGTTTTGCACAAGCGCAAATAGCTACAGAAAGTAAAGGGCTACCTCTTTTGTCTCAATTCTCTACTTACAAAATCAGAGAAAATGCACATGAAAAGGGTTTCTTTTATGCAGACTGGGCATACATCATATATATGTTTATCTAACTGCATGGGAACACCACCATTTACAATCCCTTAGGTTCAATAAGTACATTGATATTATATAATTATCCTAATGAACATATTAATCAACCCTAATAATCCTAATTAAAATCGAAATATATTGTAGTTTCTTTTTTTTTTATTTGCTGCTGTCAGTACTGAATGCAGATTTACAAGCAGAACAGTGCTGAAGAAGTATTCAGCCCCCCTCGGTGAATAGACTTCAGATCCTATTCCTGATTCCCACTAGCAAAAATGAAATCACCATCAGGACCCGTATTGGGGCCAAATTCCTGGCAGGCACAATGAACCACTAATTGCTGGATTCATTAGTAAGACTCATAGTTTGTCCCCATGAGATGCCGAACACTTTCAGCTCCTTTTAAAACCTAGCATCTCAGAAATTAAAATTAACAACTCCAAACTAGTATTTCTGTTATACTGTAGAAACTCAGCATGAATTTGAAGTCAGATCACAAGAATGCCAAAAATCTATTATGTAAAATTAAGCAGATTTTTATCTACCATTTTCCTGTTAATTCTGTAGAACATGCATGCATCCATGCACAATAGATATTCCATGCTGTTTCTCAAGTCTAAACAATTGGTTAAAATAGTTTTTGTAAAGCTGAAAGAAGACAACTGCCTTTAAAAATACCTTTCAAATAGCCCCAGCATCACACTGTTAAGATTGGCCTATTCTTTTCAGACATAAAACAAATGTCTATTTAAGAACACATCCAAATGCATTTCCATCACTCAGCCAGAACACATTCACCTCCCAGAAGCTAAGACTGTAAGAGATGGAAAGAGAGAGGGAGAGAGAGAGGAGACCTTTAGTCCACCTACTGGCTTCACTAAAGGCAATGAATCCAGCCCTAGCTCATTTCAAGTAGGTTCAGTTGTGTCAAAGGTTACCCACAAGCTATTTCTTGATGATTTATAGCTGATGTCTACAGATCTCCTTTTATTTTAATGATGGCTTCAATACAGACATTAAGACATTCTTTGTCTTCGCAGAAGTATATGAGAGGGAAGTTGACATCTTAAAAAAAAATTCTAAGAGGCTGATTCGCTATTTCTGAACAGGGCCAGCTCTGGGCCGTTTTTATATCTTATCCAGAAGGAAAAGGGGAGGAAAAAAAAACCCTTCATCCTTTTCTCCCATACTAAAGCTGCTATGTTTTTGTGACTTATTCTGGGCACAAATCCTAGAGCACTGACTCAACGTGTATATCACCAGTTAATTATGATCAAGACAAGACACTAGGATACTTGGTAAGCATAAGATAATTTTATCTCTTTGCCAGTAATAACATGTATTTATATAGCATTATTTTGCTCTGTTTGAGCCCAGAGCAATTTACAAAGTGAGTCCCAAATGATACTATCATGGGAATCCTTCCACCCAGCCCTGAACTGTAATCATTTGGGGCTGGAGAACGGCAGCACAGGAAAAGCAGTAGCAAGACATACTGCATCCATTTGAGATTTAAGATGTCATGCCAGTAAAAACCCCGAGAGTTGTCCAAATGTGAGATTATTTTTAGCCACAAAATTAGCCTGTGTGCGTGCATGTGTGTGAGTGTGCACATCAGGTCTGTGTGCGTGTATGCATGTCTGGCAGTCTTCATCTCTGTAGATATTTTGAGCACACCAGCCAATCTCCGTCAGGTTTGATGAAGTCCTCAAAGGTCCCACATCAGTTGTGTAGAGGGACAATGGGGTAGGGGGGGGGAATTCTCTAGGCCTCTCCTCTCAGGACAAGACACCAGTGCTTACCCACGTTTTAACAGACAACAGGCGATCCCCTGGAGAAAGGTATTCTACGTATCCAGTGAGAGCCCAAACATTGTGACACTTCACCAATGAAACTAGGCTTCACTGGCACTTTTGGAGCATCGCGCTCATTTGAAAATGAAGGCAGAAGAGAAAGTGTCTATTCAGTCTGTTCTGCTCTACAGGCCCTGAGCAT
Source organism: Tringa tobata (assembly GCA_033628505.1). Taxonomy (NCBI): domain Eukaryota; kingdom Metazoa; phylum Chordata; class Aves; order Charadriiformes; family Scolopacidae; genus Tringa; species Tringa tobata. The sequence continues at coordinate 132,591 of JAHREE010000344.1, read as the reverse complement.
CTCTGCTATTTTCTCGCTTAGGGTAGGCAAAAGGATGGGGCTGTTGTCTTCCTCACCCACTAGCCTCAATAAACTTTAGCTGTTTGGTAGAGTAGTGAATCTCCTGGGTATCACACCACCACATCGTTCTGCCTATAAGCTGCAGTTCACTGGGAGGACTCATTTTGTGTAGAGAAATTGGTATTTCCAAGACTGTGAAATGAAGAACTGTAAATCCAGACATGAAATGTAGTGGGCAAATAGTCACGTGACACCATTTTAACTTCTGGTATCATGAATAAAATGCTACCTGACACACATTTCTCAGCCAAACTGTATGTGCTGAATTTGCCTGACCCCAAATTACGTCTGTGCCTTCTATAGAGAATGTTGAAAGCACAGGCTATCCAGACATTTATGAAGAATAATAAGCAAACAGAGATGAATGAATTTGTGCCAGAGTTTTAATTGCAGACTCTATTTTCAGTGGACATCAGAAATTAGGATAGGAGTACCCGGAAAAGGAAAGAAGATAATTTCAGAGAAGACTAAGAATATTGAAAATAAGAGGTCATTCTGATCTACAAGCAAAGCAGAAAAAACAACACATTTTATACTAGATGGAGTCAAGATTTACTGAGGCAACCAACAGCTAAATTCAAAATATATTAACTTACAGCTGTAACCTGAAGTCTACACAGCTCTTAGCATTGCTAAAGATAAAAATAATCACTGACCTGGAATGACTGCAGCCCTGAGAGAGCCACCTTTGGAAAGACAGAAATTCACAAGAACCCAATGCAACAAAAATACTCTCCGGAATTATATACATATGTTTTCTTCCTAATTGTACACTGAATTAAAGTGGCTTTAGTAATTCTGTCACTACATTACTCCTTTTTCCAGTACACTGCTTCATAGTTTTCTCTGGAGCATTTTGGAGACGAATAAATGTACCCCTGAAACTCAACTTTAAGAAGCTTTTTTGTGCCAGTTTTCCTATGGATATGTCATGTTGGGTTGTGTTTGTCACTATGTAACTCCTGTTGTGTTCTGTTAGCTTGAAATCACGTAACACGATGTGGCTGATTCATGACGTGACATGTCACTGCCTGGCATGTCAGCTGAAAGCCTGTACAAGCCCATGTGCTACATCTCCATACACACATAGCTCTTTGAAATGGTCCCTTATTTTAAACCTACTAGCAGGTGCTGGCACATCCACTCAAAAAAAGTTTAAGAAACACTAATAACTTACGAAATACTCATAATACTCTGTTCTTTCCATAACATCATGACTGGAAATTGAAAAGCCCTTTCTCCAACGTTCCCATTAGAGACAAGGTCTTCCCCTCTACGCACTCCGCATGTCAACTACTGAGCAATCTTTTATCAAAGACTTTTTTCTTAATTTTTTTTTTCCTCCAGAGATAGTAGTCGTGGCATTACCTTATCTTCCTTTAAAAGCAGCAGGGAAAAAATTTAGCAACTGAAATTAAACAAACAGAAACTAAACTATTCATTAGTACTAAAAGTACGTATTTGAATTAATCGTCTGGCAGCATTAGTGGATAAAGGCACATAGAATCATAGAATCATTTAGGTTGGAAAAGACCTTTAAGACCATCAAGTCCAACCATTAACCTAGCACTGTGAAGTCCATCATGATCGCGATCAAAATTTTGTACTGTTTCCATGTATTAAATCCTGTCAAATTACATCAAAACCCAAAATAGCTTGTTGGATTAGCTTGCCTGCCTCTGATGTTCTCTGGATGCTCTCAAATGTTCTCTCTGGTTACTACTGAAGCACTTCTACTGGGAAATACTGTAGTAAAAAGTCGAATTCTGCTGAGAAATATTTATGCCTTAGCAGAATTGCCAACACGAAGTCTTCTATGATTAAAATAGTAACTCATAGATTCATTTTGTTATCTGCTTTCTAAGCCTTTGAGATACATTTATACCAATCTATAAGTTTCAGCCATGGCAGTCTGAAGCTTTTTGTTTAAATAAGATTCTCACATATTCACATGACTCCAGGAGCTGGGAATTTAAGGATGTTATCTGTTATAAAATCAAAAGATGCAGCCATGCTGCTTTTAAAAAAGTGTGTATGCTAAAGTGATGATTTCCACATAATTTCCCTGAAACCCTCTTTTGCACCAGTTCATTTTACACTAAACACACTGCATTCTGTACAACAAATGTGTAGTTCTGAGAAACTTCAGTGAGATACTTGCCAAGCACTTCACATAACTCTAGAGTTAATACTAACCTATAAGAAACTGTCTCTTTGAAAATAAAATAGATTTCTTCTCCATTCTGCTCCTAAATGTTGCTTCTCTTCAGCTATACAAACTACCAGGGATTACAGATTAAAATATTTCAGATTGAAAAAATTGTAGAGCTCCTTTGTTAAATTATAATCATTCAGTTGTTGGTACATGACTACTTACTGCAAGATATATTTATTTGATGCTTAGTTTGAATTGCTTGCCTGAATGTCTCAAGGAAAGCTAATTTCAAATCTAGCATGTAACATGGACGCAAACCATCCTTCTGCAGGCAAAGCAAGCAGTTTCTGGAAGCTGCCAAACTGATCACATTGGAATTTTATTCAAACACCTCAGAAATTTACTTTCTGTGTTGAAAAGTCCTACATTTGGTAAAAGATGGCTCCATTGCTGTCCAGTAGACAGCGCTGCCAAGAAAGTCCATGCATGTCACTTTTGATTATTAACATATGCCACAAAATATCCAAACACTTAAGCTGATGCTGCAAAAGAGAAGATTCAATTCCTGAAGTGAAGTGTTGTGCCTGGCTCCCTTCTAGAAGAATCTGGTAGAATGAGAGTCCTCCGCTCCATTTCAAGCTGTCTCCTAATCCACAAAATAGGTACATGGCTACAGCACTATTATTTTGTACAAGCCTGTGCTTCTGGAATAAACACATTCCTTGATTTAGAGAGTCTAAAAAATAAATCTCTGGTATAAAGGATGACCTTTACTTTACAGGAATTTCATATTATGAAGGAAACTAAAAATTAATCTGATATTGGCATGAAACTAAAAATTAATCTGATATTGGCATAACTGGCTAGTTTGTTATCTGTATTTAACTTAGATCTAATATTGGTCCTTCACCTTTATAGTGCTGTGAGATTCAGCAGCCCTCAGTGAAAAATGTTATGTCCCAAGCTGAACTTATAAATAAATTTCTCCTCACGGTTGGTTCCCCTTCCTCAGCAGAAAGATTTTCCAACTCTCCTCATAGAGCAAGCCCACCCAAATGTGCGGATTATCAACAAAAAGCACTGCAACCTGCAGCTACAGATTCCACGCTCTCCTTTTACTACTGTTCTTAGGGCTACATGGCCAACTGGCAACATCAGCTCAACAGTTACTTTAGTGGCATTGAAAAACCTTGACTTTGTAACAGTGTTTTCTTGTTTGGGACCCTTCCTCTACTTCTTCTTGCAAAATGCTGCTCTTTCTCATTCAAGCTCTTTGAACAAGTGAAACTAGGTGGGCAGTTCCATCAAAAAGATGCTACAGAAGTCAATGCTTAGGTATTTCTAAGTAACAGAGTGAGATGCAGAGCAGAAATATAATGTCGGTTCCCAGCACTCCTGAAAACTGAGGGATTCTTTAAGTGAACGTGGCTTTATAGCTGCCTCCTGGAAGTAATCATAGGATCATAAAATGGTTTGGGTTGGAAGGGACCTCAAAGATCAGATAGTGCCAACCCCCCTGCCCTGGGCAGGAACACCTCCCACCAGACCAGGTTGCTCCAAGCCCCATCCAGCCTGGCCTTGAACCCCTCCAGGGATGGGGCAGCCACCGCTTCTCTGGGCAACCTGTTCCAGTGTCTCACCACCCTCACAGAAAGAATGTCTTCCTGATATCTAATCTAAATCTCCCCTCTTTCGTTTAAAACCATTACCTCTTGTCCTATGGCTGCACTCCCTGATAAAGAGTCCCTCCCCATCTCTCCTGTAGGCCCCCTTCAGATACCAGAATGCTATAAGGTCTCCCCAGAGCCCTCTCTTCTTCAGATTGAACAACCTCAAGTAATAGTGCCTGGTGTAATAACTTGATCCTCAGTATGAAGGTAATGCTGTGGATCATTTAACCAAAAAGAATGAAACCTGCCTGCTGCCCACACCACCAACTTTGCCACTTCGGAAAAAGTGGGTTTTTTATTTATTTGTACCAGGTAAGGAAGGCACTTGTGGCAAGAAACAGCAGCGAACTAGTAAGAAGCACATACTGCATGTTTGTCATTACCACTTTGCTTTACATCTCTGTTGTTCCCTGTCTCATTTCTGAAGACCTCTCTTTCAGAAATGCAGCGGTCTTGCTTAATTTGTGTATCTCGCTTCTGTTTTGTGACCAGGTTTCAGAGAGGTCCCCACCCCCCCACCCCTTTTACTTTTTGTTATGTTTTCTTCTGAGTTTTCATTATAAAAAGTGCCGACTGAGCCGAACAGGGGCTGACTGGCTGGCAACTCTGCTTGAGAGACGGGCTCCTGCCAGAGAAACAGGATATCAGGAAACAGAGCTGTGGAGAGTTAATCTGAAAAGGCATCCTAGGAGCCCCTCCATGTATCTAATTTATTTTTAGGTGGGAGGCAGGCAGAATGCTGTGCAAGTCCCTACTGCTGCTGCTTTTTAGATATTGCTGTTAACATTGTTTTTATTGTTCAGAATACATTCTCTATTTTAGAAAAACATCTTGAAAAGTGCCATTAGCACACATCACTTCTGTGTATTGTGCTCCAGCAAATGCTTTAAAAAGGCATTGTTTAAATGCCTGGACGTCATGTATAGGAAGAAGAGCATGGAAGAGGAAAATAGTTTCAAAGATTCTGTCACGAACTGTCTGTTCTGTCATTTTGCTTTTTGGGATTAAAAGCATGGGCAGCAAAGGAAGAAGGCTTGCAGGTAAAGAGATAATTAGCTACAGGGTCTCCATTCAGAATGGACAGGGCTGCTAAAGAAGTAGCGTAGCACTAAGTCACATAGCACAGATAAGGCAGACAAGGTCTCAGTTTACAGCTCCCTGTACATCACTGCACCCACACTACAAACTTTTCCTCAATTACCTTACAGCTATTTCTAACCTGCTTGATGCACTGACAAGGGGACTGGGAAATGCAAACACTGAAAAATGTTTTGAATTTACCCATTTAGAATATTCTAGTGCTAACTGTTATTCTGGTGCTGAAATGCTTAATAGATTAACTTACAAGGATTTTTTTAATCAGTGGCATATAAGGAATTGTGTCCAGTCTGGAAATTCTCAAAAATAGAAGAGCCTTGCAAATCTTGGAGATAAGCCTTCTGTAAACATAGCCCTGACGTTCTAGCAGGGATGCTGCCTCTTACAGCACTTTATGTGAACTTAATGAGAACTCTTGTTCTTCCCTTTAAAATATGTCAGTACTCTCTTTAATGAAAATAAGGATGCCTTAATTTCCTGCTGCTTGGATAGGCATTCAGCAGCTGCTGAGCTCTTCAACCAATAAGGAGGACAGTAATCACCATTAGTATGTGAGGCCTAACATGTGCAATGGGTTAGCTTCAGACAGGTTCCTCTTCTGTGCTCTTCAGGTGAAAGAATTCGGCCCCATCTAATACAAGCAGTCACATCCTTTGATCACCTGAACACAGCCACTATCAGTTGTCTTCATCACACAGCTGTCCTCTTTATAGCTGAAGTACTTCACACTGCTGTGCAGAACAGTTAGCTCATGTTTCCAAAAATATTTGATATCACTAAATCAAAAGAAGTGTTATGAAGAGGAAACACCAATATCCTTCTGTATTTGAACAGAAATGTGTCTATCATCTGTAGAGCTGAAATTAAATACTTTCCTTCAACGTGTTCAAAAATGGGTACAAGGAATCTGTACATTTACTTAGCTGGTACTAGGCTTCTGTGATAGTCATAGCTTGATGTGGCAAGCAAGCTGATCCACCTATATACATAATGGAGCTTAGTGTTTTTCCCAAGGTCTCCCCAGGATAAATTTTCACATTCTGAGCTATCATACAAAAGGGAGAAATGAAGGAAAGAGGGACAAATGTAGGCAAGTTAACAGGGCTGCTTAAGTTAGTCACCTAAAATGAAGTTCAAGTCAACAATTTGGCCGAATTAGAATCAGAAATATCATCTAGATGAGTTTTCTTATTAGCAGGCCATTTTAGGGTCTTTTTCTTTCTCCTTCCTTGAGATGGTTTTCTTCCTTTTTCCACCACGTTTATCCTGAGTCAAGAAAGCTTTCCTACTGAAACTGGGAAGTATACTCCCATCATCAGTTTTGACCGGGACAGGAAAATGCCCAACCAGCTCTGCATAGCAAGTAGTTTACTTATTTTTCCTAGTAACATAGCCTGTGGTGTGTCTGAATTAGAATGCCCATTTCCAAAGACTCTTATTCTTTATTTTGTTCCAGGTATCAGATGTACTTGGTAAGAAAGTCAACAGTGACTCAGTTGCTAGTTTCATATCCGGGCTTACCTTGCCTGGGTGAGAATGGAGCAAGAACCCTGTCGATGCCTTTCTATCCTTCATGTACTATAAACAGGATGCAAGGCACAGCTGGTGCACGTGGCAGCAACTGTAGCATCAGCAGCAGATATTCCTCAAAAATGGAAGAAGCTCCCCTGGAGAGCCTTTGGTCATTTTACGGTCAATCTGTGCTGTGGTAGAGAGGCAAGCTCTAAGTCTTTCAGAGGTGATTCTATTGCTGACTATAGGCGACAGGAAAAATTTTCAATCCAACATTTACTTTGGTGATCAGAGGATCAGATAACGTGAAAATAAAGTACCATCTTCAGTTAAGGATTCACACTGATACTTGTCTGGATACTGCAGTTGAGAAGAATCTGATTGTGTATAGCCAACTGCTTAGTGCTGTTTCTGGCTTGTCTGAAACACATTTCCTTTCCTTGTCACAACTCCCAGGTGCTACTGCTGAGCAAATAGTAACACCACTGCCAGAAGTATTTGAAAAGAACAAAAAAATTGATTTGGACAATCTGTGTGCTGTTGCCATTGATGGAGACACAACTGTGAGTAGGGTTAGGGCTGAGGTCATAACAAGGTTAAAAGAAAAGTGCCCAGGAATTCTCTCCTGTCACATCTCACACTGAATTGCTCCTGTTTTTCAGCAGATGCTACAGACAATGCACTGTGCTCCTTTAAATGCAGGGAATCATTTAGCTACATTTACAAGCTACACTGAAAATTCACTGCAGAATTACTGTACTTGAAAGGTTACATGGCAAGGGCTAGGATAGTGCATCACGCAGGCACTAGATGCTGTATTTATACGTGCAACATAAAAAGGAAGGAACAAAGGCAGAAATGAACAGGGCCCTGGCTGTTTACAGGTGAGGGTGATGTTGCTGTCCTTCTTCAAGAGTATAATTGACACACCTGAAGTCAGTGTAGACTGTAGCTATCAGGTGAGAATCCTGCTAGCATGGTAAAGGTCACTGTTCAGATAAACATATTCTCTATAACGTTGGCGTTTTTTTATCTCCTGCATGGCTCTGTACAAGCAAGAGGCTTGAAGTTAATCAGAAGATGGACTGGTAGGTTATTCTGCCTAGTTCTTTCCTGCACCTGTGCCTGTTCTCTCCTTGGGAGCGCTCTCCTACTCGGGAGCCCGTAACCACCTTGAACACCCAACGGAGCAGCATGCAAGCCTTTACACGATCAAAGGCAAAATGTGCTTAAGACAGACTTTGGAAATCCAGCACAATTTGGCAAACTTCAAAGATAGTTGCCTTTCAAAGGGGTTGTGGAGGAGGCCTTGGTAAATTTGAATGGTATGATTAGCATACCGGCTGTTTTTAAAACTGCTCAAGAAGAAGCTGTGTTAAAATCCATTTCCGCAAGACACACGCATTTGCTTTTGGACAGGCTCCACTAGCTCTGTTTCTTAAATCAATTTTTCTGGCACAGATTTCTTCTTGGAAGAATGTACGACACCAGCTCAGTTTCCTAACCAAAACTTGACAGAATGTGTGCAGCACAGCATAATGGCATCTTTACTTCATGGCTTCCTAAAAGTTACAGTACAGAAACCTAGGAAGTGAATTTTGATTATTTCAGGTCACATCTGCTGACAGGCGAGAGAGACAATGGAAGATGCCAGGCTAGTCTGCCCAGCACAATGTTCAAACACTGGTGAGGGCCACTGATAAAAGGTTTGCCAAAATGGGAGTTGCCAAGGTCTTAAAGGAGTTTCAGGGATGTGTTCAAGTCTTACTAGATTTAAAGGATGATCCTTGGCAAACTCCCCGTGATGCTTCTCAGCATTTCTAGAGCCAACAGTTGTTCCATCTGCTGCTGAGGCCGACTTTGAAGAATCCTTGCAAAGAGCAGCACGCTAACTTTAACACTATACAAGAGGGAAAAAACCACAGCTTTTCAGAAGTGACCTAGATGTTTGCCAGTAACTTGACACACTCTCAGGTAAGGCTGTCTCCTTGTCTTCAAACACTTGAGCGTATTACCAAAGCTGCGCCAGTGTAAACTGTGGGCTGAAAATAGAGATTCAGCAAACAGCATCTATTGAAAGCTTGTCTAAGACATTAACTGTTCATCTGTGGAGGTTTGACGTACAGTAACAGCGAGAAAGACCACCACAAACTAACTCCAGGAACCAAGTTGCTGCTAGGGCTTAAAAAAAAAAAAGATTAAAAAATGGCTGCAAAACTCAGACAGATACACCCTGACAACACCTAAAAAAAAAATTAAAAATAAAAATAAAAATCAGCAAACATAATAAACTTTTGGATCTGTTGAACACAAACAAGCTTTGAAAAAGCAAAGGAAGGTTCCATACAGACATAAATGAAGGTGTTTAGTTTCAACACATAAGCTTCAGTTTCTGTTACTGTGATGGATTTGCCAGCGTGTTTTCTGAGCCAGGCCACCGCACTATTGTGTAAGCTTTATTCTAATTACTGTAGGCTCTATAAAGGTTTCTTTATCATTTAGTATTATAAATAATTGTGCTTCCAGGCTGGAGTTCAAAGCTCAGTATAGCATTCGCACAACACCACAGGCAGGTCAGCTGACCTTTCTCCAATTCTCCTCTCTCTGGTGCTGAGGACAGACAAAGTGATATGTCTGTCATACGCCATTACCATTAGAACAGAATCTTGTTCTTTTATTACAACTGAACTCCGCCGGATTTCTCAGCAGGAATGCTAAGTGAAATCAATGTCTTGGATTTCCAGGCTGAGCTTGGAGGTCACAGCCACTCTATCATTTCTCAGCATTATCCTTTCTCTTTCCCTCGCTCTCTCTCTGAGCCTCCAACTGGCACACAGCAGATTGAAAACAGCATGCATCACAGGGCTCATGCTGCACAATTTTACAGCCTTTTGGAGCCCCCTTCCTTTCCTTGTGGCCCACTTTTTCTTTTTTCTTTTTTTTTTTTTTTTCCTTTCCACTTTGCAAAGAAGTTTTGTTTGTGTCCTACAGAACTGCAAGCCAAAGGCACTGAACACCTACAAATATTAAAAGGCAATAAAACACAAGGAAGAACAGAGTGGATCTTGACAGCTGCCAGTAAGACGGCTATGCTTGATGTTACTGGTAGATATGGCAGACCTTCTAATACCACAATTGCCACAAAATAAATACCGTGTCCCCTTAAAACTCATCAGACATTCTGCTTGTGCACCAGAGACCCAAAAACAACACCGGGATTTTAAGTGTAGTGGATCAAGCAAGCTGCTAGTCACACACAAAAACCTCTTGTAAAATGCACAAAAATCTGTTAACCACAGACATGACTTTTTAGAAAAAAAAACGTGAAAAACTGTAATCGAACACTGCCTGGTTTTGTGACTCCTCACTCTACAGTATATAAAAGAAGAGGCCAAGCCAAGGATAAATTGGGTAAGTCAGAAAGTAGAAAGAAAACGTAGATCCAGAGCTTGATTCATTAACACAACAGCTACTGGTTCTACACCATCTATTTTATTCTTTGAACACGTATCTCACTGAGCTGACAATGGTATTATTTATTTGTCTGGTTATTTTTAATCTGTGCTGCTTTACTGTTAGGGTGAAAACAAGACACTTCTGTCAATTCAAGGAATCTTTTCTGACACAATAAAGGACATGGACAGTATGCTAGAGGACACTAACAAAAAGAAAGGACACATTTTTATCAAGCTCTTGCTGTCACCTAAATGGGACTGCTTTTTCCCAATATTCCTTAGCTAAATTCTTCCTAGTTGTTTTGCAACACCTAAGATGTCCCATTCAATTTTGACCCCTTACTTTTGCTCAGCTTATTTTCTTCCACTGGACATGCTCTTTATCTTTTTTCTAGGTATAACTAGTCCACACTCGCAGTGTCATACAGATGTGACTGCAAGCTGCTAACTTGACCTCTTAAATGAGAATGGAGCTAATTGCCCAGCTATGACCAAGATTACTCATCAGAGCCCACCGCTTGATGGACAGATACCAGCCCTCTTCTGTGACACAACAGACATTGCTTTGGAGACTTGTTCCTCCACAAACTCCCGCTGAACCCCAGGACAGGATCTGGCCGCAGATGAGATGTCCCACCGCTTCCCACATCTTGTTGACACAGTGCTAACCTGACTCCAGTTTAGCGTTCTGAAACAACAGTGGTGTGCTGGAACAGGAGCAGGTCACCTCAGCCTGCTAACTGTTACTGGAGATGGAAGAAACAGCAGTGGGATAGGTAGGACACCGCAGGGGAAATCATGGGATCGCAGCTGAGGTGGTGACTATTACTGACATCATGTATGAACAATTGTTTGGTGTTACTGTGCTGGGGTCCTCCCATCAGAAAAACAGCACTACGAATATTCTCCTGTTTGAGGAAGCCATCCTGAGATGGCTGCAACCAGGAGGCACACAGACACCCTTCAGAAAAAAAACAACAGACACATGGAAATACCCATGTTGTCGGAAACGCAACGCTGCAGGGCCTGGTACAGTACCTTGGTTTTGGGTGGAGGGCTGTTTGTGCTCTTGTCTGTGTGGATGCTGGTAGGGGACACAGCAGCACCAAGGTTACCCTGGGGTATGCCAGGTATCTTGCCTCCCGGAGACACTTGCATCGCAGCAAGTTGGGCAGCATACAACTGCTGTAAAAACAAAGAAACAAACAAAAAGGGGGCGGGGGGGGAGGAGAGAGGAGAGACATCATCAATAAATAAGTCATTTTCCCCAAAATTCTCCTACTACAGATGATGTATTTTCCTTCTGATGGGTATTTTTTATTTAGCACGCTCTTACATTTCAAGACAAGAATTGTCATCTCAACTTTTGTGACTCATTCCTCAGGGGACGAATGACAGATGTCACCATGAGAAATGTCCTAGCTTCCCTGTGTGTCCAGGGATTCAAAACAAAGAACAAACGCTCATCTTCATAGTTTGCCCGAGCCACTGGGCAATCTTTCCTTTCCTGAGATGACTTAGGCATAAGACCAATAAAATGCATCGACCCCTGTGGAATTCACATGACGTTTGTTGCGATGGTCTCTGTGCTACCGTTTTATGTTTCTCCACCTTACTTGCCATGTTTGCCTTGTTTGCACGGGCTGTAAGTTGTCTGGGACAGGGTATGCCAAAACTTTGTTTAGCACTTATTTTTAGAGTCCACTCTTAGTTGGATCCTGGGGAACTGCTACAGTCAATATAAATACATACATATCGATGGGAATGCTATGTCCATTAGCACCTGGATGCTCCAATCAGACCTAAGAACCATTTCTGTGATAGATTCAAAGCAGATACACAGTGGGAATGTTTCTCTCTTCAAAACTAAACTAGCAAGGAACTTTAAACATATATTTGATTATTAGCATCTGAATACTTATAATCATAGTCAGCTGTTTAAAATTAAGCCCTGCACTAAGAGTCTAATTGACAGAGGTCAAAAGCAGAGAGAAAATAGGGAAACTGGCAGTGCCTGGAAGCTCCCCTGACCTCCGAATAAAAGTGGAGAATATAAAGATGGTGGGCAGGAGAAACATCAAGTGTTGCTGCTTTGTGAATACAAAGGGATTTGGGTGAAACCAAATGCCCGAGACAGCAGGTAATGTAGTAACAGAGGCTTTCCCTCCTCGGTCACAGTATCAGTTTCATAGACTCATGCTATGTATTATTTGTGCTGTGCAGTACATGTGTAATGTGTAGCACTGAGCGGTGGTGCTCTCTGCCTGCAGGTGCTAACAGAGCTTCTGAGATGCAACGTGACAAGGGATAACATGCAGGAACATGGAAGTGGATGTGAGAAAACAAGGGGGCTTCAATACGACGAGCTTAAAAAAGCCTTGTTAGTGGTGCTTAGTTCTTTTGCTGCTGTGTTTTATTTAATTGTATGTGCTGATAAAAGAACAAAGGTCAGATTGGAGGGCACAAGGAAATGCTAACCCAAACCGGCAAGTCTGAAAGAGGAAAATGAGGATTCATTACAGGGGTATTCCATATGGAGCTATGCAAAAGGTAGAGAGAACACTGCTAATTTGAGTTCGGAGTACATGAGCCCTGTAGCAAACACTTAATTTGATCAAATGGGCAAGATTTACTGCTCTGAGTCTTGGACAACCCTGGACATTGTCCCATGGTTTCCCGTACAAACTCTTCCCTTCACTGGTGCACAATCCCAGACCTTTCTCTTAATTAAAAGTAACTCATTTCTGCTTTTTCAGGCGTAATCAGGCACCAAGTTCTTAGTTATCTCTTTTTCACTCTTTCTATTCTTTTCAGACTTCCTATTCTTCTCAGTTTTGAATCTTTTTTATTTCTTTTCTCTACTTTGATCACTGCTTGTTCCTTATTTTTCTGTACTTCTTAATCACCTTTTATCCATCCCTTTCTGTTTAGTCTCTCTCACTTTCCCTATCATCCATTCATTCATCCACTCTCTCCTTGCATCTTCCTCAAATTTATTTATTCATTTATTCTGTGTGTTACCCCCAGCGAGTCTGAGCCAAATAGATGCAAATCAACTACAGATAAAAGTAATCAAAAACAATCCAGCCACAAATCAGCCACAGATTCAAATGCATGTATTTATCAGTTGAAGTTCATATCCATTCATTCTTTCAAAAGAAGACTAAATCCAGCAGGGAGAAAGAAACAAGGGTCTGTGCGAACCTGAGAAGAACTGCAGCAGGCAGTTCAAGGAAAACCAAGCCAGCTTTATGTATGAATTAATATAACAGAAGGGCAACAGTTGTCTAAGAAATAGGATACACGGTTACAGAACAGCTCAAACATAATCGGACTCTGACAGAGAAGACCTAGGGAAACCTTTTCTGGACAAATTGTGGGAACTATGCTGTGGGAACTATGGCAAAAAGACAAAAGAAAGTCAAACGGCCATTGAGTAGGAAAGGTTCAAGCTTGTTGCTAATCTACAGATTAGATATCAGAGAATATGTCTAGTCCACAAGTAAAGGTAAGAATAACAAAGTCAGTTTAGACACTTCGCAGTCCTGAACTAACTGGAGATCACTGACAGGCCATACGGGGACCGATCTGTTGAGGACTGAGCCTGCTGGAAATTTCTGTGTGACTTTTCAAACAGAATCCTTACCCCGAGAAGAGTGGTAAATCTCTACCTCAAACACAGCTCTCAACCTTCTGTTGAGGTCCAAAGAGTGAATCACAAGAACTAAACTGTATGAAATACGCGCACAACACTGTGTCCAAGAACCTGGCCTATCTTACACCTCTTCAGTGGTCAGAAATGTGTTGGAAGCCATGGTTCCTCCTTACAGGATAGTCATCTACTGCCCTTTTGCCAATGCATGCAAAGCAGACAATGTCTAAATAAGCACAGAGAATGAATTTCCCTATGCCAGAGGCCAGGAAAAAGCCGTACTTTCAGGTGATAAATCATAGAATCATAGAATCCTCTAGGTTGGAAGAGACCTTCAAGATCATCTAGACCAACCATCAACCTAACTCTGACAAAAAACCCCATCACTAAACCATGTCCCCCAGCACCATGTCCACCCATCTTTTGAACACCTCCAGGGATGGTGCCTCAACCACTTCCCTGGGCAGCCCATTCCAATGCTTGATAACCCTTTCCATGTAAAAATCTTTCCTAATATCCAATCTAAACCTCCCCTGGCGCAACTTGAGGCCATTTCCTCTAGTCCTGTCGCCTGTGACTTGGGAGAAGAGACCGACCCCCTCCTTTCGCCCTCCTACACCCTCCTTTCAGGTAGTTGTAGAGAGCAATAAGGTCTCCCCTCAGCTTTCTTTTCTCCAGGCTGAACACCCCCAGCTCCCTCAGCCGCTCCTCATAAGGCTTGTGCTCCAGACCCCTCACCAGCTTCGTTGCCCTTCTCTGGACCCGGAATGGAATATATGGAATCTCAAATACATGCCTTACTGTCAGTTCAGGGACAGATACACCTCAAGAGAGTGAAGCACTCAGTATAGTGTGGAGTAATCTGGAAGGAGGGGTGGAAGGAAACCTATAAAGCCTTCCTTCATGCTTTGTACAAACTTATGTCCTCCTGCTATCAGATTCAACATATCACCTCTATGTGATTTATTTTGAGAATTAAAAACAAACATTAAATAAAACCTTATAAGAGGTCCCTTGTTAGAGTACCATCTTAAAAAGTCCCTTCCCGCAACATAAAGCAACTATTCGACTGAAAAGCAACATCAGGTCCAGCTCTAAAGTGAAAAACATGTAGCTTCTGAAATTGCAAGGGTGTGAATCCTATTTAACCACTAAGATTGGTCCTATATTCATGTGTGTTGTCGCCCCCCACCCCCCATTTAAAAAAATGTACAGAAATATACAACATGCATCACATTTCTTGGACTGTCAATATTTTTGAGCTTTGACATTATTGAACTTGTCTATTCATGTTTAGTTGGTTTAGGACATGATGACCTTTAGCTTGCACCCAAGGAAAGGGCAATGGTGTGACCAAGCGCTGTGAATCAAGACGGCTAAAGGACAACAATTTATGCATTCATTTTATAGACAAATTGAACTCAAACAAAAGAACATTTCTACCCATGCTTCCCCAATAAAATTTAAGATTTTGAAACAGTGTATGAGTTGGTCTCTGTTGAAATATCCAACCATCATCTAAAATGCAGCCTCATACTTTTCACAGTAATGAAACCGAGACTTCAAGAAATGCAATGAAAATAGTGTTATTACCTATCACTGGTGTAATACACTGTTCTTGAGCCTCTTAATTTGTATCCCAAACAGAGGCTCCTGAAGCCACTTCTACTACCTTCTGCTGACTTAAAGGCTTAATCTCAAATTCTGCCTTCAAGGAACGCATTTTCCTGCACTACAACTCATACAGGACCTTCAATCTATAGGGTCTTGACTGGTTTATTGTGACCAAGGCATTCAGTGGGAATCAGTGAAGCAGTACCGCTTTAGCCAAGTTTATTTTTGCTACACATAATAGATAAAATGAGGGTAATATTCTACATTCAATAAGATAGATAATACTTCCTCAAGAAAGCAGAATTGGGCTTCTGAAAAAGCAATTAAAAAGTAACATCTATTGTTTGTTTATAACTAAATAACTATGTTTCAGCTTCCCTGCTCATGTGCAATATTGCATGCCTTGTTAATGTTTTCTCATTAACCTCTTACGAAAATCTGTATGGAAGAAAAGTCAGAACAAAAGCACAGTATGATACACTTTAAAATGAGCAGGAGGGATAGTTATTTTTATAATGTTACCCCTCTGTTCTTAAGCTATTAAACTAAAAATCCCCCTTCTCCGTAGGTCACCACCTAAACCATTTGTAATCCTTCCAATATATTAAGCAGAAATATGCAGCTGAATCCTCCAAATGGACTAGCTCTAACAGCTCTTGGCTTGATGACTCTGTAGTACATCAACAGCAAAGCCTTAAGGTTAGACCTGCTTTGGAAACTTTCCCCTTGGGCATTGTTGTTACATGTTAACAATGCTCATTACTGCTTTGAGGGTACACTAAAAATGAATTCTTGTTCTATTAACACAGAAAATGAGAATGAGATTTAATAGCAATTTTAAAAAGGGTTGAGCAAAGAGTTAGCAATTACATAGGCAAAGACAGTTGATTCAAGCACCTATAGGCATTTGGATTACAGTATTATCTCTTATTAAAATATTTTTATTAGTGAACGGTAGAGATTAAGAGCTGTTATTAAAAAAATACAACCACAGAGAAATAGAGACAGGTAGTACAGGAAACTGAATCAGTTACTGCAATAAATTTGTTTCTGATATAAGCTAGTTTTTCAGTGGAGTTACTAGAGATGAATTTACAAACCAGTGTGCTTGAATGTTTGAACTGTTGACTGATCCAACACTTCGATATCTTTGTCATTCTGAGACCCATCATTAAAAATATACACATGAATGGCCCTGTTCTTTGATTTTTGCATAATCTGGAGGAAAAAATGGTACAAATTGAGATTCTCTCATTCAGAATACATGAATTTCATTTTCTTTACCTCAAATTTTATGCTTCTTATAAGGCATACAAAATGTTTCATTATGGCAGAAAGAATTAATTTTGGATCTGTTCAGGTGGGGTTTTTATTTAAAAAAAGGTCACAAGGAATTAAAAAAAAAAGAATTCACTTAAACATTCGGCATACATCCTACTGTAAGACAGGTTTTTAAAAGTAGTGGCAACATAGGACAAAAGATAACTACAGAAATTAGAATTCAATCAGTGATTGGTAGCAATGCTTTCTAGATCTTCAGTGAAAAAAAGTTCTTCATTTAGCTCTTCATTATATATCTGAAAGGTACAAATGGCAAATTTTCACTTTTCCTGTGTCTGAGTTTCCTTCAAATATTGTTAGTCAAACATTTCAAAGGGACATTGTAATTTGTACATTCAAAACTTCAAGCAAAGGCTTTAAAGTGCCATTTGTTTGCACCAACTGGGAGCTTTTCAGAAAAGAGAGATAATATGTGAACACAAATTCAATCAGTTCCTTTAAAACCTTCCCCAAAGAACCCATTGCAAGCTGAACTTTACTCAGCTTCTGTGCTTGAGTTTGCTAGTTTTCACTTTGAGCTTATTTCAGATAAGAACCATATAGCTCGAGATCGTGATATTCACTTAATTTTGGTTTACTTTGCTTTGATTTTATTTTGTTCTGCAGAATTCTGAACAGAGTTGGATAATTATTACTGCACCTACCGTCTGTCTTTATCCCACGCATTTCCTAACAGAAATTGCCCTGGCTCCCAGTGCTGAGGTATGCGTATGTCCCACAGAGACTCCTTCTCCAGGAGACCTTGCCTGAACTAGTGTTTCATGCACCAGGTGAAACATAGCAAGCTGGATGATTTCGCCCCAAAACTGTGGACCACACAGAGACTAGAGAAGATACACTAAATGCTGAAAAGCTACACTGTTTTTGCCGGTGGCCACAGAAACCAGCTAGCTTCCTTTGAAAACTCCCCTCCTAGCTTTCCTCTGCATTTAGCCTAAAGGAGGAAGATAGGTAAGAAAATAATGAATCAAGGAACAATAATAAATATTTGAAAGTTAAGACTGAGCAAATTAATAGATATGTAATATGCTGCTTTTAATCAGAGAGCATCGATAACAGTTGGAGGAACTGCCTAGAGAAATGATGGATTTTGACTCTTGGTATTTCAGCCAAGATCAGATGTGTTTCTGGAAGATGAACTTTGAACAAAGACTTTATTACGCCAAATAATATTTCACATCTTGTTTTTTCAGACTAGACAATCTAATAGTCTCTCTAGCCTTAAAAAAACCTGAGATTTAGAAAGAAACATTTAGAAAAACAAGCCCTCCTTAGAAAAAAACTATAAAGCATTCACAAACAGAACAAGGCTTCATTTATACACTTCGTGCATGCAAGTTACAAGCACAGCCTTGTAACCACCATCTCTCTCTTATTAGAAAAACATCACTTTTAGAATCAGTAACCACAAGTCTCCATAAAATATGATTCTGGTAGCTGATCTCTAGGGTTCCAGGTCCACGGCCCTTATTCCTGAGAATAATCCTACTGTCGTCAACAGGATTGCTTTGCCCGTGCCAGGCTGAATGCACTACTTCTTTTCTCATTTTGGAACTTTCAGTGTATGATCAACTGGGGATCCTTGGCATCCAGAAACAAGGCTGGAGTCCAGGTCACTGAAATCTGAATGAGCTTTAAGTCTGTATTTGAAGTAATAAAGGCTTCTATCATCACTGCAGTACATTTAAAACAATGCTTTCTTTGCTTGTATAACAGTGGATAAAGTAAAAAATGTAGGTACAATTTATGGTAGCTCTGAGTTTCATAAGAAACTAATGGAGTTTCAATAGATGTGACAGTCATTTTAGCTAAATACAGCTCGATTTGTATTTATAGTAGCTTCTATGGAAAAGACATTAACCATAAGAACTGTATAAATGTTAAGAAATTCAGTTTTCCTTGAAAAGCAGTCTTCAATTCTGTCAATGGATAAATGCTACTCAAATGTTAGCAAGGTGAGAATCAGCACTTGTGACACCAACCGACTGCTCCTGGCGACACAGGAAGAGTGTAGGAAACTCCTGATTAGAGCCTAGACCTCATGGCTCCTTTGTCCCATGCCTTAACAAGAAGACAATCCTTCTACAGGATGTAACTGTAGGAACTTATCAATAGACACTTCCTATCAGAGGCTAATAAGATCTGTTAGTTTCTGTGATAAAATATCATTGTGAACTGTGTGTTTAAGATTGCCTGTTCTTTACAAATGAGGAGTTTTTAACTGGAAAACTGCCCAAGTGGCCTACATATTCATACATACCATGTTCGCACCATATGACAGTAATTGAAATAGAGTGACTATATGGAATGCATATTGGAGAGGAAACTTGATAATGTCTTCTGGAAAAAGCTTGTTGGATGAAATGTTGCAGATGAACAGTGTCCCCTTCATGGAAAGTCATTAATACTTTACATATTTAAAAAAAAAACACACTAGCAACAATTTATTCTGTTGTGCAGAACCAGAATACAATGTATTCTTGCTGCCATTACTGCTACTTATTTTTAAGCCAACAGAAATTCTTTTCTCAGAAAAAAAGATAAAAGAATTTCTTAAAGGAGGTACATCCTTAGGGAGTATACAGTAAGATGGGCAGTGGTACTGTGGAAGACCAACAAACAACAGGGATGCGTAACTTAAGAAGGGGCATTTGTTTTGTAAACTGCATTCCCTTTATCACTGACTATTCTGTAATGAAGAATAGAGCTGACTTCTGTAATGAAGATGAAGTGTTTGTATGAAGGTTCCACATGGTGACTTCTGTCCCAGTACAGCTTTTCCAAATTAGAAGCTTGAAGTCAGTAAAGTGGCACACCACTGCCTATTTGTTTACCACAAGTATGTTTCCCAAGTGCTTATTTTTTGATATATCCAGATTTTTGGCAACTAGCTCAGAGCACCTGACTCCAGTAAGTGTAATTTCCCATTTGAGAGAAAAAAATTCTATGAGTGGCCATTTGACAAAATACTTATTTCACATCACATTGCTTTACTTGACTGGTACTGTATATAATCATTCGTTGTTATCCATTAAGTGGCTAGAGTAGTTAATAAGGAAATACTGCCAGCAGAATTACTGTAAAGAAGGTTCTATATATTTCACATTGCTGAGCTATAATTAAGGCATTTCACGATTTTATACACATCTCCTTAAACAACTCTTTCTCCAGTTTTTATTTATAGATTTTCTGTTTGCATTTTAAGTTGTTGTATTCAACAGGGAATTAAGTCAAGAAAACTCTGTGCCTGCTTTAGGATTGATACTGAATTAATTACTTCAAATCTGAATACTCTGTTTCTCCTGAAGTTAACTGCAGAGCTCATAGTAGAAAGATTAAGGTCGACTGCATTTCTTACTTTGAGAACATGGATTTGCTCACTTGAATGCTGATATGGTATCAGGTTCCTGTATCTCGGTGACTGTAAGAATCCTTGGTGACTTGTCCCTCCTCTTCTTCAGGAATAAAGTAGTGAAATAGGTATTTTGCAGTCCATGTGGACCACAGCACTCAGCCTGCTCTAGAAACTCTTTTGTGACAAGCTGTGATAAGAACGAGTCTAAAATCTGAAGTCCCTCCCTAAAGGTAGCAGAAGGATGATAATCACCTAAAGGAAGCAACAGCATCATATTAACAAATTATAGTGTGTAAGAAGGGACAAGAAATAAATTAAACAATAAAATAAATTGAAAAAAAATTCACTTGGATATTTTTCCCAGTCCATTTCCTAAAGCTCCCCCGCAGTTATGTCTTCATTTGTTAACTATGATATCAAACAGTGAAATGAGAAACGTATTCTTTCTAGTCTGTTTCCCTCTTGACATTAAGACTATTTCTGAACCTGGAGTATTGTATCTGTTGTCCTTGGAAGTACAAATTAACATTGTTCCTCCGTTATCTGATGTGTACAGGAGCTCAGTGACATCTACTCAGCTCATTCAAAAGCTTAATTTGCTCTTTGAACTGAGCTGTATTATGTGGTCAAAGGGTCTGTGTAAAGGTGCAGGAGACAGACGGTGACAAACTCTTAGGCCATCGTAAGCAACTTTCAACAGACCTCCCTTTCACAGGCTTAAAGAGCCACAGCTACTCTCTTCCAGTTTGGGTAGTGAGGAAAGAAAGTGACGTTTGTGCCCTAAATGGGAACTAAGGACTGCATCTGAGCTGCTTCCCTTGGGCCAAGCCTCCCTGAAAAGAACACGTAAAGGAGGAAGCACGGGTAGAAGAAGAATATTGAAAGGGAGGGACAAGTAACGGGTAGACCTTCTGAGTTGCAGAAGAAAACGTACTTATTCTGAGAGCTAAACTAAAACAAATTGATTCCTACAATAGTTCTGAAGAGATTTTTTTTTCCCCTCATCCCTTTTTCCTTAGCAGGGAGAACTAATAGGACGTGACACGGCAACTTTATTCAGCTGCAGCAGCTATTTTATTTTATTTTATTTTATTTTTGGAGGTGGAGAAAGTAGAGCAAAGTTATTATTTTGGGGGAGAATGTCAGCCCTGCAGTGCTAGCTCTCCAGTTTAAGGGTTTCTGTACTGCAGAAAACTTTCAAATAAGTTCTGTCAGAGTTCAACAGCAAGCCATTTACCTCTCATGTAATTTTTATTCATGTTCATTGCCTTAGATGTTCATTATTCAAGTCCTCCAGAAAGATAACAAGTTCTACCTCATCCTACGAGATCCTGATGTGAAGTCATGGGATCAATACAGGGCACCAGTTCTCCTTCCCAGCAGCACACTGCTGATCCCTTTCCATAAGAGCAGAATCCGCGACAAGAACTGTGGAAAGCTCCAGCTCACATGTACTTTTCCTTTGACTTTAACCCACGTGGAATCCCCCCTTCTAAAACAGAACATTTGTGGTCTAGGTATTACTAAAGACAAAGAAAAGGTCAATCAAATGTACTAGACCCATACGGAAACTAGAATTCCAACCAAGGACATAGAAATTGGCCTAACTTTGATCTAGAATATTTTGAGCCTTGCTGAATCAGAGCAAATCTGATTTGTGTTCCAAACCAGAAACAAGCTGAGTTCTGCTCTGGTCAGACTCCTTCTAATGTTCTCAACAGCGAGTCCTTTAAACGCACAGAAGCGCCTAACTTCAAAATAGCCCTATTGCTATAAGCTGGATAACTTAGATACTTAAAAAAACAAATGCATCTTTGTTGAACTGAGATGCTTGAGGTTAAGAGATGACAGGCTATGAAGAGTGTGTGGAGGAGAGTGCCATTATTTGTTAACATAATTGCTGAGAAGAGCTGAGAGAGTAGAAAAGCACTCCATTAATTTCATTATTTTGGAGTTTGCTACATTATACAAAAGTCTCCCTTTAACCAAATGAAGTAGTAGAAACAAGTTAATAGCTGTTTAATCTTTTTTACTCTTTGATTTTATATCGTAAAATGGGTGTGGTCTGTAAAACTCCCTCTCCAATGGAGCCCATAAAACTCCAGAGAGCCTGAAACCTCTGTGAAGCTTTGGCAAACTTCTCAGGAAATAACATAAGAAGCTGTTTTCTGGTTCATCTCATTATTTCCATGCTTACACTGATGTAATGGGAAGAGTGACACTTTGCATATTCCATTAGGACATGTACAGAAGTTTAATTCTTAATTCTTAGAGACTTTGTTCCCCCAAAAGTCGTCTCTGAAAACATCTGAAATCCCTGAGGATTCAGTTTCTGACTCTCACTGCAATGAAACTGCAAACACTAAGGTCCAATGACACTGCATGGCCAGACTTCAGCCCATGCGTGAAAAGCCTTAAATCTAGCCTGAAACTCAGGCCAGTGTGCCTCTTCTGGCACATGCTGTACTCAAGGTTTAAGAAGCTGTAGGCACAATAACATGATTGAAGGTCAAAGGGAATTACATCTTTAACTTTTCTGTTCCTCACATGCTATGCATCACTCAAGCACAAGAAGAGGTTATACAGCAAACTGTGGAACTTTACATTCAGCTAGGAGGAATACGGTGGCTGCTTCCAGTTCTACCAATCCATTTGGATAACAAAGAGCTGCTGGAGCCTCATGTTCCTACAACAAGTGTGAGCTTTCTACTTCTCGGTATCAAACTGACCAAGGAAAACACAAACTTTTCCATATTTCTCCACTGCCACCCTTCCATCCTGATGAAAGCTGTTCAGTCCCAGACTCTTCCAGCTTACCTGGGCTACCCTATGGAAGTGTCCTCTCTCTCTCCTTTAATTCTACAGAATTTTGCTCTTAAGACTAGATGGGATAAAACATAGAATCACAGAATAGTTTGGATTGGAAGGGACCACCAAAGCTCATCTAGTCTGACCCCCCTGCCCTGGGATGGGACACCTTCACCTAGATCACGTTGCTCAGAGCCCCATCCAACCTGACCTTCAATGTTTCCAGGGATGGCGCATCCACCACCTCTCTGGGCAACCTGTTCCAGTGTTTCACCATCACTGGAAAAAATTTCTTCTGTATATCTAGTCTAAACTTACCCCCTTTTAGTTTAAAGCCATTACCCCTTGTCCTACCACAACAAGGCCGGCCAAAAAGTGGGTTCCTATCTTTCTTGTAAGCCCCCTTTAAGTACTGAAAAGCCACAATCAGGTCTCCCCGGAACCTTCTCCAGGCTGAACAACCCCAACTCTCTCAGCCTGTCCTCATAGGAGAGGTGTCCCATCCCTCTGACTGCTTTTATGGAAACACATCTTACTGAACTCCTGTATTTTCAGTCAAAAAGGATCCATTCATTGGCCACAGGACTGTAATCTCTAACGCATCTCTTCAAGGATTTTACATATCCACATATTCTCCAACCAGTCACGTGCACTGTATTAACACTACTTAACTGGTAACAAGTCCTATACTCCATTAATACATCTTATCCATCCCTGACTTCTTATTAAAATTGATTTTCACCATTTTTTTGAGGCTCTGAGTATTTTTTTCTTCAAATACAGAAATAAAAACTGTAGACTTCTCAGTGAAAACAATGCTTATCAAAATTTGTCCCCTTCACACCAATTTTTACTATGGCATTTTTTATAACATAATCTGCTTGTCCAAAAATGATTAAATACCAAAATTACTGTACATGCTTAGGAGACATTTTTCAATTCTTAATAATGTGGCTGGGTTATAAAAAGCGCTAATCTGTATTTTAAACTGTTCAGCTGGAAATTTGGATTAGGAAGGAAAAATCAGCAATCTTTATGTTTTAGAAAGCAGTACCAAAACACTAAACTCTTTTCAATTCAAAACATCAGCCAAAATTGATGTAAAATCAAATTTTAAGTTGCTCCTGGTTGAGTAGCTGTCTGTAAAGCAGAAGGGGTGGGAGTACCAAAGAGTTTGCAATGGAAATACCGAGAAGCTCTTAATGGTAGTCACTCTAACAAGAACTGCTAGCCTGAAGTATTAACATTATCCAGAAATCTTTGTTCATTACCTCATTCCTAATGCCATCTCATTTCACTTGAGTTACTTGGGTCTGATGATGGGGTTAACGAGCGAGGAGGTGTTTGAGTGGGTGTGAATTAGGGGTGCTGCTAAAATAGAAGCTATTTCAACAGTTCTGTGTTTAATATAGTCTGAAGCTCTGTAATTTTTTTTTTCAGGTAAAATACTCACACATTCCAAGGCTAATGCTGACTTTGGCAGCACACAGATAATACCTAGACACAGTCACATTACACAGAGTATTACAGAGGGACTAATGCTTCTATTCCTTTTCTACTTCCATCGTTCTACCCGCAAGTCTAACATAGCAAGAACGCTAATGCTTTGATGTCCTGCATTCAGAAGTTTTCCTCAAAAAATTGGATATTTACAGTGACCGTGAGAAGAAAGCACTGCTGATAGCTTCTCTCCCCCCATCCCTTTACTCCACAAGCCATCTTCACATACTGCAGAGCAATCCATTACAATATGTTCTAACATCTGCCTCCTCATATGATGTACGACCTATTTGATTGACCCTTTTTATGCTGCTCCAAGTCTGGCTGTTCATTACAGTGGGAGAGTGAACAGTACTCATTGCGTCTTCAGTTAGCAACTGGTAAATGTATCTCCATTTCGGGAAAGACTGGGAACGTCAAGCAGGGAACTTCCTCACTTCTCTCCACATAGCAACGATCCATTCCATACAGTGCCTTCCTTTATCGCTAATTATGTGTCATATTTTAATCCAGAATAGGGAAGGTCTCTTGTGGGCCCTCCCATCTATCGTTAATATATTAAACATCTCTGACAATTAAATTTTTCCATGACAAGTATTAACATTACCCAGTGTTTGTGACTCCAGCGTGGGAAGCATGAATAATGCAAGAAACAGTACAGTCCTCCATTACGCAGGGACACATCTTGTTTTTGGCAAAGTCAGCAACCGTAAAATATCTCTCAACTTCTCCAGTCAGTATCATGGCATAATTCAGGCTATGATCAAAGCGATCATATTCACAATAAAAGGAACATCTAAGGTAACATAAAAGCACTGCCCAATAGCGCAGCATTAAATACAATCCTTATTCTCACCATCTCTCTTTCCATCATGTATTTAACAACATTAACATACTTCAGGATCACTGTCGATTGTCCAAAGTCATCTGGCATGAAATGGAAACAATATGGCTATGAAAACGTAGGGAAGCAATGCAGTGACCAGCACAACAGATCATCTCCTCTTCCCAAGGAAGAGGAGAATAATAGTACTAATACAGGGAAGCTAAACACATTTGGCGGTTAAAAAGTTGTCTGCACTGACTCCAGCTCAGTGTCCTTCACAAATTCCAACCACTACAGAAATACAAACCCTTCAGGCTCCATGTCCCAACAGCAATCACAGAAATATTCTGACTTTATTGTCCACTGTTAGTTGCTTACTAACTGGACTGGGCAAACAAAAAAGGAAACTAAACAACAGTAGAAAAGTGACACAAAGTTGGGGTAAGTGAGAAATCCACCTGACTAGGTCTGAGCTAATCACCCTGAGCTCCCTTCATAAAAACTACAACGGAACCTGCAACTTTAGGCCAGATGAATTATATGCGTTAGGCACCCATGGCTAAAGATGGTTCTCATGGCACCATCCTGAGTACAAACCAGGAAGAAACCTAGCTAGACTGTGCTCAGCATGTCTATGTAATTTTTAAAATTTTGTGTTAGGAGTTGAATTTTTTTTAAGTGAAATATGTGTGTCCTCTCTGAAGTTCATGAAATACACACATTTCCTTTTTTCATGTCACACAAGTAAGATGGAAAGTGATTTTGTCTTCCCCAAATCTGCACAACTGGCAAGGCATACAGCTGCATTTTCAGCACAAAACACGTGGGAAAGGGCATATAGCTCCCCCAAAGTTGCCTGTAAATTACTTAGGATTTGTGTAGAGAACATATATGTTAACATAAAGTAGAGTGTGAACCCAAGGAAAATGAAGACAAACACTGACAGCTGGGCAATCTTGCCCTTCTTTACTGCGTTTGCCTCAAATATAGTATGTTTGTAAGAATGTGTGAAATACTTCTGAAAATAACAGTTATACTCCATTTAGTTTTAACAAGCAAAGGAACATACAATTTGCAATCCTCTTCAGAAGGATCCGATTTACTAAAATTCACGGAGAGACGTCAGGAAATTCCCAGGAGGAGTTGGATACCTAACTTATTCAATATTTTGCAGATTTTGGAACACGGGTGTTTCATTCTGATTTTTTTCTCATATGTCCAAGGTTACACTGATTATATGTAATTATTTCTTTGCAAATTTTATCTTCAATGTAATGTTTCAAGAAGAATTAAACCAATGCTTATACTGCACATGGTACCTTTCTTCCAAGAGTGGGTGTTCCCATATGTCAGAAGGGCATTGACCACCAACTACAATTTCTTTTTCCAACCAGGACAGGATGTAGAAGAGGGAATCTTTGCCACCTGCATCCCAGTGGTGACTGGCAGACAGTCTCTCTCATCCCCCTCTTAGAGAATTTTGAGAAGGAGATTCACACCATTATGATACAACGGATATATGCTGCACGGCTCATCCCCAATTAAGTAAGACCAATTATGTTAAGTTAGATCTTTGTCCTCCAAATATACTTCTGTTATGCAACTCTGAGCCCTGTCTCCAATATTTAATGTACTGCAAGAATAGGAAGCATCCACTGGAGCTTCCCATTGCAGAAGTAAGAACTATGACTGGACTTAAAGGCCTTTTGCTTCAATTTACTGTTTAGGAGGATTATACCGATTTTAATGAGCTTAGGATAAGTAACATCCCGGAGGACGTACATCACAGATTTTCTCCTAAGATTGAAAATATCTTACCTTCCAGTATTGTTTATAATTAGTGTCATTGTCCAAATTATTTCCCTTAGAATCATTGTTCTTATAGATGACACCTATCAGTGTCATCACTGACAACTTTTTAGACTTTTGACCCTCATTGAAAGCATTGTATAAACTGCAAATTGTTTTGACTAACCAGACTGATAACAAGTATGAAATGTTCAGGGACAGTATGATGTGTACCAGCAGCGTTATAGGGCATTTGCAGACATGGGGGGGAATCACTTGTTTTAGACTTCCACAGTTAACTGTAACCTCTTTAAACTGAATTGCCATTTGCTCAGCAGCAGAAACAGGCAACCCCAAAGATGGTACCTATTCTCATCGGCCTAGAGGAAATCTAGGAATTTGTCAGAGGTATTATCCTTCCTCCCTCTTCTCTCTCTCCCCCTGGATTGTCTTCCATATTCCAATGCTGTTTATGAGCTCAGCTGTCATTCTTTGCACCAGGGAAAGATAGATGGGACACACCAACTCCAACCTAAGTGACCTTTGGATGTGACAAGATTTTTAGGTCAGTCCCGCTAAATGGAAGCCTTGGTGTATCGAGGCTCGCCTCAGGGTGAAATTTCCAGTGAATTTATTATCTCCCAATGCCCTTTGGACTGCTTCCCACCATCAAACACCATGGCAGCACTCGGAACAGGAAGAAATACATTAACTGGAATCTGATCGTTTTAAAAGGTTACAGCTGCCCAAATATAATTTAATTTCATACTTGCCCTTTGAGGGTTCGGTGTATATTTTCATTTTATGACTGCAAATGATAAAGCTCTTAAGATTCCAGGCAATAAAAAGGGAAAGGGGGGAGAAAGTATTTTAAGGGTTAGAAGTCTATTCAGTTCATAGTCAATGAGCAAAGTGACAAATCAGCTTTTTTTTAATCTAACATTTCCTCTTTTTTTTTTTTTTTTAATATTCATTCCTTTCTACACTTGATCACGAATAATACTTTTTAGTGAAATCAAACCTGTAATGCCACCCAGTGTGATACGAAAGAAACATTTGATGTGCAAGCACCTACCTATCCTACATCCCTTAAGGACATGATTCTGAGCAGCAGTTACTGTGAAGTGAAATTAAGTTATCTGAATAAAATGATGCAATGCAAAAAAAAAAAAAAACAACAAAAAACACTTTGAGTTTTAACTGGGTAGGCCATGACTCATTTTAGAATCTCATCTTTAACATTTTCTGTCTGAGCTCAGATCACGTATACAAGTTTATCTACCCATGTTAACAACCTATGATAAAAGTCAGGGTACCCAACACTGCTTTGGGGGGCAGTATTCAGTTTGGTTAGAGACCCACACCTGTGCAAAAATAAAATTCTAATGCACCAGTGTATGGGATATGACATCCTGGTACGCAACACAAAATGCTCGGAAATTATTCTCATTCTCTCTTTTTTCCACTTGACGTGAAAGCAAGCGCTATTCACTGAAACAGAAGCTACCACACAAACGTGAGCTTGACCAGTTTGGACTAGAGGTAGGAAATGCTGAGTCCTCACGTCTTTCACTCTATCCAATGAAAACTGAGTTACCGAATGAATGCCATCTCACCATCAAGCATTCTGATATCATTTTGGTGACTGTTTCCTTTCCACAAAACTAATCACAGGAAAAATAAAATAGCTGTGGAAAGGAGGAAGGATGAAGTGTGAATGTTGCATATCCTAATTTCAAAGACACTGTGAGAAATTAATTATTGCTGGGCTCCCAAATCCCTTCAGGCTTCTTCAAAAATCTCACCCAAACATTCATTGATATATACCATCCAAGTTACTTTGGCCACCAGTATGTAAGACCAGTGTCTATCAAGAAGCAAGGCTGCCACGAGAATGGGAACGGCCTGAGCAGGGTTCATTGGCCTAAAAGGAACTATACTCCAAAGCAGCTATTGGTGACCCAGCAGGACAGTGAGTTCAATGTAAGCTATACATACATAGCATACTGCTTACCCTAAACATCAGTAAGCCCCAAGTTGGTCAAGTAAATACTGGAATACTGCACGAATACCAATGTAGAACTACTGTGGAGAAAATAAGAGCTATTTAAGGACAGTTTAACTTACTAAAAAATGTAGCACATCTACTGGTGTTTCTATTGTGAACTTTCTAATTTTCAGAAGTTCAGAGTTTAATGGTAAAATCAACATCAGATATAAAGTAGGACTTCAGCCACGTTCTTTTGCCAAATTCAGCTAGATCCATTTGGTGCCCTTAATGAAATAAATATGCTGCTGTATTCTATGGTAATGGCCCAAAACACTTTAATAACACTATCACAAGCTGTAATGTTTTGGTGCATTAACAGAGAACACACTGTTATAATTTGTAAAGAGTGTTTTGAGCCATGAAAGGGAAAAGAAAAATTAGAAAAAGAAAAAGAAAAGGCTTTGTTGCCAGATGCTGTTTTCACACTCCAGTGTGGAGAGAAGTGTAACCTGCAGAGTCGACACGTCACCTTCAGGAGAGCACAACGCTGCTGGCCTTGCTGCCCAGGTGTGCCGGGGGACAGGCAGCCTTCCCCAGCACAGCAACCCTGGGGAGGGATGCAGGGATGCTGCTTTTCAGGCCCCTGAGGGCATCAGGGAGTGGGGGGATGGGTACCACCCTGGCGGCACCCCATGTCTCTGAGGGATTAACCTCACTCCCTTGCACACAAACTGGCAGTCCCTTTGGGAGAAACAGACACGGTACCTATAGGAAGGAGCTGAAAAAAGCCACTCTGCAGCAGTCCCCAAAGACAATTTGACTCCCTCGATATGCCACAAACCGACCGTCCCCCGTCGGCTGCTGCTGGTGCAGTGTGTGGCACAGCTGTGGTTACCAAACCAAAGTCAAACTGACAATATGGCTAGAGGATTCTGCTGTAGCACTGATTTTAAATTGAGAGAGGAATCACACAAAAACAGCAAGATGTAGAGCTGCAGATATAACTGGAAAAAACTTTTTAAAATTTCAATTTCTAGTAATGTGAGAGTATTTGAAACTTTCTTATTGCTTTCCTGTTGTATGGACAATCATAGGATACTGATTTTAAAGCTTCTCCTAGCTTAAAAGGATATTGACTTTTAAAAATACCTCTCTTTCTTGTATACATTTTTTTATTTTGCTTTGTAGTTTCTTTGATTTATGTTTGTCCTTTATGGAAAGACAACTTGTGCAGTAGCTTGCTGACAGCCCTGCTCTCTGAAATTCTAGAGTTTGTCAGTCTCTGAGACAGACAACTTAACAAACTTGTTGTAGGTTTCTGGTCAGGTAAGTTATGTGTGATGTGATCAGTCTCTATGGCAAAGGGGTTAAGGGATGTAAATCCAGGAGCCTGCAACACTTTTCTCCTTAGCTATCTAATGAATGGACAGGAATAGGAACAGACCATTGGTAAAAATGGCAAAAAACCAAGTTTCTGCAAGGGAAAGGGATGCTCAGAAGGTAGTCTAGGAATTAAGACTGAAACTGAAGAGCCCAGCAGAGCTCGGGTGGGCTACAAACATAAAAACCAGTCTCAAGTACCACAAAGAGCTACAGGTACTGGTGCCTCCAAATTTTCTTGTTCAGATTGATCTTACAAAATCCACTGGAGTGGAAACCGTTAAGAAGCTCTGAAAGGAGAAAAGGAGTATGAGGAAACTGAGCCTAGGTACTGCGGAAATAATTGTAACCTTAGGAACAGGCTTACAGTGTCAGGCACAACAGAACAACTAAGTTCAACACTCCGAAAGTTACATCTCCAGATACTATGGTATCTTCTATTGAGCTAATTTAAATTGATGACTTTAGAAAGAACACAAAGAGAACAAGCACCCTGACCTCGGTGGTTTGTTGTCTAACGCTTAGAACTACAGTCTACAGTAACTAGGTATTTCACAGTTTCAAACCAAGCCTAATATTAGCCTCCACTCATAAAAGATGCTAAAATACTCCTGGCTGGTAACAATTAACCCGGGCAAGGAATCAGACGTAAGAAATACAGGATGAGAATAAGAGCACAAAAACTTAATGGCTCACACTGTTCTTGCGATATGCAACTTTTACCACTGGCCAGTGATCCTCTCCCCATGTACACATTTATTATCCTCATTGTCTATTTCCATCCCATTTCCCATTAGGAAATTACCTAAAACTTTGGAGAATAAAGAACTGTCATAAACAGGACTGTAGTAAGAAATAAGCCATAAATCAAAATTCTTACATGCTGATACATTATACCAATCGGCATCTAACAACAAGCCATGTCATATGACCTAGGTACCACAAAGCTAGCGAGATTTCAAAGAAAATTTTGATGTGGTAACTTCTGGGGTGCATAACATAGCAATTTGGTTTGTGGACCTGAAGCAGTGAGTGTCAGTAAGCAGCTAGCTTTGTGTAAGTCAGCTTTTCTTGCTGTTGTTATTTGTTATTTGTAGCATTGTTCCACAAGCTCTGAAGAGTGTGCACGGTAGTGATTTGCAGTTTTCCTCTGTGTTTGTCTGTCACG
Organism: Tringa tobata; assembly: GCA_033628505.1. Lineage (NCBI taxonomy): Eukaryota > Metazoa > Chordata > Aves > Charadriiformes > Scolopacidae > Tringa > Tringa tobata. The sequence goes on along the minus strand of JAHREE010000344.1, from coordinate 101,219 downwards.
ACGTTCTGCTGAAGCACTGTAAATACACGCTATTGGCAGAGCTCAGCATGAAGACAATGAATTCCAAAAATATCCAGAAAAATTCACTAGTCTGACTGCAGCTTGCATGTTCTACAGGAGGTCCATAACCCCCCAGTCTATGGGTATCTGAGCGAGTTCCCCTGACACCAGCCAACCGCATTTGGTGGGGTTCCCTGTCTCCCTGTCCCCCGTGTCCCCCCATCCATCTCGTTTGCTCAGGATTATACAATCTTATTTGCATGATTATATAATCTCCTTTTCAGCAACATCCCTCTGAAAAGAGCAAACAACATAATAGGAAAAGCAGTAGTGCAAGCCAACTATTTCAAAACCCAGTGTCTGGAATGTGCAAAGGGCACAAAGTAGAAAAAAAAAATTTAAAAAATGTTTTTTTGCTTTTGTTACCAGATTTTTTCGTACAGTCCTTTCCAGGGAGAATTAATTCCAAATGACTGTAAGCCATGAAACACTGAGCTCTGTGAAACACAAACACTTCACAGGTTTGCTCCGTTGCCAACACAGGGAGGGAGACATTGTTTCGGTTATCTCAAGGTATATGCACAGAGGTGGCCCTTTCCTTCTTTCTCAACAGAAGCTACTTCGAGGTAATGTTAAGACATTTCTCAGATGTTCCCCACAGGCCGTCCCGTCCCCCCCGCCCCATGGTTTCAGACTCTGGCAGACAGGTGTTGCCATTGCTGCTGTGTTGACACAGGTTTTGTCTTGCAGCTGGTGGAACTCCTAACATTGACATCACCATTCCCATCATCCGAAGTCCCAGTTATATCACACAGAAGAATAAACAAAAGTCTTAGCTGATATATATATGCCTCCACTTTTCAAGTTTTCTCTTCTTTCATACACTTAGACTTTGTCCTAGACAGGACGTTGTGTAAGTGAAGACTGTCATATTCCAATCTGCAAACAGGCTCTTCTGCTGGCTGCTAAAGCTACTTATGATGTCAGTTACTTCGGCAATATTCATCTAAAATTAATGCCTTATAAATAATCAAGGAGTAATCTGCTTCCGTCTGTCAGGCTAGCCCCAAAAAGGAAGAAGTGTAACATTTTTGCGAGAGAAAAGAAATTAAGGATGACCTGACCTCGCAAGTATGCTTGCCAGACGGTTACGCGCTCTTTCTTGCATGACCTATTTTTCCCTGCTCACACCGCAGAGACGTTTCAAACAAATGGCCAGTAATTTAGACTGCTCGAAACACAGAGGGTTGCCACCCAAACAAGGCAGTTGGGCATCTTAATGGCTTTGTCAGGTTTCCAAAACTTTTTAGGGACTTGTTATCTCTTTTCAAGTTGAAATAGCGCTTGATGTATCTAGTCCATAAAGGACAATGTCAAATGTCACGCTTTTCCAGAAATTAGTGTACTGGCTGTAGATCACAGCCTAATATTCTGTTGTGTATCACAGTGTGTGAATGGCCCGTGTGAGGAGGCACACTGAGTACATACATCAAATACACACAATAAGTGTACTGGGTGTTTTAGTTTGACACAAACTAACATAAGGAATAATTTATAAAGAAACTACTTCTAGCTTAAGTAAGCCTTCCTATAGCCTAAGTTCCAATGCTGGAGTACTTTTAACCTGCTTTTGAAAGATGCTCAAAACCATTGCCTATTAAATTCCCACGGGATGCAGAAAACATCTGTTTCTCCTACTAGAATCAGATTCTGCACCAGTTATGAAGATAGACATCACCTGTAGTATGAACTATTTAATACCAGTGACTTTCAACCTTTTCGATTTGAGAACACCACAACCTTCTTTGTAGAGACAAAGACCAGTGTATCATGATACAGTAGCCTATCTCCAACAGGTTAACTTTTCTGAGGCACATTTCAGATCGATTAAAAGTATTAATGGTCCCCTAGCAGAAAATCACTGAATTACAGTATTTAAGGTCACTACAAGAAAAAGGCAAAGAAATGGTCATCTTTTGTAAATTCACAGAAGTCAAGAGGATAAGAGAAAGCTCGAGAGAAAGACAAAGGAAAAAGGAAACAACACAAGAGATGAGGAGAAAGACAAAAATAGAATAAATGTGTGCATATGGAAGATGAGGTGTTTCTTCTTGCTGGGGCTTATACATCAAGAGACAACAATATGAAGCTGAAGGCTAGCAAATACGAACAACACAGAAAAGACATCGCTTGTGCTATTTCCATTGTCCAAATGTCAAATGCCTTCTGGGAACCCGGGGGGTGGGGGGAGGAGGAGTAATAGCTGTATAAGCATCTTGTAACAGGTTCTTCCTAAAGGGGGTTTCTTGAAAACTGCTAGGCTTTGATGCTAGCCCATATGGGCTCAGGAAAGACGGAGAAAACGCTGGCTGCACTTTTTCCAGGCTATTTGCATATGTTCTTTAGTATGCAGAATGTCTCTGTATGTAATTGAATTGTTGTTTTTGCCTCTATTAATACATATGCAAATGAGTCACTACTGCAGCTGTGCTGTATTAATCATATGTGTGCTTCTGTCTGTCTGCCCTGCAGGCTCAGGGTCGGAGGGAGGGGGGAGAGGGAATTCAGTCTCTTTAACCTACAAGAAAACTCACTCATGCAGACAGAGGTCTGCTAACAAACAGCAGGCCTGAGTTACAACTGGCTGGTCATTTTTCAGTCTTTTTCATTTTTCATAGATATGGATGGAATCTGAAAGTTATGCAGAAAGGACTGTTAATCTAGATAAAATGAATATGCTACCATTGCTAATTTTTCCCCTGGAGGGCTGGGGAGGGAGTTATAATCTGACAACCCACAGAGTAGCCACGATACTGCTTTACCACGTGTATTTACTGCCTGTGAATGTCCACTGTGAGTATGTTCAGACGCTCAGGGTGCTCAATAAAATACAACGCGTTTATATATACTCTATCATAATGATCGTCTTCCGTAAATAGATTTGACTCTGATAGGAAGATGTGATCAAACATTTCATTCCAATCTATTTTGATAGAATATATTGAGCTTACCTATAACACTGTATGAGATTACATCAAAGGCAAGCATGGGCTATTTAGATGCCAACTACAAAGCACATTTACCCACCATGAACAACATTTATTTGAGCTGGTATGTTCTGTGGTTCATGCTTTTACACAATCTATCACAATCTCTAGCTCTCAGCAGGTATTCTGAAAGTGAGGACTAGTTGCATCCTGGTGTTGCGAGGCTTGCTTTTGAGTTAATTGGGAGGAACTTTTTCCATTTAAAAACATATAAATTGATTCAAAAATGCTTTTGGCTATCAATAGCCCCTCACCTCACACCTTACTTATACAGCTTAATTATTTTTTTTATTAATAGTTATTTTAAAATCATCATTAAGACTTCATAATAAGTAAGACCTGCCCATAAATAAGACATGTCAGGGAGGCTGGAACTCAATGATCTTTAAGGTCCCTTCCAACTCTAACCATTCTATGATTCTATGATTCTAAGACATGTTGGAAAGTTCAAATTTTCAAAGACAATTTACCCCACACCCACATAGGGATCTTCACCCTGCTTGTATTGTCGTAGCTTCACTTACATAAAGAGTACCATGCCCCATTTTTTTAGCTGAAGAACTGGGCCTTGGTCTTCAACAATATCTTTTAAAATGGCCATGTTGGCTACTCATTTGCAGAACAGGTGGTGAATATCTAGTGGCCAACACATTCACTTACAAAGCCAGAAACAAGTGGTGGGCAGAAGTAGGGAATATAGGATCTGCACGAACATAGCAATTTTAAAAACTATTTAAAAGGGCATCCAACAAAAATGTATACATATTATGTTGTTTTATTACTTCTATTATTATTATTTGTGATGGCCATCAGAAACAGCATTGCAATACACTGAGCTAAGGACAGATGGACAACTGCCATCTTTTGGTTATGCTAATGAGAAATGTCGCTTTTCATGTACTTAGTTGTTTTTTTTTTCCCAGATGTGTTTGCTCACAGTAAAAAACTAATTCTACTTTTTTATGCTTAAGTGGATTGCCTGAGTATTATAATATTGTAATTAAATTGTGCACTAATGATTCATTCCCTACAAATTAAGTCAGAGTCCTATTAATGAGAACAGGTAAAGTAGAAAAGCAAACAGTGACAGGATACTGACTCTCAATGTTGAAAAGCCAGCTTGGATGATATTTAAAGGTAGACACTGCCCAGCAAATAGAAGGAATAACCTTGCACTTCTAAGAAATAGTTTATCTTCTTGAAGGCAAAGAACTGGTTATAGTAATATCCCAAAGAGGTCACGAAGGTAGATTGCAGAGTAAATGAAAAATGGATGAAGTATATCCATCTCTTGGATATACTCTGTAGAGACAATCATGGGGCATCAGACTTTTGTTCTCCATCAGAAATAATTTATATGAATGAATTCGCAGTTCTGGCAAGTCAGCTCCCCAATACAAGGAAAGAATCAAGCTTTCAGTATTCAGATGTATCACTACAGTGTCCATACAGTTTTTTCAGGGTCTTCTTTCACAGATTTGAGATGTTGTAACACAGGGAGGCCAACTGCTTAATCTGGTCAAAACTGCTTGTCACTCCAGATTATAGCAAGAAATCAAAGAGATATGCAAAAAAAATTTAAAGAATTAAATGTGCTGAAAATTAATTCATTAAAATATAGGGCCACCTCTTTAAGAGAGCGGGGAAGTTCCATCATCAGCAACATTTCAAATGAAACTTAAGGAGATACTTCAGAGAAGCACCCGAACTGGCAAGTGGAGAGATGTAGCTCATCCCTGCAATGGTGCAGGAACCAAAAGGAAGCTAGTGGTAAGGGGGAAAAAAAAGAAACAAAAAACAAGCTATCTGACTGAACAGGCAGTCCTCATGCTTTATTTTTGTTTCATAGGCAACAGATGTTTTATGCAATACTCATATGACCATTGAACAGTCTATCTTCTGATCGGTCACTGTATACTTGTTAAATAGTTCTATCTTTTCCGTTTCCTTCAAGTAAAACAAACATGGAGACCACCGATGATTATGTGACTCTTAAGATATCTAGAAGCAAGGTTTTCCAAAGGAAAATTTGTGATGAGTCAGACACCTAAATAATAGCAAGATGAACAACTTTGAGACACACTCAAACTCTGAATGGGTTTAACTTTTTTCAGAATCTAGCCACTTATGCCAGTGTCTCCATGTGGCCCAAATTCTTCTACAAATGTGGTCCTGACTATGTATGCTAAATTCCATTGAAATCCAGTCCTTGGTACACATCTTCCCACACCACTGAAAAGAATAGGTTTGAAGCAAGAAAAAAAATCGACCCAAGTACTTAACAAAGAAAGTGCAGACTGAAAAAAACTTGGTGAAATTCTTTTTCTATTTATGTTTGAGGTCTAAATCTGCTCATCATCTTTATACAAATAGTCAAAGAGAATCAATCAAGATCCTTCAAACAGCTGGTCTTCAGAACTGAGACCCAGCTAAAATGCTTTTGCACTCGTGTGACATGACATGAGGTTCTCTTGATCCATACAGTGACAGTTTTGGTCATAATGGTGAACACAACCGCCAACAATCATGGTGGCCTGTTTCATGGTAAGATGAAGATGGAAGAAGGTTTGAACATGGGCACTCAAAACTTTTGGGGGTGTTTTTTCCAAGAGCAGATGTTTGTAGGAAGTCTGTATTGCGCCAAACTGCTGTACTGTTTTGACAGGACACAAAATGTCCCTATAGTAACACTACATGGGCAGCTGTCATTATACATCCAGCATTATCTTTCAGTACAGTTATGGATATATACAGCATTTGTATTACTGCCAATTAATCAGTCATTGTCACTATTTGGTTACCAAACAAACAATCTGGGAAATCTGAACCATTCACACTCCCAATGATGCGGATTCCTCTCAATTTTCAGATTAGGCAATCAGATCCTAACTCTTAGAAAGCACTCGGGAATTCTTTTCTCCTCAGAAAAGAAACCACCAGAGACCATTCTATACTGAATTTACTCAGGCTTCTGGAAACATCTGTTTCATACTAGGTATGCCTGAGATGACTGGCACTGGAATTATCATTTCAGTTTACTTTGCGCAAAACTTGTTGCAGGGTATCTATGCTTACAGCTTTGAATGTTCATCTTCAAGATGGAGGAATTTAATTCCCTCATCTGCTGAACCATATAGGAAAACATGATGTTCATATAAGGCGTATAGCAGTACTTTCGATTCATTAGCCCTATTCAGTAAAACACAGTGGCAAGGCTATGCTCAGTTTTATTTTCATTCATTTGAAACGGAATCACCGTGCTGCATCACTCTTGAAGACCAAGACCATATGAAATTTATGGGGGAAAAACCCATACAAGAAACTCACGTGCTAACCAGAAAGGATTTTACTGCAACAAAGGTGTATTTTAAAATTACACTTCACACAATGTCTGGGACTGAGCTTTCTCATTAACAGAGGAAAGCTAAAAACTGTTTTTCAAATGGCATTTATGTCATTAAATCTGGGTATGAGTGAACATGCAGGGCTGATAGATGGCTGTTTATCACAGGACAGGTTCAAGCATGCACCGTGTTAGCTCCAGCTTCTCCAACACAGCCCCTTCCATGTACTCCTTTCCTGACATCTAACAATGTAAGTTTTAGTTTCCGTTCTTACTGAGTCATTAGTCTCTCTGTGGATACTGGAAATAAAGGCAATCACGTATGGCTAATTGTGGCAGATATCAGATGACAGAATCTGTATGTTCCAGTGGGGTCTGAAAGGCAGGGAGAGGAACAGAGGGCTTCAGATTACGAACCCGCCAGTAGGAATCAACCGGGCATTTCAAAACGAGAGATTACATTGTCACTGACAAAGGGTATCTTTGCCACAGGAAAACAATCAGGTGTTAGCTGTTCTTCTATAAATACAGTGTGCATTTCACTTCCAAAAAGAGAATTAAATTTTGACAACCAAAGATAAAAAAAAGTACTTCCTGTTGATCTCACAGAACGCTACCAAAGCCGTGCCTGGACGTAAAATCCTCTAATGAAACAGCAAAGACATGTTTATTGCTATACAAACAAACAGGAAAAATTCCTTGGCTTTGTCCTCACTTGTTTTGTACCAAATTCTGCTGGGAGCAACAAACTGAGTATTGTGTCAGGTTCTTTGATCTCCCTTGAAAACTACTGCTTTTAGTACACAAAGCCTGAAAGATGAGCGATAGGGAGGACAGAAAGAGAAGCAGGTACATTTCTGACCTTCGACTGTCTGATGGCCAGAGGACTGAGGGTTTGGAAGGAACACTATGGTTACGGGTCATGTAGGCGAATGTCTGAAGTAAGAGAAGTTCCTCCTTTAAAGAGAATGCAATGGCTGCACATTCACTCCTGCCATTTAAAGGTGGGTTTGGACCAGTTATTTATGACAAACATCATGTCATCACCAAGAAAAATCCACATTTGAACAGAGTTTGGAAGGCACAATCCTTCTAGCCTAGCAGCTACACTAGATGCAGCTCCACTCCCATTAGTGAGAGTCCATTCTGAGTACTGCATCATAAGACCTTTCTCAAAGCACATCTAGCCTAGAGGCGCGTCCAACTTCTATTTAGACAGGTTGCGCTGATAGGTAAAAATCACTGTTAAGATGTGAAGAAAGACAACTGTACTTTTTTTTCCAGCATACACATACTCTTAGAGATCAAGTCTGAAAGATCTGAAGGAGCCTACAGGCTTAGTAATTTGAACCTCTTCCACTGACTAGCTGCCAAACTCTCCTGTTAATTCCAGACTAAATAACATGTAGCAGAACAACATGAGTGAATTTGGTCAATACTTTCTTTTTAACATTCTCCTTTGCACAGACAAAAGTGGCTTTTGAGTTTTTCAAATTTTCCACAACCTAAACTCATGTTAAGATATTTATGAAGTCAGTCACGTTTGCACGAAGCCCACCTTTTTAAGGAAACTGTCGTTGTGATAAAGCCTACTGTAATCAGAATAATTCAGCCCACCACATGCAGCCCCAAGCTGGTCCTGAAATGAAAGTAAACCATCCTCCCAACTCACTGGAGCACTGATGCATTATTTTAAGACTAGCTTGGATGACCACAAAAATAAGGAGAATTAGACGCAGACCTCTACTTTCTCATCGCTAGTTAGCTCCATTTTTGGTTTTTCTTTTCTTCCCCTATTTCTTCCATATGTCTGTTCATGTGTGTTTGGTTATTATAAGCACTTGATCAATACTGACGTTACTCCTCAAAATGCATTTCAGAGGGATGACTTTTATGGCTCCCATGATTCTTAAGCCGCCTACAGTATTTGTAACTCACAGAATCAGAAACTAACACGCAGACAGTGTAGCTTTTCATACAAAGGCACAATAGGAATGAATGTATTAACCTCTGTGGTGCATGGAATGTGTCAGCTTACACACTGGCAGCTATTTCTGTGAAACTCAGCTAACTTCCGCTGGCTGTGTTAAAATAAAAAAATAAAATAAAAAAAATCTTCCCCAGAACTATGTCCCACGCTCTCACATGCTGGCCAAAGAACTGAAATATCTGATGCTGTAGAGAGTCTACTTCACACTGACGCTGGCCAAACTGAGTTTGGGAATGCATTTTACATGTACTGTTTATAAATGCTGAGCCTTTCCAAGCAGGTATAAAGCTCTGCTGTTCCATGTGACTTGGCAAATAATAATGAGCAGGGAGACGAATTAGCAATGGAGAGCACGGGATATTTTTTTGTTTGTTTCTACAAAAGAGCGTCAATCTGGATTTTGCAGAACTAGAGACGATTACGGAGTTTGGTTTCATTTTAGTCCCAAATTTCCCCCAGCTTTATCCTAACAGCAAAGCGACATGGTGTGTAACAAAATCCAAACTGTAGAGATGGGCATCACATTTTCTTAATTCCAGTGACTTGACAAGAGTTGTGGGGCTGGTCAGGAATACCTGAGGAACATCTGCACCGCTATCATTAAGACTCACGGACACTGCCTCCAAAATTTACAATGATATTGGGTGTTTTGAATCAGATGCATCTGGCTACCAGGCCAACTCTTTAATGTAACTCAAAAAAAAATTCTGTAGTATCTTTCCACCTGTTTTCTAATTGCCTATGTTAAATGACGATAATCACTAATTATCTGCACTAGGGCGGTGCCCAAAACATGGTGTGCACCATAAAACACTGTAGGAGGGGCCAGTCATCGCTCTGAAGAGCTTACAGCCTAAAAGGCCATCATCACCTTAAGCGACTTTTAACCAGTTTAAAAGTGCTTGTCAGGACAGAGCTTTTCTGCCGGGCGATGCCTTTCCTTCCGCCGGGTTACACCTTCCCAGCCTGGCTCAGAACCAGCGCACGGGAAAGAGAAGCCGACGCACCGCTCTGCGGAAATTTAAAAGCACAAACCTGAAAGTAATTAAATTGACGATAAAGACACACGAACGTCACAAAATTTTCCCCCGCGGTACAAGGCAAATGTATCTGATTTGACCATTATTTTGCTTTGGATGCAAATTTTATGTGAAGAGACCAGCCCCACGCCACACCCCACACCCCCCTCCGTTAATTGCATTGTGTTCAAATGGAAGAGAAAACTGGGTTTCATATTTACTTAACCTTTGCCTCTTGGGCATTGTTTTGGGACTTACCTGCAGTTGGAGTGGGCCTAAGCCTGGTGTTGCTGCGGCAGCAGCTGCCATGGTAGTTGGGATCAGCTGAACGGGGTAGGGGTCACCTAAGTAAGAGAATAATAGAGGCGTCAGCACCTTTTATCTACTCTCCACCTGCAAATTAAAGTCCTGCATTCACTCTTTCCAAAAGCCTTCTTTTGTGTGCCTTGTTGAGGCCTAATGAAAAGCTCTATTGTGCAGCCTTTTACTAACACTCTTTTCACAATTCTGGCTGGGAGAGGAATGTGAATAAAAGGCACAAGCAATTAAGGCGGAAACCTCATCCTTTTTCATGATGTATTTAGGGAAATGGAAAAAAAAAAAGTGCACACTGATCAGAAGGCTGCACTTCAAAAAAAAAAAAAGGAAAGAAAGAAGATGGGGGTGGAGGAGAAGAAAAGGAAAACAGTACAACCTTGATAAGATCACAGCATTAGAAGGGGACAAATTTACAAGCTTGTCCAGAATATGAAGTTAACCAAACTGATCACTGTTAGTAAACTGAGTCTCACACAGATCAGAAATGGCAACCCTTTGACTACTGTGTTTGCTTGTAGGTGAGAGAAAAAAATTCTTGCTTTAGTTTCAAGGTTTGATCCCTCAACAGGATAAGGCACATGAAGTTAAGTACATCAGATACGAGCCTCCAAAATCCTTGACCGAGCTCCACTTCATGACTCGTGATTCAATTTTGCTTCTGAGGGAAAATTAGTTCAGTTTTAGTAAGAACTGTGTTGTGCTGAATGATATAAAAGGACCCAGTAAAGGTTTAAGAAAAAGTCACAGGCATTTATAAAGGAAAATCATCTGAAATTGCAAAAATTAAGATGGAGACAGGCATGTTTTAATGTTATGGAGTGGTCGCTTCTTATATATCTCATTTGTTAAAATATACTTCATACTAGTCCATAAAGAAAACTGTGAAGAAAATTCGCAAAAATAATAAAAATTGTTATGTGCGTTACATTGCTTCTCCATACGATAAAATGTTTGATCACTTTTCCCTCAAATAAGGATTACCAGAGAATTTCTGTGTCCCTGTGTTCTGGTAGCGTGCATGATTTCTGTAGCGTTTAAACAGCCGCTTGAAATGAGACTATGGAAAAAAGCAGAACACACTAGCAGGAAAAGCTACCTAAATGTTCCTGTACATTTCATTACAGACATAGATTAAAAGTTTTCCTCCTTTGTTGTGCTCTTTTGAGTGAAGCAGTGAAAAAAAGAAAAAATAAGAAGGCAATACAGGCTGTTCTATTGGTTATTACTGAATTAAAGTTTATGGTGGTATCAAGCCTAAGTTACAGGAAACAGAAAACAAAGGGAAAGAAATTTATCTCATGCTTTTGAAATGTTAGAAATAAGCTGTGTTGGTGTACACACGTTCAGGAAAACTGCTAATGTTTATTTTTCCCTTTTAAAATGCAGCCTTCTTTACAGAGATCTTTTCATTCAAGCACTTTCCTGTTCTGTTAAGAATTAAATACCATAACTTCTAGAAATGGAGGGCTGGAAAAAAACTGGGCTAGCAAAGCATCTTAACAGATATTTAACTTCAATAAATGTGCCTGCTTTAAGAACATCTTAAATAATGCTTTGCTGACGGAAGCCTCACAGTCTTTCAAAGCCAGCCAGCCAGCCAAGCAATGGGAATCCAAAGGTCCACCCAGGCATCCCCACTCACAAATGTCTTTGCACCAGCACCAGGCCACAATTTCTCAATTTGTCTCTTTATTGTCAATGGCCAACAGATTTCCCGACTTGCTTGGATTTTATTTCCCCCAGAGGATGCCATTGTTTCACATCTCCCCGTTTTCCTTTGCTTTGATTGAGGCATCCACTTTCTGTTTCTGAATGAAACATTTCTCTGACTTGGAATTTTCTGGGGAGTTATCCTGTGACCTAAGCAATGGGCCTTACACATGTGAAGACACAGAGAAGAAAGAGATGGTGGTTAAAAACTCAGGGTCACTGGTGTCTAGCTGCTTCCACACCACTAGCAGCTCAAAGGCTAATCCCAGTATCATTCTGAAAGAGACCTCCCTAAAAGAGGACATTTTGTTCCAGAACCAGCTATGAAAGAACATAAAATTATTAATTTCTCAACTGCAAAGAAAAGAACAAGCGAAAAGTTTCTCACTATAATGTTGATTTTACAGCCCATTAAATTTTTTTGTTACGTATTATTTGTATTAAAACATACACATTAGTGTATATAGTGTAGATAATGCATATTCCATGCACTGTCCCACATTCCTCTTCTCTCCACACATATGTATAAGCCCCAGCCCGTCTTCCCAGAACCTCATGCTAATTCATAAATCCCACTATTCTCACCTCCCTAAAGAGCCAAGCAGATTCTCATACCCTTGTCTGTTGTGGTAATTCCTATCTTTTATGGTTCATTTGGTAGCTATATCAAGGAGATGTGTCTGAGAAGAACATGCTTAAGTCCCCATGCTTGCGTGCATAGTGACAGCCATTGGCTTTGGCAGTGTAGGTAACGTCTCTGGGACTCTTTAGGAGTCCATGCTAGAAAGCAACTACTACATAAATACATGCTAACTTAGGTTTTCAGAATTCTAAGGAAAAAACTCAAATTCATCCCAAAACAAGATTATAGCTGTGCAGAGCTTGGCTCTCCTGTTTACCAGGTTGGTTTTTTGCTAGTTCACTCTTTAAAGGGTTTTACGTTTTTCCAGTGCTCCAAAATATTTTTAAGAAGCAAAACCAACAAACAAATCTGAAAGGCTTCTGTAACCTATTATGAATCTCTGCATCGTTACGCTTTAGTCACACCCTCTGGTATCTTTTGCTTATCAGTTCTTTTTATGAAGAAAAGTACATCCTGCCCCTGCTGCAATTCTTTCATAAGTTCTACTCATACACAGTCCATCCAGACTACTGCTCTGCGGTATGGACACGGTAGCAGTGAGGAAGTTGGAGGAAGGTACAACAATGAGCAGAGACACCGTTGGGGTTTGCCCTGCTACAAATGTCTAACAAAGAACTCCTCCTCTGTCTGGAGGAGCTCACTGTCCGCAGGAGACAAAACACAAAAGAGGGAGGAATATGAGGAATATGCTCAAACGCTGTGCCATGCCCTGGGTCACACAACAAGGCCAGTGGAAGAGCCAAGAATAAAACCCACAGACAACTCTTCCGACAGTGCCCTTCTCAGGAAAGGATCCAAGCCCCATATCCACGAGGAGGCCAAGCATTATATACTCCTTCACACAGTGCAGGAGCAGCTGCCACCCCTCAAAATACTAAAAAGCTCTCAAGTCCCTTCTGATGAACACGGACCTGCTCGCTCTTTGCTGTTGTTCTAGAACCCGGTACTTTTTTCTACTCTCCTTAAGTTTATTCCCCAATCAGACTGAAGGTTTTGCCTGAGCAGTTTTAGTTAATTCTGAAGTCTGGGAAATTCGTGTCTTAACTATTTCATTACTTCTTCAGTAAGTATCTTATTTTTAGATGTAAGATGTTGCCACATTTTTTTCCCAAGCTCTGGGAACATTTCAGGAATGTGAGGCAAGATACACAGTTATTAGAAATAGATATTTCCCAAGCCATTCACAATAAATTCTCAAACAACTATATTACATTTCAATTCACAAAATTCACTATTAACCTACTAATGCACGCAGGTAAAACTGTACCTCCATGCATCTTTCAGTTACCAAAAGAAATATTTTGTGCATTCCTTTCATGTTCCAAACTGTCTCTTGTTATGAGTGGCCTTTTCTTACAAACAAAATACCAGAGAGAAGTTCTGTTGTTGTTGTTTTTTAGTACATTATATGGTAAAATCTGGAGCAGGTCAATGGCTGGAATTTTTAATTGTAAGAACAAGGTAAAAATTGTTTCCTTAGCTGGTGTATTCTTCTCTAATATATAATTATTTCTCAGCTACCTGGTGACATCTCTCTGAAGAACGGAATTATTCAAGACTGACTACATGAAGAGAGCACAGAAGGAAGGATATACTGGTGATACAGGGATATACTGGTGATACAGCACCTAAAGAAGTGAAGGGGGTATGTCAGCCCGGGGGAGCTGACGGGGTGTATTAGAGGTGTCAGTGCCCGCTGTGAGCAAAGGAGAACGCCCGTGGCTCAGGGAAGAGAGAAGGCAAGGCTGAACCCTCAATTCTGTGCCAATTCTTTACTTCTCTATCCTTCTTTTGGTCCGTCTTCCACAAACATACCCAGAACCTCGTTCCTGATAATTTATTCACTGCAACTTCTTTCAATTTCAAATCACACCTTCATGCTTGCCCAAAATAATCTTCCAAGATCTTGCTTACAAGAGGATTTTTCATGAAGTACATTCACTTTTAAACCACTCTTTCTATGAACTCTCCCAATCGTCCTCCACGAAAAACATTTTTCTGCGAAAGTAAGTAGTGGTCCAGAGCCAAGTGGACATCCTGTCCCAAAATGCAAAATAACAACCTTGTGTTTAGGAGCTTGATTTTTTCAACTGACTGGCTACCAAGCTCATGGATATTAAATGATTGTATACTTGTGGAAATACAACAGTGCTCTTAAACCATTGACATGTTTTGCAAAATTTTATCAGAGGAGTTTAGCAAGTTAAAAAACATTAAGACTTTTCTTTAGAAGAGAAAAGAAAGCATAGGAGCTAACATTATGTGTGTTGCACCATTCACCTAAACTCATAAGATGGTTTTTGTATTCCTTTTTCTGTCACTCATCTCATTTATTCTCCTTCATGGTGTAATCCCCTCTAGTGTCTTGTCTTGTCTCCTGACAGGCTGCAAGCTCTTCAGAGCAGGCACAATTGTCTTACTTGCTATATAAATCTAGTTACATGCTAATGTTAAATTATAATGTTTTGACAGGATTTTTAAGTTGAACCTGATTATATGAAACAATAGAAGTCTCTGATTTTTTTCCTAAAATTCTTTAAAAACACCCAATACCAGAAGAGAAGAAGTAGGGGGTTCATTTCCTATGATTTTTTAAAATGTATTGTTTTCCTCCTACCTGTCTTTCAGGGAGACCAAGTGAAAAAAGCTGGAGGTCATGAAAGGAGAAGGAAAAAAGCAAACAGTGTAAAGAATATAAAGACTAAGAAACAAAGCCGAATTCTTAAATTATAATTTCCCAAACCAGAATGCTACACTAAATTCTGTGAAAAATACCAGAATAAACATTTCCTTATAGTAGATTCTGTTGAATGAAAAGGTCTTCATCATCTTCCCCATATTTTTGACAAGCTCTAGAAAAAGCCACAATAATTTTACACTCAATTTATCACTGAAGTATATTTATAATGAATAGTCACAGCTGATGGCTAACTGACAGGTAAGCTACCACTTCTCACTACTCATTCATTCTCATCCTCATCACCATTTTCCTTTCATTTTTTTAGTGTGATGGTGGACATGTAGTAAGAGTAACAGGAAGCTATGACAGACATGAACAAGTTCCCTGACTTCTGGCTCTAGGTATTAGGGGTTTAGACAAAGAAGAAAAAGAGATACCACCAGTGGCTACCAAAAAGAAATCTAAAATGGTTCCCTAATTTTCTTTGAGGATAGTTCTGGACAGCATTGACTGAGAGGTGCCTGTAAGGGATTAGCCTATTTTGTACCTTAGAGAAACAATTCAGTCTACAGAAGCGATGGTTTTGGAAGGTCCAAAAAGCAGTCTTCCAATTCCTAAGAGGAAGTGATCAACAAGACAGGGCCAGGATCCTCATGGCAGTGTTTGGTTGGAAGACAAGAGCCATTCACATGAAGTGAATCAAGAGAGGATCAGATCTTCCTCACATGGACATCCAGACGTTGAAACAGGCTGTCACAACAGGGTTGTGCAGTCTCTGTCCTTGGAGGTTTACAAGCCCTGACTGAATAAAGCCCTGAGTAACCTGGTCTTACCTCCTAGACAACCCTGCTTGAAGGAAGAGGTTGGACTACAGATCTTCTGAGACCCCTTTCAACCAGAATAATCCTATGATTTCCAGGGTGCCCTTTTTTAAAAACAAATAATATATATACCTCTTGAATAAATGGCAGTTATTAAAAAGCTCTGAAACCAAGGAAAGCCCATGTATTTCCACAGAGGTCTGTACACTCTTATGAATTGAAAAGTCAGGACTTTCATTCAGTTGCCCAACTATGGATAATAGTGCCAGAACACCCGACATCTTTTATGGCCTAGAAACTGAATGAAAGTATCAGCCTATTTTCACAGGACCCCATTATTTTGCTCGGCTATTTTGTTTTTATTAGCATTACTGTGAGAAGCCACACATAGATCAGGGGCTAAGGGATTCTTTCAGTTAGAAACAGCCTTCCGTTGTGTTGTTATTTTTTGCAATCTTGATGCCTTCCATTGCATTTGCAGCATTACAGAAGTGACACATTCTCATGTATGCTAAAAGGCAAAGTTGTTACCAAAAATCCTCCTTCTTGCTGTTTCTATCCACAATGCTATTACTCTTTTCTTATCCTGGGGGGAACATGAGGGTTTAGTCATATGCTCATTCCTTTCCAAGGCATAAACAGTAGCCCTGAAAGATGACTAGCATCTTTATAAAGAAGCTACAGTATGTGGTCCTCACAACACATGGTTCCTATTTTTGTCATTCTGATAAAAGCATAGCAATGTCAATTTTTTTTTTCTTGTGATTTGGTGATTGTCGATGACCTGTATGTCAGCTGATACAGCTGACACAGTTAAATCCGAAATTAGCGCTCTTTAGAAGCCAGACACATGGACACTGAGCACAAGAAAAATTGTAAGATAGACCACATGATACCCCATTAAACAATGAAACATGTGACTGACTAAAAAACAGAAATACATCAGCAAATTTCCCAAGGAAGTTTATGGTATTTAACTCCTAAACATTAATTTTATTGTACTGTATGAGGAACCAATTAACTGGGAGTTTCATTTTTATCGGACATCGGAATTATTGTTCAGAAAACAGATGAACAGTAAATTCAGCATATTATAATTTTATTAGGCTTGGCTTGTTCATCTCACACATTTTTGCCAATTTTAAAAGGTAATTGGATATTTCATCGATAACTTGGTGTGTATTATTTTATTTAGAACACTTCCAGCAGCAATGAGCTGATATGTAAGACACATACAGTGCGGCTATTGTATATTCAGATTTCCCCCTCCCCTAATTGGATATGGTTGAAATAGCGATTAAAGTGCTTTCAGAAAACCTCACGTTGACGACATCTGACTGGGAACACAATACGATTTGTTACGACAAATTATCCACAGGGGAGAGGAGGAACGGGCGAAGAAAAACAATTTTTGTTTCCAAAATGTGGCAGATTTCCATAAAAATAAAATAGGCATCAGCAAATCAAAGGCTACCTAGAAACGCTCCCGAGAATTTGCGAATAACCTGGAGAATATATGAGGGGTAAATCTCACTTCTAGAAATACAGAATTAGTAACTATTCTTTCCTGAGAAAAGAAAACAAATCCTAAAAATCTCAATATAATTCAATTTCTTGCATACCTCAGTTTAGAAAATGATGTTCTTCTTCATTCTCCAAAGAAGAAACTATTTGGAACTCAAGAGCGAGAATCTTATTGAAAAAGTACAAGACTGATACAACACACCCCACTGCCGTAAGCGGCTAGGCAATAGTTCACTTCCTTTTATATGTCACCCTCATCAAATTCTTAAACAAGCGATGGAGTGCCTTTTCTGAAATGAATCTTACTTTGCACCATTAATTGGGGAGGGCCCATCTTTTTTACAGAGCTTGGGCTCTTTGGTGTCTTTCAGTGGAAAGCTAATGGTAAAGACTGACTGCTGCAAATGTGGAACCACAGAGGAGGCATCCTGTCCTGGTGCATTCTGCTCCTGACAGTTGGTGAAGAATACCCAATCCACCACCATTCTCAGCCTGACTCCTTCTGCCTTTGCTGCCAATAGCTCCCCAGCAGCAGCCCCTTTTGCTTTCCCAAATCATAGAATCATAGAATGGTTAGAGTTGGAAGGGACCTTAAAGATCATCCAGTTCCAACCCCCCTGCCCTGGGCAGGGACACCTCCCACCAGACCAGGTTGCTCCAAGCCCCAACCAGCCTGGTCTTGAACACTTGATGGGGCAGCCACAGCTTCTCTGGGCAACCTGTTCCAGTGTCTCACCACCCTCACAGGAAAGACTTTCTTTCTGGTACCTAATCTAAATCTCCCCTCTTCCAATTTAAAACCATTCCCCCTTGTCCTGTCACTGCACTCCCTGACAAAGAGTCACTCCCCAGCTCTCCTGTAGCTCCCTTCAGATACTGGAAGGGATCTTTATTTATCAAATTTATTATCAAATTTATTTATTTATCAAATCTTTATTTCATTCCCTTTCTTAGGAGAGACAATCATGCCGTAATATTCCACATACAAATCTATACATATGTGCATTAATAAAAGGATCACACTACCTAGGACTAAAAAGCAGCCTCCTCTGAGGCGGAACTACACAGTTTTCAAAGGGCACAATACAAAACTTCTATCACACTGTTTTTATACTTTCAAGACACTTCACAAATATTAATTAGCTCTAAATAAATTCTAATTATTTCTAAGAGTGGCCCTAGCAGATCTGTATCATCTGGTGCGAAATCTGACTTCAGTGAAGTCACCAGCACCAGCTCCTCAGACCTCAGCAGAGCTCACATTTCACTCGTCGTTGCGAAAATGCTGGGAGTCCTGTGCATTATCTGGTAAATCTCACAAGTGAAGCTGAACCAGTAATAGCAGTAGCAACCAACTATAGGGTTAAGGAATGCTGGCTGACAATAAAAGGAGAAGGGTTAAATGACCTGACCCGATCTGCACAGCCTAAATGTGGGAGAAGCTCTGCCACAGTTTGGGAAATGCAGTAATCAGGCTCTCCTTGGTTTCAATGTCAGCCAAAATGGAAGAAGCTCACATGCTGCTAAAACCAATTAATATACTTAGGGTACTGGGGTTAACTCCTAACATCTGCTCGTCCCACAGGTCACTTAGTTAACGCCTCACTTTGAAACATCAACTCTATATAAAGAGAGTTGCATTATACATCTATATGTAATTATATATAATATTATGTATTACGTATATAATAAATTACATATAAAGAGGCTTGCATAAAAATCAAAATACTTAAAATCCAAACAGCACACAGTGAAACGATAACCAGGTATGCAGCAAATAAGTAGGTAACCAGTATTTTTCTTGCTAATTGTGGACATTATAGTCCATCGCATACTGCCAACTTATTTTTCTCATATGAAATAAATGCTTTGGTTGTAAATAATAAAATTAAATATTTTACACACCATGCAATTATATCTAGGTATGGAGGTTAAAAATCAACTGGAACCATAGATTATGAATCTTTTTCTCAAAAAGAAATGTAATCCTAATAGAAGTTCCTCCCTTTTTCTCTGCCAACTTTACCACCACACAATATGCCATAGAGAAAAAAGGGGAAGTGTCAACTTGTGTAAATTGTCCCTTATGTAATGCAAACCATCTGTTTAAAAAACAAAACAAAATGAAAAACCAAGCCACTCCCAAGCATGATCTCCTATGGAGAAAAAGAAAGAAGAAGAAATTTAGTACATCGTATTGGAAGCCAAAGACCAGGACCTGCCATGTAACCATGGAGAAAATATTTACCCCACTCCTCCCTGTATTTACCCAGTTTTCCAAAATATTTGGAGAAGTATAAGTGAATAATTTGCTCTGCACATATTAGAGATTGATATTGTTGTATTCTTTTGAGCATTTCAGCTGTCCACAATGTTTCCAAGCAGGTAGGAACCGAAGCAGAGAAACCTCCTTGTTTTCAGTAACAGACAGAATAGCTCTCACAGAGTGATGGCACCACTGGTATTTGAAGGTCCCTGAGTCCCCAAGCACTGGACACTGGCAAAGTATAAGGGGATAAAGTATTGGTAGACTCTTGCCCTGTTCTCATACTCTTCTTTAAGTACATGTTTAGGACCCTAAATGGACCCCTGCTACGAACTCTTATGACTGTTTGTGTCTTATCTTCAGTCACATACTCAGAAAAGGAAGTATGTGTAGATAAACCTCCTTTCCACAGTCTCTCTCTGGATAAGTCATTAATCCATTGGGAAGCACTGTGAGAGGAATCCTACCACATAACCTCTCTGAAACCACTGGGAGACATACATTTGACCTTCTGATGCTCTAACATGGACACGTGAACCAGAAAGCATTTGAATAAGTTAGTTTGGTTTCATTAGCTAAGCTGAATGAAAGAAAAATAGCAGTATAACTAGGTATTCATCATTTTTTCTCTTTTACCGACCTTGAGGCTTCATCACACATTCTCTTCCAGCTGCAGCTGCGCTGGCTGAAGAGGCCACCATCTCCAATCACAGCCCCCTGCCAAAGGTTACCACTGTGACCAAGCTGCTTGTTTAATCCCTTTCCAACATGTTTCCATTAAAATGAGCCAGCTTAGTTTAAGCAATTTTAACAGAAAGTCCTTGCTATCCCAGCCTGGACAGAAGCAAGCCGGGGAGCGCTTAAGCCAGAAGCCTGGCCAGTACGTCCAAAGTTAGAGGCACAGTGAGGAGCAACTGGAGGCAGTTATCTCTTCAGCTACGTGGCCTGCAGGCAGAAGGTGGCAAGTAACCTAGCCACAAGGGGTGACCAACAGCACAACTGACTAGAGACCTGCAGTGCCTTAGATGGCATGCTGTTGAATTTGAGATCAGACTTTCCAACGGTGCAGGGCACATAACGGTAAAAATGCCCCTTTGAAGGCCTCCCCAACTAGATATCCATAATCAAGGTACTCAGCATCATTAGAATCATAGCATCGTAGAATCATTTAGGTTGAAAAAGACCCTTGGGATCATCGAGGCCAACCATCTACCCTACTCTACAAAGTTCTCCCCTACACCATATCCCCCAACACCACATCTAAACGGCTCTTAAAACACCTCCAGGGATGGTGACTCAACCACCTCCCTGGGCAGCCTATTCCAATGCCCAACCACTCTTCCTGTGAAAAACTCCCTCCTAATGTTCAGTTCATGTTGTAGCTTGAAGCCATTCCCTCTTGTTCTATCACTAATTTCCTGGGAGAAGAGACCAGCATCAACCTCTCTACAATGTCCTCTCAAATAGTTGTAGAGAGTGATGAAGTCGCCCCTCAGCCTCCTCTTCCTCAAGCTAAACAGTCCCAGCTCCTTCGATCGCTCTTTGTACGATTTGTTCTCCAGGCCTTTCACCAGTTTCGTTGCCCTCCTCTGCACCCGCTCCAGCACCTCCAGATCTCTCTTGTATTGAGGTGCCCGAAACTGGACACAATACCCCAGGTGTTGCCTCACCAGTGCTGAGTACAGGGGGACAATCACCTCCCCACTTCTGCTGGTCACATTATTTCTAATACAAGCCAGGATTAGTTAGGTGTGAAAATATTCCCTCTTCCTTCTCCCCCAAATTTTCAAATCTCCCTTTTATTAAGAAACAGTATATGAAAATTTTTATAGTTCTTTGCTATTTGTGGTTGGAACCGAACTGTCCCATGGAGACTTTTATTGTTCCTATATGCAGGTTGTTAATGCTAGCTAATAACAGAATCATCACTAGAGAATTCTTGTCAATCAGCCACACAAAATAATTCTGAAAATGTATCAGTCCAGAAAAAAGGGCAGGTTTTCCAAAAGGACTGAGAAGATGTAGAAGTGAGGTTCCATTTTCCTAATGTACATAAGCCAAATTTAAAACACACAATGACAGTGAGGTAAAGATGCTGGTAGTGCGATCTTCAGAATTTCATGGGAAGGCTTTGCATCCAAAAGCAAACTCAGTGAAAGTTAGACATTTAACATGCTGAGAAGCTGTGCAAATTAACCTGCTCTATGTTCTCTGTTGCAGTGAAGTGATGTTTGAACTTAAGCTCAGTTCCAACTAGCATAGGTGGCTGTACTAAAGTTTACTGGACAAATATTTGCTAAATATCCCTGAGAATTAGATCCTAGTGCCTTTGACACTCTTTAAATGAAGATTTAGTCCCCTAAATAACTCAGGTGCTTTAGAAAATTTTATCCAAAGCTGTTTGGTTTATAATCTACCACATCTTTGCCAAGAGGATGCATACATGCAAAGCAGAAAAGTGGAAGAAATATGTTTTAATGGCCTGTCAAAAACATTACTTGATGCGAACATGTTATAGCTTTAAGGCAGCTATGTTTTTCATTGCTACAAGCTTTCTAGGTGTAGCTAAGCCCTTATATGCTTTTTTATTTACTCTAAACTGTGAGTGAAAAGAAAAAATCCTTTGGACTACTTATCACTTTTCCTCAGCTTCTCAGTCAAATTCAGTCAAACATGCCAGGGAATCACCAAACACAGAGCTGTCTTTTTCCACTGGCTTCCTAGACCTTGGCATGCTGTTAATTTCAAGCCTTACTGCCAGGAGCAGCAGCAACTTTGCTCTTTTTTCCTTTTCCATTTTCAAGGTTACACAAACATGCGACATCATATGTGCTTCATGGATGTGAGGAACTATAGGACTGTCTTACAATTATTGTACGTGCAGTAAAAAGAAGGGAAAAAACCCAACCCCAACTCTTTCTATCCAAGCCAGGCTTCGTTAACATGGAACTAATTTAATCTGCCAGAGATATCTAATGGGGTGCTTTCCTGACCTTTTCCAGGCCTCCAGTTACGGTACCATTCATATTCAGCATGGCTGTCAATTAAACACTCTGTAATGTGAATCACTACTTCTCCCATTTGAGAAAGACTTAAGTGTGAAATCACTGGAAGAACTGAATGAGCCTATGCTTTGGCACTGCAGCTACTGAGGGACGTGAAGTGTTTTGAACAGTAATTTTCAGTAGTGGTCCCAGTCTGCAAAGTATTAGGAAAAGGGATTAGTGGCCAAAGAAACTCAAGTTCGCATTCAAGTACTGTATCTACAATGTTACAGAAACTGAAAGAAATCTGAAATTGTAGGCTAAGTCAGTTTAACTAAAGCAATCTTTTTATGTCCTAATTTTATGAAACTGCTGCCGTGGCAAGTGCTGAGTAACTCAAAACATCTGATGTGTTCATGAGTTAGTCAATGATACAGATGGATACACTGACATGGCCATAATAAAGCTAAATATCCATGCTAGAGACAGAGAATGGTAGAACAAGCAAGTCCTAGATAAGTCAGTAGGGAACTGATGTCAGAAGAGTTACACAAGCACAAATGCATGAAAACAAGTCTATGAAATCCTTGTGTAGCTAAGACTATTCACGGAAATGGAGTTCCTCGATTATTCTTTAACTTGTATTTATTATCATCCTGTTGACAGGAACACAAAATCCTATAGCAGGCTTAAATGAAATTTCAAAAAAAATCTGGGGAGTGTAGAGAACAATACAAATCTTTCAAAGATTAAGAAGTAGATGCTGTATTTTTTAGTGTTAGGATCTCATAAATATACCCATAGTTTGTATTAGTCCATCAAACTCAAAGGCATATGCTATCTTTGATCTCTGTGCAGAACCCCCATCGAGATTAATGTGAGTTCTGTGTGAAGAAAGAGACTAGAATAGGCCCTCAGTTCACAAATAGCAAGCAGGCTGCTTCAGGAAAAAAAAAAAAAAACCACCACATTTTCTTACAACAGTGTTGAAATTTATTGGAAATTTTCAAACAGCTTCTCTTCAGATGTATGTATGTATGTATGTATGTGTGGTCATGAGAATGCTCACTTGTCAAAAAGATCTGTCAGAAAGAAGGCGCACAAATCTACTTGTGTGAAATGTTTTGCTGTTACGTTGAAACACGTACTTCATCTCTGACAATCTCTTCTCATATGATAGTGACTGATTCTCTATTTTACTCTCATCTGTGCAAGTTAATAGTCCATTGGGCGAGAGAGGTGATACTTTTATATAGATTGGCATGAAATTGTGCCCTATACCCACTTCCAGCTAAAAAAATCTACAGGACTTACTGCATCCCGCTTTGTAGCTGAAACCAGGAGGAAGAAGGAATCCTTGCTGTGCAGCTGCTGCTAGGGTTCGTTGGTCCGGAGGGAATACGGGAATCATTAATGGAGGCAGCTGACCCTGGACCTGCTGAACAGGAGAGGGAAAATCAAACGTGGAATTTTTTCTGGGGAAAATGCCTGCTCACATGGTTTCTCTTCTGATCTGAGAGGTCCGGTTTGATTATGCTCCTCCATAATGGGGTGTTCCAGTAGCATCAACTATCCAGCCTCATCTTAATTACCAAAGCACTTCATATGAATTATATGAATCCAGAATAAATCAAAAGATTCCAGTAATGCATACCTATATCCCAATTAATTATTCCCCACCCCAGTCTATAACGTCTCCTCTGTGACTGCAGGGTGGGTTTTTCTTCTCTTTTATTGCACTGTGTAACAATATCTCTGTCTCAGGCAGTAGCTTTCACCCTGGCTGAGCCCAAACACAAAGATACACACACATAGAAGTACAGGCATATGTATACAGAAGTATGTGCATAAGTAGCAAACAGTATAGTCAGTATTATTTTTCTGCCCATATACGTGCACTTATTTGTACATGTGAAAGTCTCTGGGATGGTAACAAAAAAAAAAAAGCAGAGACACTTTATTCACAAATCAAACACAGCTATGTCTGAAGCGTTAGCTATTCAACTGTGCACGGCAACTGTACACAACCATGCAAGTCAGGAAATGGAAAATATTATATTGTAAATGGATACTGCAGGGGACTTAAGACATGCAGAAATTAGTCATCAAAACTGGAAGTTGGCCATAGCACAAGGTCTAATACTATTGCTTTTACCCAGTTCTGTCAGAGTTTTA
Source organism: Tringa tobata (assembly GCA_033628505.1). Lineage (NCBI taxonomy): Eukaryota > Metazoa > Chordata > Aves > Charadriiformes > Scolopacidae > Tringa > Tringa tobata. The sequence continues at coordinate 76,699 of JAHREE010000344.1, read as the reverse complement.
ATTACTAGAAATGGACATCGTCTTCGTATTTCAGAGACGTGAGAAACAAGAAGTTTGCCAAATGAAAATGCTAAATGGTTGGTTTTAATCAAAAAACCCCACTGTACTGACCAGATCAATCAGTAAAGGGAGACTTACTGATTTTTAAGAAAGGTCATCTAGATTTTTAATGGCACTGTAAAGCTGAGGCATCAGAGGTAGATATGTTATCAAAGACTAAAATTTAGTTTGTGGTCTGTAGCCTTAAGAAACAAGGAGAATTAAGGTGTTGATAGACAACCTTTTTTGGCCAGAATTTATTGCCTGAATAGCAGAACTGGTAAAAGAGAACCTGTCCCAGCCCCTTGGCTGCCACAGTTTAGACTACAGCATCTTCACTTAATTTTATTTTAATTCAATCTCCTGAAGATGCAGGAGATGTCTCAGTTCACCCAACACCACTACAAGGCAGAAGAGCGATATGAAATTTGGGATGGTAACCTCTTCCTTTACACCAGGACCTGTCAATACCTGTGTGAGTGCTGATTGCATCTTTATGGTCTGGAACAGTTTGCAAGGATGGAGCTGCAGAGCGCTGTTGATGGGAATTCTTGCACTGGGAGATTAAGATTGGGACTGAAGCTAGAGTAAGTGTAGTTCCTCTCACTGAACTAACTCAACCCATTTTTTGTTACTTCAATATTCTCCTTTCTCTTCTGACCCTGTTAACTAGAAGACATACATACTTTTAACTGGATTGCCGGAGAAAAAAAACATAAAAAATGTGATTTCTTCTCTATCCCCACTCAGTCACCCTAGAACTGCTTAATGTCTGCCTTTTCTTCAAGTGTTTATTTTTTGTTTGTTTTGTTTGGGTTGTTGTTTTTTTCTTCAAGACAAAGACAAAGTAACTGTATTCTTTTAGAACAAAAATGAACAGCCGTGTGGAATTTTTGCATAGTACTCTTCTTCGGCAAAAAGCCACAGAACTTTTTTTTAAATGGTTTCCAAGGATGAAAGTGACTTTGCCAAGCAAAGAAGCTTCAAAACAGGACTCAAAAACACTAATAGAAAGACAGATGGTTCTACTAAGAGCTTCGCTGCCAAAAAAAATGTTAAAAAAAAAGTGAAAAAAATGGAGTGATGTTATTGAAGCTGACTGCAAAGTTCTCTGATGACTGCAAATACTCTTGTCCCACTGCAAGTGTTAACTCTGCCTCCAGGGCTAATATAACTAAAGCACCACACACACACAAATTGTCATTGCCAAGCCCACAATGTAGCACAAGTCTGCACTTGATTCCAAGTGACTGCCAAACACATGGGCAAAACACCACACTGAAAAATTCCCATTTAGGAAAACATTTACCAGGAAAATGCCCTTTCTTCTTAGATCTGACTGCTGCATTTCATTTTTTTAAATTGCTGCTCCTTTTTATCTCTCCAAGGGGCCTTATACCCACTAATTTCAAATGACACAACCCCGGTTGTGTTAAGGAGGTAAGAACTATAGAGTGATGAGGATGGTTTGCATGGATACAGAAATAACGCAGTCAAAACAATGTGATTTTGCTTCCAGAATGGAATGTATGTAGCACCACTCAAACAGCTACACTTCATTTTCTCCCAAACACAAATAACTGCAAACATTAGTTTATTTTAATCCGATTACCTGACACAATATGATGCAAATTATGGACTCGTCATTTTTATGGCTCATTTAACTACTACATCTTAACTTCTGTTATGTTTATTATTATTACCTAGAATTGCTAGGATACAACTGTTTCAAGTGGCACAGAATACAGGCCCTCCTTCTGAGTTTTACAGGAAGGGTATTTTCCTATTTTTATTTTATTTTTTTTATAGCTACTACTACGTCAGTTACATCTCTCTCAAATGGTTTTTGTTATATAGTTTACATACTTTCCAATGTTTTCTTGATCGTAACTCTTGATACCGCATTTCGAACTGGAACGTAATAGACTGCAAATCAGAGGTTTTTTTCAGGCCTTTCAATTTGTGGAGCTAATGGACATACATATGTCCATAAAAGAAATACATCTTTAACAACCTAAAAATTCGTATATCTGGTTAATCAATTCAATAGCCAAGGAAGTCATACTTTCACATATCCCTGACAAATAATTTGGGGCAAGAGGAAAGCCCACACTGCAATGAAAGAATTAAAACCACACCACTTTTAGTTTATTAGAAATAAATATTAAGATTATAAGAAATACTTCCCTCAAGGGAGCTGATACACAAGAGTTCAAAAAGGCCAAGAAAGTAAAGGTTCTCTAATTCATACTGAGGACAGTAAGCCATCTTTTTTAATGGCAAAGTATTTTAGGAGTGGAAGAAACTGCAACCAAGTTTCACCTACAGCCCAAACCAAAATCAGGGACCCTTTATATTTGTCACTGAAAATCCAAAAAGGAGACTAGCCCTAAAGAACTTACCAATAAAAAAACCAATATGAGCACATGACAAGCAAATAATAGTACATCTACTGTCCAAGAGGGAAACTGAGGCATGCAGAGCTGCCTGTAAAGATTTTAGATTTTGGGAAGTACCTCACTGTATCTTTATTTGTTCCAGTGTCTTTGAAAAATCTGCCCTTAAATGACTTATCCTTATCAAAAGATATTTGTTAGTAAACTTGGAGCTGATTCAACTTCTAGAAGTTTGGGCCAGCATCTTCACAAATCTGTGCATGTCCTTTATGACTTGACCATAACAAATTCAATTGCACAAAGACGTGCATTCAGTGTAACCACAGCTAGATTCTCAGCATTCCCAGCTTCATTATAATTGTAGTATTTCCCCCTAAATTTTGGTCTCCTACCTACTTTTAGGAACATACTATGGTTACCACAGCTACCTAAGCACTAAGCAGTATGGTTTTAGCAGTTACCCCTACTGTTTGTTACTAGCTCCTGCTGTGACTTACATAAATTTAGATTGCAAACACTAGACAACTGCAGTTCTACTCTCTTTTCCGTAAAATGTCACGTGTGCTTTGGGACACTATATAAATAGCTACAAAGACAAAATAGTTTAAGGAAACATTAAGGTTGCAAAGTCAGGCAGTCAAGGCTTAGGAAATGCAGAATCAGGATAGCAAGCATGACCTTATTTTAGTGCTTTATGTCCAGTCTTTAATTAAAAGTTCACAGTTTTCCCCCTCATGTGACTCTTGCTTGATCTAGCAGGCTCGTAATTTTTCTCAAGTAACATAAACCCATACTTTCAAAAAATCTAAACCCATAACACAGCAGCTGCTGTTAGTTTTATTTTATCTTTATATACGTCCATCAATTTCATTTCCACAGTTGCTCATTACATGTTTGTTAGCATAAACTTATATAAAAGTTTTCCTCTCTCCAAGGTAAATATTTCAATACATTACCTGGCGTCCATATCTAACACTTTCCACCAAGGGGTGAATACTGATCTTCCATCCGCTTTGCTCTCCCAAAGCAATTCTACCAAAATGGGGCTGGTGACGGAGTAACGACTTACTCGGTGTGAATACGAACGGCTGCTAAAGGCAACACTCCCTTCTCTGCAAACTGACAAAACTCTGAGCAGTACTTTACTCTTGAGCTGTTTAGAAGATGCTCTTCAAGAGCTGTGTAAGCACTTTGCTGAAATGATCTCTTACATGGCTTGTTCACGTAGAAGTGTGGCTAATTTTTATTTTAATTTGAGTTATTCTCAGCTGCCTCAAAGAAGTTCACATTTTACATTCCTTGAACAGAGGATGGGCATGAATGATTCCTTTAACTTCAAACTGTTGTATGAATATCTTCTTGCCTGTGACTTGTTTATAAGTTAAGCATCTCTTCTACTGTATATGAAAGAATGTAACGTACATTTAGCATGCAAAAACATAAATCTGTCCTTCAAAAATGACATGTTTAATTGCATCGGTCCCCCTTCCTCTAGAAACACTTGGCTCATGGTGGCGCATGCTATGCTAAAGGACTGGATTCTTTAATTAGCATACATTTTGGCCATCTCTTCCTTTCCCTCCCCACCCACACCCCCACCCCCAATCTATCTTAAGGGAAATAAAAATATATGTCCTCATATAACTACAATCTGCTATTTTCCCTTACAGTGACGTTTAAAATAAGAAAAGAAAATGTTGTTCTCCTCATTCTCTCCCCTACATCAGTTCCCTGAATTGACATGAGTGTATCCTAAATCTATAGGGCAGAAAGCCTTGCCTGCCTGGGCAACGCAATGATCACTCTCCTGCTGAGTTTGAGGTGGGTTTTTATGGGGTGCTTAGCCAGTGATTATGACACAAACCAAAGTGGATGCCAAGAAGCAGAGATGCAGAAAGGAAGACACTGATGAGACAGACAGCTCACCCATTCTTGGTCTCACTACTGGGGAGCAGCTCACTCATGCTGCTGTAGGGGCATACCAGTATAGGGGATCCCAAACGAAGGACTTTGTGAAAGTTTTTTCTTCCTAATCTCTACCTGAAAATTATACTGCAGTGGATGATTTGGGCCCTAAATACTATTCTACCCTTTCCTGCCTAAGAGGCTTACACAATTCATACCAGTGCTTATCAAAATTCACCCACTCCTAAGACCTCGATTCACTCAGCAATAGCACCTCACTCGTCACAACTGGTTGCAAACAGTGATACTGATTACAGAAAAACATGCTCTCATAGTGGCAAACATTTAAGATGAATTAAAAAGGCTATTCAGTGAGATATCCCACCTCCCCACGTCCCCTATGTCAACTGTGCTAGCATATGAGAACTCTACTTGGAGTGAGAGTGTGGAAAAATTGTTAGTTTGATGTAATATAGAGACAATCCTTAACAGGTAATAGTTGGTGTGTATGCAAGTTGGCTTACAGAAAACACATGGAACAAACTTTCAGGAAAAGTGAAACACGTCTCAGAGGATTACATAAACTTTTTTCATTTTTAAAAAGCAAGGCTTTTCAGGCTGGAAACTTTCTGTCTTGGCTCAGTCCTGCAACGACCAGCATCCATCTCAAATTCATCTCATCACAAAGTCTGCAAGTACCACTGAGTGAACACACACTTAGCCTTTTTAACTAGAGTTCAGAGAAGTGCCTTAAACTACCAAAGAATATAGACAGTAGCTGTTTCCATGTCGATAGCTTGCTTCCAAAGGCTTCCCTCCTCCACTTCATACTACAGAACAAAATGCACTGTGAGAGACAAAGACCTCCAGCAGCACTTTGAAGGACATACCTAAGCCAAAAAGACCTTTTCCATTAAGGAACATCTCTTAGACACTTCCGAAGGAAAAAGCAGTATTACTTATTCATTTATGTAACTAAAATATAGAACTTCAGAACACCTCTTTTATATTTTATTTGATATAGAAAAAACATTCAGAGGAAGGAGGGAAAAGCAGCCTCGTGTGTGGGGTCCTGTGGCAAAAGGAGCACTTTCAGGGCAAGCTACAGTAATTCAGGTAACAGCTACAAATGAAGACTTAATCACAGTCAGTTGCAGCTCAAGAGCAAAACTCAAAATAATTTGCTCTTTCCTTTTGATAGAAGAAAAAGATCCATTGTTTGGTTGATTGAGCCATTTGTTTCATGAAGAGGTTAAAGTTAGGAGAGGACACAGAATTGGCTTTTGAGGTATGATGACCAGTGTTTGGGCCAAAAGGACTTATTTCACCTTAACATACACACAAATACTATGTTTCTCATGCTATAGCTTCCAAGCACCTAGGCACCTTGTTTAAATGTTAGTACCCTTCCTAGAAGAATAAGCCAGGACTATAATGGAAAGTTGCCACCAACTTGCAGCTGTCAAATCTGCTGATTTATATGGTGTGTTGTCCTCTATTTGCGTTTCTGCTGGCTAATAGCAACTTGCTGCTGAATGTTACTGTCATGTGGCAAGAGTTAATCTGGAAAATCCCTCCCTTCAAACTGGAAAATCTATGAACTTACATTAATGACTGATGCTACCTCACAATGCATGATGGAGCACACAGTTCCCAGATGCTTGTTTAATGCTTTTCCCAATGAGGTCTGGACCAGTGCTGATTGCTCTAGCAGTAAGCTATTCAGAGAAACATTTGTCAGTGAAAAGAAAACAGGTGTGAGATTTCCTGATGTGTTTTAAAAGACAGCATGTAGGATAATTTCTCGAGCTGCACATGTCTACTGTTTTCTACAGTTAGCTGATTTATTATATATTGGTTCAGTTACTCAAATTATAATGAACTATGGGGATTTTTGTACATGCCATAAAGAAACAGAGACAAAAATAAATAAACTTCCCTTGTCATTGCTCATATCAGCCTTCCAGAAGTCATCCGTACACTTTTTCTTTCTGATTTTCTACATCCTGTTTAAAGCAACTGAAGTGGCTGGGTTTTTTGCGTGCGTGCTAACCCAGCTCTCTTTCTTTTCAAAGTCACTTCTTTGGTATACTCAATGCTCACGTTTTATCAGATCAAGTGTCTTTGTGCATCCATATGATGGGCTGCTGTCAAAACACCTCTGGAAAGAAGGTCTGGTATTAACTACTGCTGCAGAGGAAGCAGGGAAGAGCAAACAGGAGAGTTTGTGTCAGCCTTTTGCTAAATGGGGGCTGTTTCTATGCGAGGCTGTTAGAAATAGTGTGACAGGTGTAACAGTCGAAAGAAGTGTGCAGAGTCTGGAGGACTTTTGCTGCAAGTGCCCAGAGTTTTTTTTTAAACATCTAAAAGGTTGACTCTGCAAATCTTAACATTATTAATCAATGTAAGAACATTGAGACTGTAAGAACAGGTAGGAATGGGAAGCAAGGCTCAGCACTAGTGTGGGATGTAGAGAGGAAGGGAGAAGAGGGAACACCCAAAATAGACTTTTCAAGAACTGTGAATATTGGAAGTCAACAGATTCAGGTAAGGAAATAAACTGTAGTATTACACGCCATCACAGGCAGCAAGGCTGGCTCCTTTTAGACAGATAAATTCTGTGATCTAGGAGAAATGCCCCACCTTGGAATCTCTTTGCTGGTTTGAGGTGTCTTTGGGCTCGCCCTGACACAAAAGTATTGTTGTGAAAATTTTCATGCAAAGAATGCAAATAGGACCCTAAAATGCTTGGCTATGAACCTGTTTTTCAGGTTAAGAATTCAGCTTAGGTAAAGGAACATATTTATTCTAATTGTCTATGTAGACGGAACTGATGCAGCTTTTTCAGAGTGAATCTACGCACTAAAGATTTCTTTAGTGCATTTTCCCCAAAAGATCAGGAAATAGGTTGGTGCCATTATACTTAAGCAAGACCAACTGGTATTTTTTGTCATATAAAGTTAGTCAGAGGCATCTGTGTTAAGGCCAACTGCTACACCTCTCCCTTTACCCATTGTTGATTTTTCCATAACATATGCAAACACCAGTAACTGATCATTTTGATGTATAAATTGCAGTAATACTTCTCCTGTTGACTGCTCCAAAAAATAATATTTTAACCTCTGAAACAGGGAGAACAGTTCTAATGTGTAGATGGAGGCAAGTATCATGGCCTCTTTTTTGACACAATGGTAAAGTCCAAATTCATTAATAGATCGATATATAAGGCCTAAACCACCAATAGTGGACTGCCTTCTTTAAAAGACATCTAATTTTATTAATGGCCCTGAAGCACTACTGCAGAAAAGCTGTGAATTGAGAATAGTACTCAGCCCGTTGTTCAAACACTGCTTGATGAAACAAGGGACCATCAAGTAAGAGAGGATGGAATCTGAAGGAAGTGGGTACGTTGTGGTACTTCAGTGGAAACTAAAAGGTTTGCAAGGCAAGCCCATCTCTGATCCTGGTCTTCCTTCATCCCCACCATGGTAGTCGTGGTAGGTACCAGTAATGCCAGTAATGGGAAGTGATATTTCCCTAAAGCTTCCCTCTTTTCCTGAAGTGATACCACCCCCTCTAATGCTCTTGCACTGCAGTATCGCCACAATCTGGCCTTCTATTTCATCTCTTCCACTGCCACTCACCCATGACGCATTGCCTGTAAGGATTCTATACATAATTAAATATTTAAGTCTCATCAACTAATATGAAATAATTCTACTTTCATAACCCTATTTTCTAACAATTCTAACTTTTCCAACAATTCTATTTTCATATGCAGAAATCTTGCTCACTCAAATTAGTTGATACAGAAGACAAGGAGATCATCAGAATTCTGCCTTAACATAACTATTTCTTGCTTTCATTTGTGCTTTACTGTGCCAATTTCTTTAATATGATTTAAGGTAATATTACTATAGAGAGGAAAGGGAATTCTTTCAAACAAAACCCTGAGGTTTCAAGATGTGTTTTTCACTCAGTATCTCTCAGACAAGTGAAATATCATTGATTAAAACAAACAACAATTTTAATGTGTAGGTGGTGGGCAAGAAACAGGGGTTATTTAATATCATACGGTGGGCAGAAATTCAAAACCCATTCGGCTGCTGAATAGTGCAATGGTATAAACAGAAATGAAAGTCTTATCAAAGTCACCCACTTAAAATCATACTATCTTGAAAGAGGGAGAAAAAAACAGACATAAAGGACTCAAAAACAAATTCCGCACTACAAGTCTGTAGCTTCTCTTGCTTTTTTTAAATTGAAAGGTTGAGGGACATAGTTAATAAAACTGTATAACTGTATACCATCTAATAAGACCAAAGGGAAAGAAACATTCTTCATGGCGTCATCAGTGTAAAGTTTGGCAGAATTGGGTCTGCTCAGAAAATCTTAGACTTAAATCCACTGATTAAACCCTTTGAATACCCTCTCTTCTTCCCAATTTTATTATTATTAAATCAGATACATGTTTCAGTATATGTCTGGTCTCCAGTGACATCAGTTTAAGAGCCCTAGTTGCTACAACAACTCAATTTAATTATTTCCTGAAGACATTATTATTATTGTTACACTGAGTTTTATCTCTTTCTACATGATCTTAAAAACCCCTGCATTTAAACATTGTGGACAAATGGCCAGGAAAACTAAGACCAAATGCTAGTAGAAACCTCTGTGGAAAACACATTTCTAGCACTGGATAGCCTCTAATTACTGCCCAGGGAAATGCACAATAAAGACCTCTTTTCAATCTTTCAGCTGTTCAGACTTGTTTTCTGACTGTCCCTTTTGCCAGTGGAATTGTTCCTCAATAGAGTTCCATTTTACCATCAAAAGTTTGATTTTAAAAGTGAAATGGATTCAAGTTGCAGAAGAAAGACTATTTAAATAGATCCGTAGCCACTCTTGCATTCATGTCCTGATGCTTTTTTTCTTGTTACCGACATCCTCACATGAAAATGTTTTTCACAACTTTTGTTTGGGAACATTTTTTGAATAGGACTGAAGACAGTCTCTCATTTTGTGCCTACAATTTGGTGACAGCAATACAGTTAAAGCACAATTAACTGTAGATACAGCGATAAAGTTTAGACATCTCATCATCTGCTTTCTGTGTACAGCCAGGTAGCCAGCTACCCAAATCCCACAGCTTCTTACTGCGCTGAACTGCAGGCACAAAAATTTTGTGAACATTTTGTGGTTTTTTTCTTCGTTGTCTCCTCCAGTTCTTGTCTTCCTCCTCCTCCTTCATTATTAAAAATATGAGGAAAACAACAAAAGAAAAAAAAAAAGAAGAAAGGAAAGACTGAATGTAATTGTTTCTTAGGCACTTGTAGATATGGACCATGCAACGGAGAAGAAAATTGTCTACCTCACAAGAGCACCTATCATCATAAATCAGTTTTTAATTTTACTGGTGGATTACAGCAATCAGATAAACATTAGCTGCCTGCCTCCTCTGTATACTGCTCTTTGAATCGGCTTGGCCCAAGAGTTAGTTAGGTGTGGGAGTCCTACCTAACTTACAACTCCCAGACAATATCTGATTGGTATGCAGTGGGGAAAAACATAATAGCATTCACAAAGCAGAATACAGGCATAATATATGAAGTGAAGGATCTCACAAGAGGGGGAAAAGTACAACATAATGAAAATGAATAATCTTTGGGTCTTTTCTTCCTAGTCTGAAGTAGTTCTTGAATGTACAATCATTTTTTCTGGCTTGACTGCCTTTAAATATACATATACCATAGTCCTAGTGCAATTTTTAAGCCACTGTAGGTATTAGAGGACAATTTACATGTGATTTGCATTTTTTTTTTCGGTGCCTGTGGTTTTGGTAAGTCTTCCAAACCTAATGACTGTTCTTTTGGCCAGCAACATAAATGCTGTAATCACACAATTATTGTGCTGGGAACAGTTTAATTCAGCATTTTGTTCTCAACCACAGAACAATTACTCAACAATTTTGGTTAACCATACTAGCTCACTGCCTGGAGAGGAAGCAGAATATTCACAAGATCTATTGTCTTACATAAAGGCAGTCGGGAGATTCTTATCTATTACAACTTTCCAGCATCTCTTTGCTCTTTGGGGTACTTCCACATACTCCCAGTTAATGAAAATAAATTACTAGCAGCACACTGTATTAGCTTATTCATCTCTATCTGTTGAATGCTTTTAATTGTGCATTTGCATACTAAAGAGAAAGGTAGATGTGATGTGTCTGGGAGAGAGGGATATAGTGGAGAACTATAAAGTGTAAAAAGCTCTGAAAATACTACAGTGATGTTATCCATCTACTCTAAGTGTAAACCATGGCCATTCAGGATTCATTTTGAAGTTCTGCTCTTCAGCCACCCATTTCTCTTTAGCAATAAAAGGACTTTTCTGATTAATTGAGTTATTCCTAGTACTGTTTATACTGAAACACTGCAAGCCGTAAAGTACTCCTGAGATCTCTTTAAGCATCATTTGAGACAGAGAACAAAGTTTTAATCCAGAACAGTCTCTAGTGCTGGACGCTTGGGACGACTGAAAATCAGGGCCTTAGTAAGGTTCACTAATGCAAATGAGCAATTTTACTTTATGCTACTATGGGGCAGCCGCAGCCCTAGTGTAACACTTGAACTGATGAACCTCATGGCTCTCATCACCTCACACGACAAGACAGCACTTGATGCCACTATGGTTGAAGGCGGGGCAGGAAAAGCCCTCAAGTAGTCTTCTCACTCACTGGCATGACGGAGGACGTGTAGATTTACTTGAAACCCCCAACACTTAACATGCTTCGTGTGGTAGACCTGATTCACAATAAAGTGAATAAAAGTTCTGACACTTAAGTAAGAATAGATTTAAATTAGTTAACTGAGTATCAGCATCCTTACATATTTTCTGCTTCAAGTTTCAGTTCTGGAAGCTTTTTACCTAATCAAATATAAGCATTTTCATAATTCCTTTTCCACTTCTGTTTTTGTTTTGCCTTGCCAGTCACAGGGAATATTTTCAATCAGAGCTGTGAATCTGAAAAGTACAACTGGCAATGCTGCTGAACAAGTAAAATTAAACTAATTAAACAAAGCTGACTCAATAAACTTAGCTTGCTAGTAAGAGACATCAAAAAGGAAACCATCCGTAAACATGATGAAAACATAAAGTAATATTTGATTTTTAAAATGCCTTTAGCTTTTAAGTAGTATTCAGCTCAGACAAGGGACTTGGTAATAAGCATTATTTTCTTAAGGGCAAAATTTGACCTGTAGGAACTTTTCGTTGAGTCCTTGTCTGCTGAAGTCAGTACAAACTGACCCCAATGATATTCGGCAGAAATAACTTAATTTTAAAAAATAATCTTAATTGAAAAGAAACCCACAAGGCGTCTATGGAGCAGAACACAGGTTCAAATGTCATCATCAGCAGGAGACTGAGCTATGACACTCCTTTTTTTTGGTCCACTTATGACATGAACAGCATGTCTCTTTTTGCTTGAAACCCAGTTTCAGCAGATATGGAGAAAGGTCTTGTCTCTCCTGAAATGTGGGAGACACAATGTGAATTGCAGTAAGGACACAGAAGCCCCAATCCAAATCTTTCCATTCCTTAGGCAACTCCTAAGCTTTCACCAGGCTCCTGCACACACAAAAAAGGAAGGACTATATCCCCTTTAACTGCTCTATGTTGGAAAGGAAGCAGCTACATTTCATGATCCTGTCTCTGTGCCTGTTAGTTGAGCCCTTCAGGTGATGCCAATGCTGCTCTCCCTCCTTTCTGGATTGTGATGACCCCTAGGCAGGAGCTAAGCATTTAGGTGTTTAGACCACAGCAGTTCCAGGGCATGCACAGAAGGAGAACTATAGAAAACTCTCTGCTCACATCAGCAGGTGCTACATATGTTTAGATGCCCCCAAAGCTTCAGCTCTCATCTGAACTAAGGCTCTTAGAGGGTCTGTCTAAATGATGGCTGGACAGATGCGCATATGAATTCGGGAAGTTCTCTCAGGTCCTCCCAGTTCAGGGCTATCTAAGTCCTGTTATCAGAGAATAAATCCTCTTTTTTTTTTTTTTTTGTGACCCTAAGCCATCCAGGTAAGAATTCTACAGAAAACTATCAAACAGTGTTGCAACTACATTAGAGTTCCTAATACTATTCTCATATTCTTCGCAGGCAAGGAAATAAAAAGACAGCAGTGCTATATAACACCACGCTGCTCGTGTATGTGCACGGACATCATTAATGAAAAACAGCTGCATTCCTGCAGCCAAATGGTTTTGAATAAAACAATCATGGGGCTCCTTGGCACCTAAAGGAATGATTTAGGACATAAATTGCTGGCTTACCAAGTGGCCTTGAAACCTGTTATGTTTATACAAGCACATTAGTAACACTTTAATATTCCATAACAAATCAGTAACTACAAATACATCTAACGTGGCAAGGCGAATGAGAACCTATCTGAAGTCTTTGGGTACGGTATCTTTCTCCAGATAGAAACGGATTATTTTAGCAGTTCAAACCCAAAATATTTTGCCAGTGAGTTTGTTCATTAAAATGTGATCCATTCCGAACACATCGGGTCCCTTTAAGACTAAAAGTCAGAGCTGTGTGCTCTGAGCCTTTTCATCAAGATGACTCATTCATTCATGGGAAGCATGGATTGTATGGCTGGCTTATGGTAGCACTCTAAATTAGTACTCACACAATGGAGAGCTTATACAATTGCAGTAGTCCATATCCAGTAAAACTGCCTTAGTGCCTTGAATAATGGGCCTTGCTAAGTCTCTAACAGCTCTGTAAGAACCTCTAAACAGCTGCACACAACACATGACCTGTGCCATCTTTACAATGCCTGCTAACCATGAAAGCAAGCTTTGGGAACTATTTCCTCTGCACCCTCACCATTGGACAGCATCAATCCCTTTGCTCTTTAGAGAACAAGGGGATTTTTTTTGCCCCCCCCCTTCTTTCTTTCTTTCTTTCTTACTTCTTTTTTTTTTCCCCTTTCCAATCAGCTCTCCACTGATCATCCTTCACACTTTAGCCTCTGCCCCAGAATACTCCGGACAATAGTACTGATTCCATCTGTGCTCTCCATTAAAGCCCTCATAATCCTCCTCCGAACAGCTGGACGCTCAGACTCCACACACAGACCTTCCTTCTGCGGAACCCTTTGGCTACAATTACGCTGAGGCTCTACTTATTTCAAGTTTCTGCCTGCAAATGCCTCCTTCCTTAGGGTCCCCCAGGGCTGCACAGCAGAATGTCCTCACACAACTAATTTAACAATACGTCCAGACAGAGCCGGGCTCAGGTGGTAATGTGGGGCTTAGTCACCTCAGTGCCAAGCAGCACTTAGAAGATACTTTTTAAACAAATGACCATGTTAATGATGAGGTTCAAACTCCCACCGTGTCATTAAGCAATCATGAAGAAGCGTCTTCAGTTAACCAAATGGGTTTGATACCTTTATTTTGACGTCAGAAGCGCTGCAATGCCTGTGCTTGGCCTGGAAGCCTTTTTCAAGAGCTTCAGTGGTTTGGCTCTCTCCTGGAACAGCATATATTCAAGAGACTGATCTGACAACGTCTGTTGTGGTTTGAAAAGACTGCTAGGGAAGGACCAGCAGAGCACACCCACAGGCTGCTCTACCTGCATACCTTGATTTTTCCAGGAACTTAACTTTCCTCAGACTCAACTGGTAGAAAAAGTCTCCATTGCACCTCACTTCAGACAAGAAATATGTTAAATATGTATGCAGAAAAATGCAAGAATAACTCTGAAGGAATGATTTTTACAAGAAGTCTATGCTGATATTCCAATTAAAGCCAATAGTGAGTCCTATGGATCTAAGTGCATCTACTGTATTACAATGTGAGTGTATGTTTGTCGGCGTCTGTATACACACACGCATCATCTGTGCCCATACAGAACTATAAACACACACATTTTTCCAGTAGATGTGTGTGCACGCGTCTCACACACCACACAAGCAAATGAGGAAAGCTATCTATAAATCTCATTTCTGGTATTTATTTTAAAATGTAAATGTGTGTGTATGTGCACATGTACTGATATTTACACATATATATATACACACAGTACCCACGAAACAGATGCCCCACACACAGGAGTCCACACGCATATGCAAGCATATAGGCATGTACCATACAAGAGATGGTGATACCCAAGGGAAAATTTAAAACAGAATGCAAACAGTATTTATCACACACCTCTGACAGTTTCACTTGCACAGCATACACTCTCCTGCCTGAACAGGGACAGAATTGTATAACCCCCAGTCTCTCAGAAGCCCGTTTTCTCTGCAGCCAATTGACAGACACAGGGCTTTTCCTTCCCAACTTCTCACATTATATTACTGAGCTGCCGTATTACCCGCACTCAGTCCTGGGCCAGAGGGACTTCCATGCTTCTCTGTTCCGTAACCAATGAGGGCCAAAAGGAAAAGGTTTTTTTAATTAACCTAAGGGGAGGATTCACAGTTGCCTACTGTGGCCCACAACACCGGCATTTAGCTTTGAAACAGCTCAAGACATTAGACTTTCAATCATAATGTTATTTACGGAAAACCTATTTCAGGTGACTTTTCTAAGTTTATTTGACCTATGGTATGAGGCAGTTTTACAGGCAGAGGGACTCAAAAACTCTATACCAATAATTCTTCTAAAGCACACCAAAACATATCTAAGTTTATTTTTTTTAATATGCTGCTTTCATACAATACGCTACAGTATAAGGCAGCACAAAGGTTTTAATGCTATTAGTTGAACATATGAAGCATAACACACAAGTGGCAAGTAGCACGTCTCTCCTAAACAAGTCAATAAACCCTCCCTCCAGCATCATTCCAGTGTGTATCTACTGCTCTCCCACATGCATTATGTACAATAACACAGATAGGCTGTCCATAGTTAATACCAAGATTGGCTTTTTGTTGCAAACCCAAGAATTCAAAGTACATGGTTCAAAGCCCAGATCAATGCCTAGATTAGACACTTTTCGGCTAGTTTCCCCCCATCTCATGAGAGGTCATTTATCCTCCAAAGTCTTTACAGGTGGTCGGCTGTCAAAGAACATACTTTCAGCTGAATTACAGGTAGTTTGGCCAAGATCTTTTTGTGATACGGGATTTAGAAATAGGTGCTAATCATATTTTGAAAATTCTTCCAGGGCTCCTTCATGCCACACCACTGTGTTCTAGAAACTTCAAATGAGGTTTATCCAAAAGATCTTGGCAAGAGCTAGCAGAAGGAAAGGCATGTTAGGGAAGTAACTCTCAGGTGCATTAAGAACATCAGAATAGTCCGTCAGGCTCCAGCAGATTTTAAGGAGTGCCAAATATCTGAGGAGGAACTAAGCTTTTCTTTAAAAAAAAAAAAAGGAAAAAAATGTTCTCTCACAGTTTTCCTTGAGGAAATAGCCTTAAAAATATAAACAAGTTCCTAAGAGTTTTGTCATAGCATTTTTGCTGGATGTCTTTTCTTAATTGCTACTGAGTTGTTTTTTTTTTTCTTTTCAGTCCTAATCACCTCTGGCAGATAGCCCCCATTTCATCAGACATGAAAGCACCTGATAAAATAACCTGCAACTTTTCTCTTTTTTCTCACGCTCACTGATCAGATGGACACCGACACTAACATTAGCTCCAGAAATTCCCATTTACTCTCACCTCCAGTGGATTCAATAACTAGTTGTCAAATTTCTCGTTATGGGAAGGGTGTGGAAATATAAATTTCAATTTAGACACATAGAAGGAGCGGTTAGGAAGGAAAAGCCAAAATGATTTGCTTTCCTCTACCTTCATTTACCTGGCCTGAAATATCACACCTAATCCTGGAAAACTAACATGAAGCTCAATCTAACTGCCCACCCAGGTGCTCTCCGGGATCCCCTTTCCGTTGTTCTTAAAACCAGAGTTCCCAGCCACAGCCCTACAATGCTACAAGAGCTTCCCAGTACAGGTTCTTCAGCCATGCCTCACTTCAGTTCCTTGCATAAGATATTAAGATTTTGTTGCTAGGTGGTATGGCTATTTTGGCAATGTTTTAAGTCTATTAAGAAAGTAGAAGGCCACCAAGGTAGAAACTGAGTGGTGTCTGAGCTGTGACACCACGCGCTCTTAATACAGGTCTAAACCACGAAGTTCAAATCTCAATCCAAACCTCCACAATGAATTCAGATGTGGCACTTAGGCCCGGGTTTTCATAAAAACAGGCTAAAGTCAACTCCCAGGGAAGTTGTACCACAGTTTGAAGGTTTTGGTTCAAACCTTCTCTCAACATAGCAACAGTTTCTTTCATTTCAATATGACCTGTTCAGTAGATACAACACCCCATGCTCCCCTCATTTCATGTGAGCTGAAATCTCACCAGCCAGTACAGCAAACAGTCGGCTCCAGGGTCACTGCTGAGAAGAAGCTTTTAAAAAATCATCTGTAGTTTTTTCCCAACTGCAAACCAACCTCTAACATAGTGAACCACCGCTAGATTTACTCTATATGCTTTACCTATATATGCAGCCACTGACTGCATGAACTGTGTGCCAGGATCAGACTTTGGAGTTCTTCCTCTCCCACCTTTTGTGTATCACTTGTCTGCATAGCTCCAAATCACTTCAGGATAGGATAAACTCCCCCCCACTCACCCACCCCCCAGCTCAGACCTTTGTATAATGTGGACTGGACATTATAATATACAATATTATATACAGTCACAGCATTTTTACTAAAAATACTGTGATTTTTTTAGCTCAAGAAATACCAGAAGTAAAAAAGTCTGTAAAGATCATCTATTACAACTCAACTAAAAGTCTGTTTACTTCAGTTTTATTAAGAATTGTATTCAAACTGTTTATTGATATCACTGGAATTGTACTGAAGCAGAACTGCACTAAAACAGGAGGGAATCCAATCTAATGCTCTGAGGCTGTAAAATGGGAAGTTGCAGGAAAAAATATTTTTATTTCAAGTAAATCTTTCCTTTCAGGTTTCAGATGTCCTGCTTTTTCTCCCCTATTTTATGACCAAATTCTGCACTGAGGTGTACAAAAACAGTTCATACTGTCAATGGAAGAAAGTACACACATGTACAGGAAAGGAGAGATTTAGTCTTTCCTGTCTGTGAAATAATCTTACTTAATTCATCCATGCTTTCTTTCACACTACAACTAGCATGGAGGGGAATCCTAACGTATGTAATGTGCATGCCAAGGAGATAAAAATGGCCAAATGGCAGTTTTCTGCATGCATTTTTTTCTAACAAGTTTGCTAGACCACAACTTAAAATAAACCTTTTATTTGTAATGGCAGGGTAGCTCAAAAGTTTATAGAATCAAAGCTTTTAGCTCAGGGGGAGGCAGAAATAGGTTATTTATTTTTTTCAATATGGACTGAATTATTACATACGGAAGATTTCAGTCTCTTTTTTCTACTGATAAAAATGAATGGGTTTTCACAGAACTTCACTTTATCTTGGATAAAAATAATTTCTTTAAGAACTTCACACAATGTCAGACCAGTTCACCAGATAGTGGAAAAGCACTTGTGCTGATTTACACCAGACGATGATCTGACACAGGACTCTCTTAAGAGTCACAGCTGAAACAGTCAGTTCTGAAACATCCCATAGTGTATATACAATATTAACTAGGATCAGCCATCAATTGTCTTTGATTCCCATGTAGATGTTCAGTTGGTATTCATAAATTCTTTATGCAAATCAAGGACAGCATTTTATCTTTAGAAGTCACCACATTTCTCTGGGTTTTATGAGAATATGCACTATGAAAACGGATCACTGAGAATTCTGGGAAGATATAATAGACTGAATCCCATGAAATTCGTCTGTTTTAGGCTGCAAATCTGAATGATCTGATTTGCTGTACTTATGTTGAGCCCAGGACAAATCAGTGAATCCATCCATACAAAGCTCATTGAAGGTTTAGGCTCTTGGACACTGAAAGCGTAGAGAAACAAAATCAGCAGTGAGCATCCTAACCAGGCATTGAAAAGGCCTTGGGACTCCCAGCGGAAAAGTGTAAGGAGGGATGAAACAGGCAAGGAGCTAGAACTAGGTGGGGGAAGGAGGAAAATTAATATCCATTTTGGTAAACGGCCTCATAGTTCAAATTAAAAATGAATTTACAATCCCTGAACAGAAAAGACCTCACTGCAAGCTCCGTGAAATCTGTTAAGAAAACAAGGAACTTCTTATAAACTTGCAATTGTCCATGAGCAACCAACTATGCGCCTGAATTCCTGGAAGACTGAATCTTGTAAAGAGAACAAGATAGGCCCATATTAAAACTTTTAATGACTTTAGTAAAAAAAAAAAAAAAAAGGAAAAAAAAAGGGAAAAAAAAAGGTGGAACTTTGCAGCCAGCTGGCTCCATACCGAAAGCCAGGCTGCACAGCTTGAACTTAAAGCTATCTTAACATAATGAATAAGTGCCAATAATTAGCATATGTAGTGTGAACAGGTTTGCTGGCACAAGCAAGTGAAAAACTCCAAGGTAAAGTTATTATTAGGGAGTAATTAGCTCTGTGAAGTAAATGAGTGAAACAATAGCTGCCAGCACTGACAATATGGCTAACATCTGACTATGTGGAAGATAACATTGTAAAGTATTGCTCCCTGAGCTAGAATCTGTTAATAACCATATGTTAGTGTAATTAATGCAGAGTCTTTCTGACCTGTTGTCACATAAGAACAATACTTTCTTGGAAACATTCAAACAGGCAGCCCTACACTCGTGGATGGCAAAAAATAATTTGGGAAGTTGCTTACAAACACCTTTTATTCTGCATTTGTTTAAAAATAACTAAAAACCACTAAATGGTGGGGAAAAAAAGAAAAAAATCTACTCACGAACCACCTTCTTTCAAGGTTGATGGCAAAGATTTCAAATCCTGGATCGGGGCTTTCCAGACCAACTAAATTAAACTCTAAAGAATATTCTGGGATTTTAGGGGTGCTTGTAACCCATACCCAGACCAAATTCTGTAATTCGCTTATATGTATGGAGTGGCCTAAACCCTTTATCCAAAAAATCCTTGAACTCCGGACTGTTCAAATCTGAGACTGGGTTCTGAATTTTTTGGCTTGAACCCATTTCTAAATTGAATAGATCCCCCCGGGTGTCTGACATTCATCAGACATTCTGCCAAGGTATTAATATATTGCTAGATAGGGAGGGTCTCCACTTGTTCCCCACACAGGACATCTTCACCTCCAAATAAGAGGATTCTGTGACTACAAAGTGTAAGGCTAAAGATAATTTCTCTTGAGAAGGTACTAAAAATCATGCCCAAAACTTCTGAATTTTCGTAATAAATGGCACCGATGCAATATTTTCCTCCCTTCATATCAACAACTCAAAATGTTTCAAGGAGGTCTAGTAAATACAGTTTGCTCAACAAGCCTGACACAATTACTGTATTTTCAAGTCATTGTGCCAATGTAGAGTATCCTACAGATACACTATGGGTATGCATATTCCATAAAAAGCGCCTTGTCTCTGAAGTTCTCTGGTACAGAGACCTTTGTAATTTAATTTGAACATATCTCTATTCTAATTGAGTATCTCATATGCACCTCGTTAGAGCATGTACACTCATTGGCCCACAATAACAGTTTTATAGACAGGGCAAATTGTGGTCATACATCCCACAAGAACAGCCTCCATTTCCTGACAAAAAAGTTTAACAACTTTAAAAACCTGGCTACATTTAATTTCAATTAAAAAAAAAAAAAAATTAAATCCCAAATTTAATGCAAGCTTGTTAGTGCTTTTCTTTTCCCCTTTTTAGTGGGGCAAATTAAAAAAAAAAAACAAAAACAAAAACAAACCCCAAAATCGGAAGGTTTTTAATGCTTCACAGGCTATTATGGCCAGGCAAAGGAGCCCTGCATGTTTGAGATCGCACACATTCATCTTCTCGCTAAACATCTGTTTAAGGCTTGTGTGATCTACCTGTCAGCACCAGTGATCCATAAAGTGTTTGAACCTCCTGTCACAAACCTCAGTGCTGGTTTGATCAGAGGCTTTGTGCACACTAATCACCCCCTTTATCTTTTCTAATGTTAGGAGAAAAAAAACACAGCAAGGCTGTCTTCCAAACCTGACTGTAATTAATCTTTCCATGGGGGAACCTGCCTGGTTTGAAAAAGCAAGATCTGATGGGCTGCTGCTCTTTTCCTGCAAGGGCTTTATTTTTCCTACCAGGCATCTTTACACTTGAGTGGTACCCTTTACAAAATACTTTAACTATATCCCAGTGACAGTGAAACAACCTTCAAGATCATCTTATGAATGAAACCACTGGTAACTTTGCTGAGAAAAGAGACCAATGAAAGGAGTTTGACAGAAGCATGTTTTAACTGCATGGGAAAAAAGAGAATCAGGATAAGAACTGGTCCCCTTTTCATGTCTCTCTTAAGCTGCTCTCTTCACTAATAATCCCACCGCTACCTTTCTTTTACTCAGCTGCACACAAACGTACTGAAAGCTGCAGGAGTTCCCAAGAGGGAACAGATAACATCAGGTGCTTTTTGGTTTTATTACAGCTTGCCTTTTCCCACTATTTGCTTTCCGCGGCATAAGCAGAATGAATGCTGTGCGTGATACAGACCACAATTCAAAGTGCACTTTCGATGGGGCCCATACTGAATGGGAATGGGACAAATAAGTTTAAATTTACTCACATCTCTTCTGATAAAGGAAGTTTCCTTTGCTCCTTAGTATCCCTGAGTCCAGGCATCAGTAGCAACTTAAAGTCTAGTGAGCAGGCAGCGTGAAAGCAGAGAAAAACTGATGCTGCGAAACCAAATTTGTCATAGCAATTCTCAACCTAAATAATGCCAAAAGCTTTGAACATACATGGACTGATTGATCCATGACTGGGCAGAGTGCATTTGGATAATTAACTAACCAGAAGGAAGAACTTTAGGGCTTCACGCAACAAAATAGCAAGTAATCGGTGGGAGATGACTATCGTGATGGCATTGATGCCCAAATCAGCCGAGGCTCTTTAACACAAGGCTGCGTAACACAAAACCACTAACTCTCAGAATCCAGGTGAATTCAAGAGGGAGGTAAGTGAAGCTAAGCGAATCTTTCCATTACTGTCTTCATTTATTAGTTATATTGTGAGAAAGTTCAAAGGACTCCAGAGGTCCAACATCTGACTGTGCATGATCAAAGAGAGTCCTGCACATTCTTTTTTTTTTTTTAAGAGAAGATACCACAAGTGTGAAACATGATAAGGTAGAAAGGGGTAAATGTATACCAAGATTATTTAGGGTGCTGTGCTTGGCTCCAGTCTAGATTTCATGGATTTGCTAACTGCCAGCAGATAACAGCAGCATTAAAATTTGAGGAATAATTTGGACAATACTGAGGCCTGGACCATTCTGGAAAGGTTACTCTACACATTTGGGGCACTCTGGAATCGAGTGTAAGGCAGGATAGGAAAAGTGAACAAACAAAACAATGATGTGAGCATCACCAGCAGAACATACCAGGATCAGAATGAAATATATGAGAAAAAATATGAGTGACAGCTCTTGTGAAGAACCTTGGAGAAACAATACTGAACTTCAATTACAAGTTATGAAAAACAAGGAGCTAATGCCTAGGATGAATGAAGGAGTTGGGTTCAAAAATACCAACAGAAGTGAAGGGATGATGGTGAGTGTTTGGGGTATGTCCTGCCAGGGAAGCAGGGAGACAATGGACATGTAATGAAAACAGAGATTCAGTAATCAAGTAATAAGACTGACAAACCTGTGGTTGCAAGTTTTTGGTGGAAGAAAAGAAAAAGTTGGCCTTTAGAAATGTCATACCAAAATAACAAAGAAGATTTGAGACAGGAGACAGTGGAAGGAGTCAAAAGGGTTTCTTGGAATATGAATCTGCTTGATAGGTAGGAATATGTTGCTACCAATAATAAAGAATGCAGGAAACAGATAAGCTTTGGGAAGAGACCTAATGAGTTCACTTCAGGTTAGTGAAGACTGATGTTCTCTCTAGCTGGAGATTAAGGCACTCGAATCACAACTAATTTATCACCTTTCTTACTTGCTGGCCATGGAGAAACACCTGGTATTCCAGACTGGTGCCCTACATTGAAGCTTGACAGCTAGCTGCCTATAGACTCCATCTAAATTTGATAAAGAACACAGGTTAACATCCAGATAAACTCTGGACCATATAAACTTTGATTATAGAGTGAGGACAGGACTAAACTGGTATCTTATCCAGTACACAATCCTATTGGTTTAAATCTCAATCCCATTGAGTAATTAAGAGTTCAGAAGGTCTGAGATTCTATGGAGGATATAATGTGCTGTAAACAGTATCTTGGGCTTGGACAGGATTACAATAATATTAAAGAACATTTGAACCAGCCTATTTATTTCAAGGAAGAAAGAGAAGATACATCAATTCTTTATGATGTCAGTAAAAACAACGATGTAACTAACAGAAGGATCTGTCTTCTATTTTGCTCCCTTATGCTTTCTAACCCTTACCCCACCTCATTGTGATATGATGATATTGTCTGACAAAAAAGAAACACAGTCTTTGATTAAGTAAAATAGCTCCTTCAGAGATCATTTAGATCTTCCAGTTGGTCATGTCTGAGGAAAGATGTGGTGTTGTCTTGCTTACCTGTAAGAATCGTGTTTCTATATTTTAACTTAAACAAGATGACTAACTCCTCCAAACTTCACCTTCCCATATGTGTAATGAGAATAATGCTTATGCTCGATGATGTCCTGGGAAGTTAAAAATAGTTTTGCCTTTGCAGAGTTGTGTGCAAGTGCACACACACTGTTGAAGACAAGAGTGTCTTCTTGCCCAGCATCCCATGAAATTCATTCTCCTGAGGCTTATTACCTTTGGAGGTGTACCTGCAAGCACTTACCCAAAACTCACATCCAAGTTTGTTACTTGCTAATTTTAAGCCTGCTTGCCTGCATTTGTAAGGAGAACTGCTTGGGAGAGCTGGCTGAAACCTTGTCTGCAGAAATACAATAACCAGACAAACTGGATCATATGGTAGAGGTAGTACAAAAAGAAGACACTTTCTCTACAGGACTCAGTGGATAAAGATACAAACATTGGTCCCTCCACTGATTTTGCCGTCTTCAGATCATTCATATCTCTTCCAGTCCTCTGTGATGGAAATAAACACTGCAAGAAGGCATTCGGCAGCACTACCATATCCAAGAAAGATGTGAACAGAACCAACTATAGTTTTGGTACACAACAATCTAAGGAAAAACTATGTAAACTGCACTTGATACATTCTGAAAATTATTACAATTAAAACCACTTCTGTCCTAGTGGTTTGCTGAGTTGTCAATGCTGATTTACACGTGCACACACACAAAATGTTTAGTATAGAGATGTCAGCCCAGCTGAAAAAATCTGCATTATGTTGGTGACACATACTTTTTTTTTCAGTGGCAGCTATGAATAAAGCACTCACGAGTGAATCTCAAAAGGCTGGAAATTTCAGTAAACATCTAAGCCGCCTCTAAAATCAAACAGGCAGTCTAAGAAGATAGCAGTTTCTTTCATATGTCTAGCTGCTTCTGACACCGAGTGAACAAGAAATTAATTCTCATCCTGCTTTTCTTCTGAAGACCAAGAGCGCTTTCATCCCTCTCATAGTATAGAAGACTGCTAAGTAAAATCAGCATATGTTGTAAAGTAACACAAGTGAAGTCCAGAAAGGCAGAGAAGTATGTTTGTATGTGTATATTGAGAAGAAGGCAAAGAGCATGCAAAGGATGTTAAAGAACGTAATAACCTTTAATGAACACCCAGAGGCTTCTGTCTTGACCGCTTGTCTTACTGAAATTTATTCTCCAAAAACACCACCTGCTAATGACAAAGGATTTCACGACTGCTTTTAATGGGTGCTGGAACAGCTCCTTGCTTGCTAAGACTTCATGCTTAAGACGCTTATGGGTAAAAAGCTTAGTCTTTCACTGACAAAAAAAAAGTCTAAATGAAAAATTTTATCAATGCAAGTTTTTATGCCTTAGTCTGCTTATCATCTCATTTTAAAATGAATATTGAATCCCTCGGTTTCCTGCACAAAGTCAGCAAAATGCATTTTTACCTAAGGAAACCCAGTACTTCTGCAAGTAGCAAGACAGGCGTAACTGTCTTGTGAAAAAAGAGCTGCCTGCCCTATGAACACCTATTTCCCATGGCAGCAGGAGATTAGAAAAACTGGAAACTGGAAATAAGTGGGGGAAAAAAAAAAGATAGAGCCCACGATATTCTTTCATTCTAGAAGGTTAACAGTCACAGTTAACAGTTTTATCTGGATCTATGGCTGCCTTTTCTGATCAATATTTTTAGCTGTTAGAGGGGAAATTACTCAGTTCTCACACAGAAGGATAGGTTTCTTTCCCTTGCAAAATTTAGAACTTTGACAAGGACTATCGTCATTATTTCTGCATCCATACTTCCCGAAGCATCAGCTAGTGAGTGCCCTTTGCTGAAGGTAATTTCCTGTCTGTCAAACACTTTGCCCCTGCCCAGAAAAGCAGCATATGGAGCAGGTAGAAAGATTGAAAAGTAGAAAGGAACAAAGCAGAAAGTATTGCGTCAACCTCAATAACCATTCCACCGGGCTGGAACAAGTATTTTATTTTATTTGCCATTCAACAGCTTAACTTCAAATAGGTGTTTAATTAACTCAGAGTGGCAGTCTAAACGTTTCGCCTGAAGCTGCCTGACAAAGAAAAAAGTATCTACGTACTGCATTTGCAGATTTAGAGCATCAGGCGTAAGAAGAAACTGTTAATTGCACAATGCAGAGAATTCTTACAACACAAGCACATGCAAGTGTAGAGATGCAACTCCCAATATAGCAAAGTTTCTGCTATGCCAAGAACTTCATGCAAGCGTAAAGAATCTAAAGGACAGAAAGTGAGGGCACCTATGGCTAAAACTTGTTTCCACAAAATAAAGTTCTACGACATATGAAGTAACTGATTGATTTAAAAAATCGGGAAGATAAATCTAGGAAAGCATTTTTATAAAAATGCAAACACAATATGGTCAGAGGAGGATGAGCGGGATTAAGGGTTTTTAAAACTCAATCCAAAACACCTTAATATTGGTTTAAGAAAGGATCAGGGCTCGCCTAACAGAAGCCAGGAATCTTACTATGAAGATGGAAGAAACAAGGAGGGCAACATATGTCTTGCCTCCACTACTTGACATCCTATTCAATGGCGGAGGCATAGATTTAAACAGTCCCCCGTCTTGTTTCTTGGGGACTTAACAAGGGACTACGCCAAATTAGAAGGAAATGAATGCTCTGGCAGCTAACTAATTATTTTGAATATTTGACTTCCTGCCCACCACGCTACAAAACAGGTATATTCCCGGCCTGCAGCGATACATAGTGACCCTTAAAATCAGTTGTTCTTTCTCAAATATTTTCTGTTAAGGTATACTCAAAGCCTTGGCAATGCAATAATCCACCTCCCTCTTTAGTTTATTATATGAAAAGATGTCACACTGTGACTGTTTTAATCAGCGAATAAACAGAGTGCCCGGCACCTGCCTTGGCTTCTATTATCATAATAATCCTGTTTTGTTTTTTAATTCTAAAACATCAGCAACTGTCCCGTAGGTGAGCATGTGTTTATGCCGCCCCTACTGTTGCCTTTGTGGTTTCATTATTAGCAAGCCATTAAATGAAAAACAGAAGAAGAAGGGGGAGTGAAGGGAAAAGCAGGCCTGAGGCACAGCCATTTGTGCCTGTTAAATACAACAGGCTGGCCTTAGGTAACCAGAGCCCTGAGACTGGCATAAAGCAGGTTAAGTAACCAGAAACTGAAAAGAAAGAACCACTTTGACTTGGAGCAGATCAATCCAGGACAAAAAAAACCCAAAACAACAAAAAACCATGGGCAGGCATCCCACTCACATTTAGCAGCGCTCAGCACAGCCAGAATGCAATAAAAACCTAGCAGTGGTCAAGGTAAGGAGAGGGTTCATGCCTAATGACCAGTAAGTGCCCGACACTCTGATTTGTTTAGGCAGTGTTCAGGAAATCAAGGGATGCTTGAAAAAGAAATGCATGTGTTGACAGAGTCTTGGCTTTGTTACAATAAATGGGTCTAGAAAAACTGAAATACAGAAAATGTTAAAAATGGAAGGAAAATCGTTTTCTCACCTTGAAGAGGACAGAAATTGACCCTCACAAACTTTTTACCGTTTATTCACTCACATTTTACTGATGGATCAGATCAGATTTTCTGCATTAATCTCTCCTGATGTGATTCAGTGGAATGGCACCAACACAAACCTGACTCTGACACTAACAGGGATTTTTTTCTGTGAGCTTCCCTGCCTCATTCTCACCTCAAAACCATTGCCGTCTGTATTCAATTTCTATCACCAAAAGGGGAAATTCTATAGAAAAACAGTAAAAATGGAGACAGAAGACAAAAACCTAAAAGGCCTGAATTTTTGATAACTCTGCACTTCACTTCACATTTTGTATTGCGGTCCAATGGGAGATGACTGACAATCTGGGTTCTGTTCCTGGTTCTGGCAATGAGCTACAGCCTAACAATGTGCAAGCTGCTTCCCCTCTGTCCTCAATTCCCCTGGTCTGAAAAACAGGATGCTTTAAAAAAAAAAGAAGGAAGGAAGGAAGGAAGGAAGGAAGGAAGGAAGGAAGGAAGGAAGGAAGGAAGGAA
>JAHREE010000344.1:14434-49210 GCA_033628505.1 Tringa tobata | reverse complement strand
GAAGGAAGGAAGGAAGGAAGGAAGGAAGGAAGGAAGGAAGGAAGGAAGGAAGGAAAAAACAAGAAAGAAAAAAAAGAATTCCAAGATCCAGTGATGATGATTCTACAGAAGATCTGGATTATACACTAACACCTGTGCAAATAAGCTGTGAAATGCAAGTAAAACTTAGTTATTGAATGTTATTTTGTGGCCACACAAAATAAGTGTAAGTGACCACAAGGGATGAAAAAGCAGAGGAGGATCACACCTGGCAGTTATGAAACGGGGGATGATGCTTCCAGATCAAAGTTTTCATGCACATGCAGTAACATTTGAATTTTAAGTCACTAGAGTATTTTGACATCTCTTTCTACTATTTAATAGGCAGTAACAACAATTTATCATAGTTCCTCTAAGATATGTAAAACAAAAATAGCCGAGCATTGTGGGAAATCTACATTGCCAAAGCTTTGTGAAATAATCTGAGTGAAGACAAATCACAAGTTCAAGAAAGTGTCCTTCATGTAAGTATTTCAGTTTCCTTCTGAAGCAGTAAGAACCTTAGAGATAAGGACCAAACTTCCTACCCTAATCTTTATTTCTAAAAAAAGGGATTGGGCAAATAGGCTCAACATCTTAAGGCCCACTTTTCCCAGGGACTGGATAGAATTAGATCTGAGTAGGTTTATCTCAATCGAACTAGGATAGTTTTTATTTAAAAAAAAATAAAAATCCATATTTTAACCAGCAAAGTTTAATCCCTTCTTTTCCTGTGAAAACTCAGATAAGTTTGATTTTGCGCCTCTCGCTGTCTCCATATTCCAGGTATTATGTCATTGCACATTAGACTGTGTCAACACACCGTGACTTCGTCCCCGCTAATGCAAAACCTCGGAAAACATGGAGCCAGGAGATAATTTCAGAGCGCTTTTTTTTCTCTTTTTAATGTAACTCGGTATTTATCCTGCCATATTTCTGACATTTCCATTGAGCGATAGTCCCAAAATGAAAGAAAATCAGTCTCTCGCATGCAAAGCCGTCTTAAAGCAGACTGTTGAGTAGCAATCTGTCTGGGCAGGTGAACTTCACTCGGGAAGCATCGCTGTCTTGCAAAATCCAAGAACAGCAATGACATGCTTCTAAGGAAGCCTCCTCAAGTCCCCCATTGGTGGAAAGAAGGCTTAACCTCCTACGAAAGGTCACCTCCTGAAGTAATGGGGAGATGCTGTCTGAATGAAAGTGGGTGCGAGAAAAATCCCTCATACTCTAACCAGAGCTGCCTGTGAGCGGGGTTTGCATGCCCGAACATAAGAAATGGTTGCTTTCAGAACAGTTTGTTTGTTTAAAACAGTCTATTTTTCTGTGTGTGATTATCTATTTAAACAGTGGCTCAGGTTCCTTGAACATAAAGAAAATCAATATAGAGAAGGAGCTGTGTAGAACTTTATAAAATTGTTACATCACGTTAGTCTCTTCTGCATCTTGGTCATTTATTTCAGCACAAAGTGTCTCTAAATGCTCGTGTTCTGATTTTATGATGTTTTCCACTAGCACAGGGACAGTTTCAGGCCCCTGCTATCTATATCTTGAAATAAAATAAAATAAAACTTCATTGGTTTTGAGTCAAATAACACAATGAACTTTGTTTATTGCACTGGGTAGCTAAACACTAACAAAACCAGACAACATATTTTAAGAGAAAGAACCAACTTCGGAAACCGTATTATACAGCATTGTTAAAAGTCCCATCTTCCACCGTTAACTACTGCACGCTAAAGCAAATGTCAGCATGGAGCGGGGGGGGGTTAATGTTTCTAAATTAAACACCCTTCAAACACTCTTTCTGACAGTTATCTTCATATTTTCCACAGATGCTGCCACTGCCACGAAGTTAGGCACTAAAATAGATACAATGCTGGTGTCGTGTCTAGGCTGTGCTGATACCCCTGCCACTGTAACTGCCCGACGGTCCACACCAGAAGGGAAAAACACCCTCTATATAGAGAGGATCTCAACAGCATTGTAGACGACATTTGGGAAGCTCTAACAACTGATGAAAGCAACAGAAAGTCATCAGCAGAAGGCACGTCTCAGACTGAAAGCAAAAGTCCATCCATATTTGTTCCCTAGATATGCATTATCTCTGGTAGATTGAAATGATGCAAGTTCTTTGACTTTTGCAGACTCACAGGGCAGCCTGTACAGATGTAGCTTTCTCTGGAGGTTTTGCTTACCCTGTAAATCATTACGCCTATATTCTTAATTGTTTGGCACAGCTCCCAGGACATCCATTACATCGCTTCTGACTAACGCATATTTGTATCTGTTCGCCCCTGGGGCTTCTAACAAAAAAAAAATGGCCTGGCATAAAGAGAAGGGCATGAAAAAAACGCATTATAGGTGAGCAATATTCTATCGGAATACCTGAACAGTGTAGGGCAACTGAGCCACCAAAAAACATGGTACTAGCCTCTTGCCCCTCTTTGGTTTGCATTGCTTCTCTGGCTGTCTTAACATCTAGAGAGTCAAGAGGATCATACTAGAGAGTGTTGAAGTCCTACTCTACGCAAAAAACCAGAAAGAATATAGAAAGTACGTTAAACAAGTTGGTAGCGTGGGGTGCTCTTTTACACATACATTCTGCCCGCAACACAACTAAGCTCTTGCCACGACTGATCATACTGAAGTATTCCCATGCCTAAGCCAGGAAACCCAGCTTGTAAGCAGTGGGCGCTCCTCAAAGGCAGGTGAGAAACTGTGTGAAAGAAAAAAGTAAGAAAAAAATAAGATGGACAGGAAAATATCTGTGCTAACTACAGCCCACTTAACTGAGACCTGCTCTACTAGATGCAGAAAAGGTGCCTACTCTGTAACCCTTGGTTGCCCCTTGAGAAGCCCTGAGGAAGGTTCTCCCAGCCATCTGACAATAGTATTTGTGGATGCAGCAACAGGAAACACTGGAAAAAAGGGAGCTCTTTTTGCAGAAACAGTTTGCTCTTTTTAAACCATTCCCATGGCTGCATCCAGGCTCAGAGGGGAGCGCAGTACCAGGAAGGAATAAAAAGGAATCAGTTCTGCCGTGAAAGACAGGAGAAAAGGCAATCACACGTACCAGAAAGAGAGACAGACTTCAGCAATGAGGGCAGAGGGATGGAGGGCATTTGTGTAAATACAGATTACATGTGCAATTCATTTAAAGGCAGTGGCATTTTGATCACAAAGAAGAGTTTAATCAAAGTCTCAAGAGATCCGCCATAAAGGAAGCCCTTGCCTTGCTGCCTTGGCTGGCTGAAAGAAACACCTGTTACGCACAACAAAAAAAGACAAAACAAACAATAGGTATAGAAGGGAGGCCACGGTTCAAACAATGTGAATTGGAGAAGCACGGTTTTCTCTAAATGAAGGGCTAGAATCCTATCAAATGAACAGCTGGGGAAAGCATAATTCTTTATATTTGCAGGGAAGTTGCACAGATTATATGATGGCAACAAATACAATATACGTATCTGAGCTCTGCTTCCTAGGCACCAGAAAGGACAGGAACCTCCTAAGATATCCCTTAGTGGAAGAATAAACTTGCTTGAGCCCAGCTCCAGGAAAAAAGATAGCCGGCTTTCAGAAGAACACAATGGAGAATTTTCCTCCCACGGGGCCTTTTGCAAGAGTTTCGGCTAAGAGGATACTGAGCTCAAACAACCCTCACAAAAGATGCAGAAAGCAAACTTGTGATTTCAATAAATCCACCTCAATACACAGAGGGGATGTAAAGAACACGTAAAACAGATGAGCTTCTTTTTAAATAAGAAGTGTGAATGTTATTAATGTAGAATACAGAATTCTATGGCAGTAAATTGATTACAATTTGAAATTCTTTATTCTGATTGTACCGAAAAGACAGGAATACTAAACTGTGCACTAAGAAATAATACAAGGAAAGCAGACTTAAGTAACACCGTGAAACTTATGACACAGAAAGCTAAAATTCTTGAAAAGCAACACTGCAAATCTGCCTTTCATTTCAAGTAACAAAAAAATACATGAAAAAGAGCATAATTCTAATGCCAGTCACTAGAATATATAAGCTCTCCACAACTTTACTTCCTGACACAATGGCAAATAAACTCCTGGATCTATGATGTATCCAGGGAGCTATCCCTCCCAGGGAAACCTGCTGCTGCCAGAACCAGAACTCTGTTCTTCTGTGGAAGAACAGAGGCCACCTTCACAGGAGTGTCTATAGCTACAGAGCCATCCAGAGAATCACAGAAGGGGGAAAAAAAAGAAGCCTGAAAGTTTTATGTGCTTAACGCTTTCTAATTTCAAATAATTCGAGTCCATTTCTGCTTACTTTGTATCTCCTGGTGCCTGCCATCAATCTGTCTGCATCACTGGGAAATAGTGCGATCATCAACATCTTGAGCTAAACTAAGGCTTCTCTCTATTTGCCATGATTTCAGCTGAAGACAAACTGCCAGCAGGGCTGAAGAATTCACAAAGCCTTGAACAATCCACATCTAAGATCAGCTATAATTTGGTAAGTATTAACGACCTGTGGCCTCACATGGAAAACATCCCTACTCCTTCCCCCATAAATCCTTTAGAGACGTTAAAAGTTCAGGTCCAGAAAAGTAATCATGGTTGTAATTGACATCTGAATTGGGGCATTCATGAAAATGTGTGTCTATGTGTGTATAAGGCAGCTTACCTCTGTGTATAGGGTGAGAACGTAACTAATCAGCTGTTCAATAGACACTTACTTGTTCTTGGATGACAAATTTGGGCTCCAGAGTTAAAGTAACTGGAAATGATGCTTAATTTAGATGTACGTGATTCTTAAGGATATTAAGGACTTAAAACTTATTACAGACAGTATATAAAAAAGCCCCTCTCGCTGACACATTTCAGCTCAGTAATGCTTAAACTGCAGACAAGATTCTACACGCAGTGCGAAAGATAAGAAAACATATTCTCACCACACAGAGCTTTAAAGGACAAATGCTTGAAGAGGCTTCCATCAAATACTCAAAGCAAGAGACTCCTTAACTAAAAGATCTTTGGCTTTGAATTTTGTACCTTCAACCTCAGTTTTCTGGCTAAAGTGCAAAGAGCGTGGTAAATGAGGAGGAAAGAACTGATTAGTGGCAACTTGTGATTACAACCGATCTGGCCGCAACCCCAGATCCGCATCCCCAGAAGGGGGAGGAAAGGGGGAGCAAACGGAGGGTGTTGACAAGAGTGAGTCAACCTCCATTTTCAACATAACCAGCCCCAGTTCAACAAAGGCACTCAAGCAATGCCTTTCTACAGACAGCAATAGAAAAAAACCCTTCTCTATTTTGATAGAGACTAAAATAAAAAAAAATAATTAAGAAGAAGAAGAAAGGAAACAGCATACAGTAAGAGAAGGGCTTCATAGTACGGACTCCTGTCCCCACTGCCAGAGAACTGTTTTCTCCTGCTACCCCAGGAGAACACAGCATTTCTGTAACTCAAGTGACATTTGGCACTGCTCCCATGCTGATATTTCAGGGTTCAAGCTGTGCTGACAATACATTAAAGGTGGTTGGTGCATCAGTATTATGTGCTTTTATGGCCATTAAAGCCACACAGAAACACAGTTAAAATAATGCTACTTTGGACAAAAAGTCAAGGACTCAAACATTAAGGAATGCCCGAATTAAGACAGTCAACATAATTTTAATTTTCCCTCTTGTGAGTACAGTCTACAATTATATTATCACGTAATTCTGCTCCCCCAGGATACCATTTTTTATTCAATATGTATGACAGAGATACATGGGAATAAAATCAATATACCTATTTAACCTAATTCTGGCACTTGTAACTTTCAAATGCCTTACTTCATTACCTAACTAGTGTTATTTCTCTGTATACAATTTTCACAGCATACAAAAGTACAGAAATCTCTTCATCATTTCTGTCCAAATCCATTTAAAATTGCTATCTATGAACAATTTTGTTGAAACTACCCAAGTTTCAACTTTAGAATAGTTTTCTGAACACTATCACTATCATCTTTGAAGAAGTCAGACCTGATAAAAACTATTTTGTAATACATACAATTTTAAATGAGTATCCTTACTGTGTCAAATATGTATAAACTCCAAGTACTGTGAAATAAATTTGCTGCATTTAACTATTATTATTAACTTTTATATAAGTCTTCATTTTAGTTTTTATAAATTTATTATATTTATCTTGGAACTTCAATTGTTTTATTAAATTTCTAAATGCAAGGAACTATGGCATATACTTTTCAGCTTCTCTAAGCATATTTCAAACCAATTTGAAAGAAAATCTGAAATGGTTCCTTACAATTATTTACCCATTAAACATTTTATTCAACTTTCTAACGTGGAAGTTGAACTTAAATAGATATTAAAGACAATACACAAAATACAGACAGCTGGCATGATATCTGTAACTCCCTAGTTCATCTCTGCTCAACAGAGAATTTCACGAGACAACTGTACCTTTCCCTCTCCTTCTCCAAACTTCTAAGTCAGGCTTTGCTCACACTGTCCCTTCAATAACTATCCTTCAAGTGATTAAACTGCTTCATTTACTCTTCTTCCCAATACCAAGCACAAGTAACTGCCCTTCACTTTAATTTATACAATACAATTTGGTAGCAGATAACTGATAGAAAGTGGACAACAAAAGTAAAACCATTGTCTCTGGCCCCTTGCATGCTATTACCACCAACGGTGAGCTCATCTTGTCTCCTAAACTAAGGCACCATCAGCTTTTGGATGCCAGATGTCCGAGGGAAATCCAAGCTGGTGAAGACAGTGGTGTTGATTCAGTAGGTGGAACCATACTTTTCCCTCTGAATCATTTTAAGCCATTATTCCAGCAGAGAGTTTGAAGTACTCTATTTCAAATGAGCCATCAACATGAAGTCGTGACCATTTAACATGGCAAGAGATGAGTCAGAAAAGCAAGTCATTGCCAGTAGAAACTATATGATCCTTAGATTTTTCCCTCTTGATAATACAGGTATGGGTACTGGTAGCAACTTTGGAAAGCCAAACATAACCTGTCTCTCCAATATAGCCACTTTGGTTAGAAAAGCAACCATTTCAGACAGAACAAACTGGGCAGAATCAGATGCTGAGATGCAGTGCTTAATCATAACAAGAGATAATGGTCCTTGAACATCAACGCTCTTAGTGTTGCTAGGACAAGAGGTGCAAACCTGGCAGCAGTCATGAGAATGTTTTTTGTTTCAGTTCTACTAATGGACACAGGTCAACACTATGTGTATCTCCTGTCCAAATTCCAGTTTGGGAAATGACACACTACTTGCTTGTATCTCCTCGTTCTCCCATTTTACTTGAAGACCCACATCCCGTTTCAGCTCTGCGTATCATGTGTGCTCGTATTTCTACTCAATGTTTGCAGAGATGGCTCTAACAGGTTAACTCCTAGGATGCTTGCTAATGCATCACCATCACCACCTCCAGTGGACCAAACAAACCCTATATTAGCTGCTTCTCCTATCATTACAGAGTCAGTGCAAGAAAGCGTACCTTCACACCTCAGCACCTGCAAGTCAAAATCTTCTAAGTGTCACCAAATAGTATTGCCAATAAACATGTACCAAAAAAAAATTCCCTCTTCCATTCATGCTGTGTATCACCGAAAAGCACAGCAACTCCTAAATAACCCTAATAACCAATTTGTCATTTTAGTTAATGCCAGACAATCCCAAACATATTCCATAACCCCAAAGACTCAATAGATGAGGTCAGAATCTGGCTTAGAGTTTCATTCTCTTTGGGATGTTTCAGGATCTCATGTGATCTCAGAAACTAAATATTGCTTGGCCAACAGGGGTGAAAGCCCCCAGACGAGAGAAATCGCCGGAACGATACACAGTTGTGAATTTTCAAATTTAGGTTTGTTCTGGGGGGTGAGACCCTACAATAAATGCTCTCACATTATGCAGCGATCTGAGTCATTTTGCAACTGCTGACCCTTATAATGATGTTCTCGTTTTCAGAGCCAATGTGATGCCACACAGTGATTTGTCTGTTAAATTGAATCTTTGCCTCTAGATAGATAGATAGATAGATATAAAGTTTATTTTGAAATGTCTCCTAGTGCCTCTGAGTCTGACTGATGTGAGATGTTATTTTGAACATGCCAAAGCATCTGAACGGCTCCAGTCCTTTCTTTTCAGTGTGCATTCCTTGATAAGTGGCAAAGCTTCCCACTTATCAGTCACTCAAAGTGACTGTGGCTGTCAGTTGTGTACAAAGCGCAATCAGTTTGGAAGCAGAGACACCAGCATTTTTCTTCTCAGCTTGAAGCAAACACGTTTTGACTGCTAGTCATTCAATTTTAAAGCATCTTCAATTAGGGGCGGATGAAGATATAAAGAAAACACATCCTAAACACCTCCGCCAGCCAGCAGTAAAAAATTTATTGTTATCTCCTGCTTTACCTTGCTGCAGAGGCAGCAGTAGCAGCCCTTTTTTTGGCTGCACAACGAAAGTGCTCATGACTACACACGCTCCATCCGGACAAGATGACAGCCGTAAAGAGTTCATGTTCATCTTCCCAAGCCACTTATACAAACTACCGTGGCACTTTTAGCCCCTGCTGTGTAAATACTTGCAGGGGTACACAAACGCGAATGTAGCTCACACGCAGGCAGGTACACCACTGATATATATATATATGCACACTCTATGGAAATAAAATGCCGTCCAAAACTATTAAAAAAGACCAGGGAAATAATGACAAGGAGGGAAAAGAAAAGAGAGGGCTGGCAGAAAGGAGGAGCCGATGCGGGAAAGGGTGGGCAGCTGCGTAAGTAAGATTGCTCAGCGCTGGGATGCCAGGGAGCTGGAAGGAAGCGGTCAAAGCCGTGGGGTGCCTCAGAGAGATGCTGAAATTGGAGAGGGGATCCGAAACCAGAAAGACAGACAGGACCCTGGAAAAGAGATGTCTCCGAGAGAATGCTTGCCGAGGGGTGAGAGACCAAGACGAGGCCTCGGAGTACAACGTCGCCAGCTGCAGAGACTGTATTTGACTGCTGGCACCTTCCTTAGTCCTAGCTGCTGGATTATTTGGGGTGTTTCAGCGTTCTGTTTTTTTTTTTTTTTAATAAAAATAAGTTTCTGGCCCTCCCTTGTGACTACGTGAGACAGCTGGAAAATGGGAACACTGAAAGCTTGGTAACAAAAAGGAAATTAAGAAAAGCTGCTAAAATTGCAAGGAAAACGTCATGAAGTCCAAAACAATCTCATAATTTCTGAACATTTGGACTGGTAACACTGGAGAAAGCTTCATTATCAGCAAGTGCTGTTGCAATCGTGTAGCTCAGCATAGGGAAAAAAAAAACAATTTATCTGATCAAAATATGCCTTTGCAATTCAAGTTGTACAAATCCCAAGCAGATTCTCCTTGTTCGTACGGATGCAACTACACCAATCAGCAAATTTGGCTTGTATGAGAGCATAGGAATGGCCTGAGATTGCATTATCTGTAGATGCTCGCTCTACAGGTAATCTTTGGAAGTAAAAATGTGGTACATTAATGCAAAATGTTGCTCTACACAGAAATAAGTGCAGATAAACACCTCTGCAATCTTTTACCTAACTTCACTCTTATCATAATGGAAGGGAGTGAAGGCCCACAGGTTACTCTAAAGCACATGCATCATACCCTTCAGCCAAACACACACGTTATTTGCTGGACTTGAGAGGGCCAGGAAGCAATTAGCTCATTCTGAGCACTAGCCTAGATTTTTCTTTTCATTCCTCCCTTTCCCTATTTCCTCCCCCAACCTTGTCTTTTTTTTTTTTCCTTTTTTTGGGGGGTTGTTTTTTTGAATAATTAATTTCCCAGAGGCTTTTTCCTGCTCAAGGGACAGGCGAGTTATTCTGATAACTGATAGGACATCAGCTGCAGAGCTTTTGTGAGAAAACAATTGTTTAGCCTCTTTGCCGGCAACCTCAGTTGTTTGGGAAGAGGTTGCAAAGTCATGGGAAAGGCTGCAGTGTGACTCCGTCTTGGGCCTGTCTCACTGAATCCAGTATGTCCATGTTTACAAGTTGCAGGAAAACAGCTGCTCCTGACACACGATGAATTTGGACAAAATGTCCCCAGTCCATGAGCCTGCTCGGTTTGACTGTGCAGTCACAGCTTGTCATATCCACACTGGCGAAAAACAAAAACAAAAAACAAACCATCTCAGTGGACCGAGCCTGTTCTAAAAACATTTTGCAGAGCAAGAAGGAAGATACTTTCTCACAGTTTCCTACTGAAGAAAGGTCTCATTAAACTCCCACTAATATGAATAAGAGCCTTTTCACTATGTTCAGTGGGAGTTGGATCAGGCCCTCACTTCAACAGCTTTATTGTCTACCAAGGAAACCTTTTGTCCTCACCTCTCTCTGATATGCAAAGAGGACTCTAATTACGGAAGAACTAATACTGTTCTGCTGTGCAATGGCTTGCAAAGGGGTCGTAGCACCATGAAGCACTGCTCTGCTGTCACTGACTTCTTAGAAAATCAGAACTCCCAGGGAAAATGGTCATACAGAAGCCACAGACATTACTAAATCTGTACCCAATCACTTGTGCAGTGGTTGCTCATTTTTGTATCATCTCAAGTGAAGGATTCATCATCTACAACCCTTTTAAAGCCTCCTAGAGAATTCTAGGTTACAGGCATGCGAGAAGCTGAGGAACAGAAAAGAAATTCCACAAATCCTTATGGTTGCACTGAGGAGAAACCAACAGGGCAAGGATTAGGGGTAAGAATCTCCGCTCTCCATATTACAAAGTACTCCAAGTACTTAGATCACAGAGTGGCTAAAAGTCCACTTTTAGCCACTTTTCAGAGTCCTTTCCAGCAGGAGACAAAAAAATGAAAGGATGAGCTGTGTTGAGACCATAATTTAGAGTGCAAACTTGTTGGGGCAGGGAACGAATCTTCACATTTCTTTACGTACAGTCGTATGGTCAGTGTCTTCTCGCAAGAAAGAGAAACTGGTACTTTTTACAACTAAACTTCACCTGAAATAGGTCCACCAAAATCTCAACGTTTTATCAAAGAGAACGCAAACAGGTCTGAGCAACATTCAGCCAGTTCTGGGTAACAGATGATTGCTCACCTGAGGAGTTCAGAAGTAACAACAAATCTAAACAACAACAAGAAGAAAAGACGATCACCAAAGGTAACTGTGTGGGTAAATGACCATATCTAAAGCACTCTGAAAGCACGTCTCTTTACCAGTGTTTTGGAAGGATGGAATCAACTCAGAGCCTCTTGGTGCTTGGAAAATTTTGATATAACAACTGTGCCATTTCAAAACTTTGCATGTTAAGCTTAAGAAATATTTTTCTGAAATTCTGTGTAACTGAGAAACCAAATCCTTCTTTCCTCCCCCAAAATGTAGCTAGACTTTGAAAAATAGATCTGGCTACAAAAGATACTAACCATCCTGCAGGAAATTCCAAGTGTTCAAGATTTTATTACATTCCAAATTGGAACAACACTTTAAACCTCAGAACTTAATGCAAATGGGAATATTCTGACTCGGGAACATACGAGTGCAGCCAGGCCTCTCCATCTACCAACAAACTCATGGGGAAAGGGACACAGCCAGCTGACGGCGGGTGGGGAGGATGGAAACGTGGATCCAGTCTCACGAAGGAAAGGCTTATTTAGAGCCAGGAGGACACCCAGGGCAGCTGAGGGATTCAGGGAAGCCAGGAAGCCTGCAGCCCAAAGGGGCATGGAGTCTGGAAGGCTGTGGTGCCCACACACCCTGCCAGACAGGCTGCAAAGGGTCTGCAAAGCTTGAGGCCATCGAGGCCACGGTAAGTTTTTCTAGCTTTGCATCAGAATTCAGTCAGCATCCTCTCATTCTTCAGAGATCCCAACTTTCTACCAGCAAAGATGTCCTGTTACAACATTTGCTGACAAGTCTCTGGCTCTGAAGGAAAAAGAAAACCCTCTATTAAAACACACAGAGTCATCAAATGGTTGGTGTCTGGCAGGAATTGCCCTCCAGTTTCAGATAGCACTCAGTTCTTGGGCTAAGTACGTCACCCAGAAATGAATACAAATTAGTAACTAAGTGCTGGCAATATTAAACTAAAAAATCAAACAAAACTGTGGCCCAAATGTTAGGGACATCATAAAGCAGCGCTGTTGATTCTTGCTGCTTTGAGATCTTAGCTTTACATTATTGGCAACCTGTCGCGTTCCAGGATCTTGAGCTGGACTCTCCAAAAAAAATTTTGACTAAAAATCGGAACAGTTTAAAAAACAACATTTGGACTCGGTTGTGTTTGCCTTCTAATTTTGGAACTTGTAGTGCTCACGGTTTCAGATTTTGCCTGGAAATACAAGAGCTAGAAGTTTACATTTTGAAGAAATGAAAGCTGGCATTTTTGTCATCACATGACTCCAAGAGCTGGGGCTTGAGGGAAAAACATAAAACATTGTCAGGCTTTCTACAAAATTGTGAGATTAGCAGCATCAGTTTTATCACAATTTAGGCTGCAAGGTTGACCTATTTTATCAGCAGCGCCCTACTGAATATGAATTGCTTTATGAATTTTAACAACCATATTTCATTTTAAATATAGTTCAATTAAAGTGACATTCGTCACCAAGCTTCAAAGCAAACTATGCCATCGTCAACCTGGGCAAGGCTTTTTCTCTGAGCAAGTGGAAAGTGTAAACTGCACCACCCCTCAAAACTTTGCATCTCAGAGGCACCCCAGCGTGCAGGCTCATTGCCTGTCCCAGGGACCAGCTCATGGAAAAGGAACATCCATTCTTCAAGTTTCTTTCACCCTCTGCCCACCTGATGGGACTGCTACAGGGCCCGAGACTTCACCACGTTCTAGAGCAAGGATGCCAGGAAGTGGATTTTCGCCACACAGAAGATGGGGAGGTGACAATGAGAGTTCCCCTGAGACCTTGAAGGACAAAACTAGATTTAGTCCCAAAACCTGCTGAGCCATACTTTGTGTCTGCTCTTTCCTCCAGCTGCAGATCACTGCAGAGCTCTTCTGAAACACAATTAGAGACTCACATGCCAGGTACATCTTTCTAAGCTCAAGTAGCTAACGCATCTTTCTTCAGCATCACAGAAGTGGCGAGTTTAATTGAGCTGTAGTTACACTCGGCATCTGCAGTCCTCCAAGGAGGAGAGACACGTTGCAGTCTCCCCCTGCTTCTGTGTTGTGTGTGTATCGGTGATTGTATGCTGGGGTATGGAGAGAGGGAACTGTTTCCAAGTTAGCGCACTCAGAGAAAGGAGTCATAAATCACGGGGTCAGTCAGGTTGTGCTTTTTTTTAACCTTAGGGTATTATGTTTTCAATACAATATTTCAATAGCTTTCTTCTGTGTAATAATTTATCTGGAATTATGGCAACTCTCACAAGCTTAGAAAAAATTGGCTCAAGTAAAACGAACCCTTTGTCATAATAGGTTGTGTTCATAACTGCAGCCTAATCATTCAATTGCACATAAGTCAAATAGTTATCCAGACTTTGTAGGAATATTTCCCTGTCAATAAATCTAATGCTATTTAAAAACTCTGGGCCAATGTGACAGAAGCCTGTTAGATTAATTAGGGCAAGGTCAGAAAAGCTGAACTCACAGCTACATTCATGTCACAGTGTTGTTCCATCTACCATAACCTGATTGTAAACTCAAAGACCGTTTTAAACATGGGCATGTTAGGGTGACTTCATTGTCTCCATGTATATACAAACGCAGATTTCTTCAGGAATTGATTCTTCTCTCTGACAACAGTCAACTAAGCAGGTAACTGAGAAGAGAAGTTGTGCTTTGTATTCACTGCCAATAAGGGTGGGTTTTTTTTATTTTTAAATGTTTTTCCCTATCAGTGACTTCACAATAATTGGGCTGCAACCAGGGTTCATGAGACTACATGACTATACAGACCACAGCACTGTCAAGAGGCAGGCAGCATAATCAAAATTTCACTACAAATAGATCATCTCTGTGGGAATGAGAGGACAGTATTGTCTCTCTGCCTGCTGAATTCTTGACCTTTATCATGTGACCATCCAAAAGTAGGGTGCCCCAAATCTGATGGGTTTTGTGTAAAGTGGAGGTGAAATTCTGACCTTGGCAGGGTCAATATTTCATCCAAAATCCCTTGAGACAGGCCTCCAAAACATTTCTTAGGCTTGCAGCTTGTATCAGATGGTAGCTAGCTGACTTTCATTTACTACTGGCTTAGGTCAAACTTGGACCAGAGATCAAGAGATGAAAGGCTCTATATCTCATTATCAATAATCAGTGTTCTCCACTACCCAGAAAACAACATACTTCATTCTTATCTACAAGGCCTTAAAACTTAAAAGGGTTGGGGTCAAATTATGTTACTTCAATTTATTTTTATTCACTGCTTATAAAACAACTTCCTCTCCCACTGCCATAGCTAAATGCTAAAAATGTAAATACTTTTCTTGCTATTGTAGAGGTTCTACTATTGTTTTTCTTTTTAAGCCTTATTAAAGACACAGCAATAAAGAAAAACCCCTCCCACGCACAAATGCAAAGAAAGAAAATCACAGAGGTCAAAGCCAAGCCAGGTCTTACCAATCTCAAAACTATTTTCAGCAAAGCACATAAGTTCCCTTATAACAGAGGGGTGGATCTTCCCCAGAAGTTTTACATAGTTACATAAGTCTTGATACCGACAGAATATCCTCTAAAATGATAGAGTCATTTTTTCTTCTCATGTGAAGCCACACAACTCCTCTGATTTTGCTGGAATTAAGTTTTCTTAGACCTGTTGTGGATATGGCCCATAATTTTGGAGAACTAATTCAGAAAGAGAAGCTTTGGAAGGAAAGTCCTCTTGTTATTGAACAAACAGAACGTAGCATCCATTTCCACAGCTACTTGCAATGCTCTATACATAACCGCATACTTAGACAGAGATTTTACCATGACTCTAGATATCTGTAAAACGTCAAACTCCTCCTTTGTTATTCTGTGAAAACCTTCATGGGCAAACTGATTTGCATTATTCCCAAATAGGGACATGCATATATACACATGGAAGAAAAGTAATGAAATGCAGTCAATGGCGTGAAAAGAAACTTCTGAATACTTTGAGGAAAAAAGAGGTTAAATAAAGTTTATTGCTTACGCTGGGTTAAGAAATTTTTTCTCATACTAGGAGTAATCCTGTAGATACCTAGTACCTACTCAGCTGCTCTGCAGAATCTAACCAACCTTTTGAGTTTATCATTCAGACAATACTTCACCCAAAGTGCTAAAAAAATTCTGGACTTTCAATACCTGCGACAGAGGGAAGGAGGGACACTTGATTATGGATCACTGAAGAGAACTGCTTCTTGGCCTTGGCAGGACAAGGGGTAATGGTTTTAAATTGGAAGAGGGGAGATTTAGATTAGATACCAGGAAGAAATTCTTTGCTGTGAGGGTGGTGAGACACTGGAACAGATCGCCCAGAGAAGCTGTGGCTGCCCCATCCCTGGAGGGGTTCAAGGCCAGGCTGGATGGGGCTTTGAGCAACCTGGTCTGGTGGGAGGTGTCCCTGCCCAGGGCAGGGGGGGTGGAACTGGATGATCTTTAAGGTCCCTTCCAACTCTAACCATCCTATGATTCATTCTACAGCCCTTGAGAACAGGGCTGTAGGAGATCCATTGCAATCCAACTCTTTCTGGCAACGTTTTTTGACACTCCTGATCTACGTCTGAAGAGGAGTTGGTCCTGCAAACCCTTGTTCACATAACCAGCTCCTCTCACATCCGCTTCCTGAGCCTATAGGAGCAGAAGGCCTTCCAGAAACTGATCTTTTTTGCTTAATGACATCTTTTTTGCTTAATGACAGGCAATATCCTCATGTGTTTCCATAAGTAAGATGTAAGCCATCTGCAGAGATTCTTGAAGAAAGCGTGACAGTAATGGCTGAGGGAAAGCATGGGGAACCAGAAAGGAGAGAGGAGAGGTAACAGGGGCACGGGTGGAGACGCGGTCTCTGACCTGGATCTGTTGCTGAAGAAGGTTGATTTTGTGTTGCTGCTGCAGGAGCTGCTGCTGTTGTCTTGCAATCTGTGGAGAAATTGCACAGAAGAAACGTGAAATGTATCACCATTCCTGGAGCTGGTACATAGGAAACTTCCACCCTGCTTCATTCTTTAAACGGCTCTATTAAGCTAAGAAACCTTCAAGTGTGGGTGGTGGCAGCCTGGACTGCCGCTGAAGCAAGGGGTTCACGTTCAGGAGCAATTCATAGCTAATACTAGTGTGAAAGGGAATCTTATGGAAAATGCTGCCCTGGATATTAAAGGAAGGATTGATGCAAAACTCTCCTCATTATCTGAAACAGCACTGCCAAAATCCCCCCAAAGCGAGCACTCATTTGCTCCAACTTGCGGGAAGAAGAACAATACTGGCACAGAAGCTGGAAAAATAGTAGGGGAAGACAGGAAAGGCAAAAAAAGTAGGATGGACGGCAATATTTTTTTTTATGCTTGGCACTACCTATTCAAAAACTCCAAAAAAAGGAAATCTGACACCCAGGAGGAAGGTATTAGTGTGTGTATTCCCTTGATGCAGAAACGGACACAAAAAGAATGAAACTGAGTTTGGGAAAATCACTGACTCTTCAACGTGTGTATCAGCTGAAAGGAACTAAGGGAGCAGTGCAAGGCCATACAGCTCAGCGCTGAAACTCATTCATGGAAGTCGATGGAGTAGTTGTAGTCTCCTCTCAAAGTCACCTGTGTTTTCCATAAGGACTTCCATCCTCCCTCTCCATTGACTAGATGATTGGGAACCTTACTGTAGACACATTTTACACACAGTGAAGGAAAAAGCAGACAGTAAAGGAACCAAATTAAAGTTCCCAGAGGACTGATGGAGATAAAGCATTACG
The DNA here is from genome assembly GCA_033628505.1 of Tringa tobata. Lineage (NCBI taxonomy): Eukaryota > Metazoa > Chordata > Aves > Charadriiformes > Scolopacidae > Tringa > Tringa tobata. The sequence goes on along the minus strand of JAHREE010000344.1, from coordinate 32,292 downwards.
TTTGTCAAACTTAAAAAGAAAACTTGAAAAACTTTCATTTGAGTCATCACAGAAGCTCTGCTCTCATGAATAGGCTGCACAGCAGTACAAACATTTGAAGGAGTATTGCTTTTCCCCTGCGGTATGTGTACACATCTCAGGGTCAGATGGGAACCTTTACATACTTACTGGGAGGAATTTTGTGCATTCTTCCCCTTAGGTATTTTCTTTCATTTCTATTATTAAACTATTAGCATAAGAAACACTCACTCATAGTTAACTCCACACCTAGAACCGTGATGTTTCCTTTCTAGAGCCTCTCTTTAAGCAACCGAAATAATTTTTATCAATACTTCTTTTTCAAAGTTTGGTTATTTTTAATTTCTATATAACACAGAACTAGATGACATAATTTCTTAAATTAAAAGAAATCCTTGCTATCCTAATAACAATCCTGCAGGATTTCTTATTCCCTTTTTCCATTCTCTCCATTTTCTTTCTCACTTTCAAATCACTCAGCCGTCCCATAGCAGTAGCAACTTTAAAAGGCACAGCAAAGGAAAGAGCTCCTGCAGGATGTCTCCTCATGGAAGAATCTTGCCAACTCCACCCTCACACCTTCATCTACCTTCTTCACATAAACAACAGTGTGATAAAAATTCTCTAGTTTAATAGGTAGGTCACTTCTCCTGTTCCCCCTATGTGGAATTTCAGGTGTGAGGCTAAGATACACAGTATGAAAGATAAGGTTTATGAAAAATCAAAAATCGGGATATCCAAGGTCAAAATGTCTGAAGTTGTCAGCAGCAGTTTAGAATCTTAAGACTTGCTCAGTACAATACAAGCATTGAAGTACGACAGCTATGACAGATTTAAAAAAATTTTGTGAGTTTCATACAATTCACATCGCTGCCATAACACATGATAAACTCAAATTTCATAACAAGCTGAAATAAATGGTCAGGCAGACCAAAATGCTTCCATGTAAGAGGTATCAGGATGGACTCCTGGCAAAAATTTTAAGCCAGACGTCTAAGTATTCTCTGCTCGTGTTCAGGTACAAAAATGGACATTCATTTCTTTTAAAACATGCACAGTGCAAATATGTTGGAAAAGCTGTGTTCTTGAATGAATATCATGTGTCCATGTGCACATGTTGGAACTGTTCACGTGTGAGAACATGTTTTCAGTGGAGGGCATATTTGCAAGAGCTGGAAATCAAGCCCCTCAAGCGTAGGAGAAAAAAAGTCACACTTGTTCACTGACTTTATATCCTTCTCCCCCACTTTTTTGCGCAGTTGGCAAAACCAACACTTCCATTTGTCACATTACAAGCCAAATGCCGTATTTGATTCCTTTTGTACCTATTCAGCATGACTCAATTCAAGCAGAATTGGAAGATTACTTAGGAGGGCTGGATTTGTATGCTTATTTACACTCCTTTTTAGAAAAAACACTATTGGAACAGAATACGTCCAAACCGGAAGGTGTATCTTTAAAAGACAAGGACCACTATTTTATATATTGCAATTAAAGCATTCTCCCAATATGCTTTTGTTCAAACTTCTTCACCTAAGAAAACAAATGGGAAAAAAAAAATCTGGGTGCAGAGTACAGTTCAGAAGTATCAACCCTAACAGATAAGCTCCTGGAAAGTCCTCCTAGAAAATGATTTAAGCTGAAAGCCACTATAATAATCACTCACCTGTTCTTGTTGCTGCTTAGCCAGCTCCATTTGTTGGCGTTGTTTCTCGATCTGTGATGCAGCCAGTTTCTTCTGTTCATCATGAGCTGCTAGCAGCTGTTCTCGCAAACTGGTCAGCTGATTGATCATACCCATGAGCTGCCTTTCTTTCTCAGCGAGGCTTTCTGGAGTCCCTGGGCATCATATGGTGAAAAAAAAAAAAAAAAAAAAAAGGTAAAGAGAAGAGAGGAAATTTAGAGCTAGCCAGGTTTTTATTTTGCAGTTTCGCTGTAAGCAAAGTTTCAGTAGAACAGCATATTGCAATATACTGCACATTAAGGCCTGTCCCTCTACAGGAAAATGAGCCACAGAGTATAATTCTGTACACAGGCTTTGATCTGATGTCCCCCTTCAATGTTTCCTTGCCCTTTCATCTATATTTCATTGCCTTTTTATCATATTAATAGGGGAAAAAAATACTGCCTGTTTTGAAAGAGCTTCATTTTAAACATTGTTTATGTTTTGCGGGGGTCAAAATCAACCCTTCACTTTTGAAAGACAACTACCTTTTTCTCAGAAGCTTACGACAAAGACACATCAATGCTTTGGCAGTTACAGAAACTGTGAGGTGTGTATGAACACCCCTCTACAATCTCCGGGAAGCAGAGAAGTCTCCTGGGTTCCGGATACCTCTCCGGCTCCCCACGCCCAGCCTTCCCGCTGTTACCAGCACGGCACACGGCAGCTGTCGGGATGATGCTACCTGTTATATCATCTACAGCTGCCCTGAGTAGGATGAAATTATATAGTATTTAAATTGTCAATAACTGCTATCACTGTTGCTGCCACCCATGAGTATTTTTAAAGGAAGGAGTCTTGCATAAACATATCAGAAAAACTGAGTGGAACACAATTCACCCTCTCTCTTGCTTCTACTACCATTAGATGTTTTTTTATAGGAGAGTTCAGCAGACACAGAGAGAGGAACTGACTACCTCGCTCTCATCATCATTCTGTAAAAATTCTCCTTCTACCCAGAAGGACAGTGGTTATAAGGGAAGGGAAGAAAAAATTCCAGGAAAAAATCAAAAGCTATGAATCATACACTAAAACAAAGAATGGCACTATTACTATATCGAGTATCATTTGACTTTGAATTTTAAAAACGAGAAAATATGTGTACCAGCTAATCCACAGATATCTCCAGTACCACCACACCCTCTCACATGAGCCAGATGAAAACCTTTCTGTAAAAAGCTTTAGGAAAGGATTAAGGCTATCGGTGTCTGTGCCTCCTCTGAAAATAGCCTGCTTTTGGGACAACCCTGCCACAGAAACCTTTCTCAAACACAGGAAGCATTCTTCTGCCAATGTCACTAGTGCTCTCCAAGTGGAAAAAAAAAAGAAAAAAAAACAAAGAAGAAAAATTGGCGACTATGCTAAACGTGTTCCTAGCCAACTATCAGTCAGACATGGAAAAGAGCTACTGGTAATAGCTCATTTAGTCTACCCCCCTGCCAGTGCAGGAATGTTCCCTACAATATATTTACTACAGCTTTCTAGATTGGATTGAAATGTCTGAAATGGTGAATCATCTACTGCTTTCTTTGGAAGACTGTACCACAGCCTTAGAGGTGTCACTGTTAGGGCTCTTTGCTTGATAGTTTAATTTACATCCACTTAATTTCAACCTTGTGCTCCCAAGCAGCATCCCTTTTTTCCTACATCAGCCATACAAATGCAACGTGCTTGCACTGTATGCAGCCACATGCAAGTAGGAAAACGCAAAGAATCAACGTTTTCATGTAAAGGAAATGTTAAGTTGATTAATTTTTTATTAAGATGCTAGAGATTTATATGAAAATATTCTCACCACATAACAAAGAGCTACAGCAGAATATTCTCAGAGAGGCTTCAAAAAAACTGTGGTACAAGCTGGAAACTTGAGAAATGCACGGAAACAGAAACCATAGGACTTTAAACCTGTTCTGTCAAAAGCTGTGAGAAAGAATGGAAGGCAGTGCTAAAATACTAACACTGCTGAAGAAAACACTTTTAACTTATGTTCTTTATTTCAAACATTGGAGACAGAGAACTGCTGCAAGTAATGCATTTGCCACCTGGCCCTACAACTAATCAGAAATGTCTATTGCCACTCTTCCATCCTCCATTTGTTTTTCCCTAGGAAAAAGGGTGCAGTGTTTCCAAGTGGCACAGAAGAATTATTCTAGAAGGCAGCTTCTTCTTTGTCCTGTCTGCAACTAGCATGTTGGTTTACTGTAGTGCCCATCTAATGAAGGCTATCAGTATCCTGATACTGGCAGTATAACACACTGGGCACACTGAAACATCTGAAAACTGAGGATTTTATGTATTTATTCAGCAGATACATTATTCTGAACCTTTACTGAGGGATAGGTGTGCGCAAGAGAGAGAGGGAGAAAAACCTAGAGAGAAAAGGAATACACAGGATCAGCTTAGTCCTCAAGTTAGGGGAAGCAAAAAGAAATCACTGTTTTTGACAAATACAGACACACATCAAAGACCTTCTGCGAGTTACTGGTTCATCAGTGTATTTCGAGCTCCCACAGTAGCCTTCAGTTGGGAATCAAAAAGCACTTTGTAAAGTTAAATTAATACCCGCCACACCTTTGAAAGGTGGAAAAATGTTTCCATATGTGTAAACTGCCGGACAGAGGGGTCACAGAGTTAGTTACCGAGAGTGGGAGAAAAAGGGCACGGTGACAGCCAGCCCTGTGCTCCAAAGCTCCGGCTGCGCTTCCTCCCCTGGACGCCCCCCGTCCTGCGACACCGAACAACCGCACCACCACCACCGCGGGGACGTCCTCCTGCTGCGGGTCCCCCCTTCACCTGATCTTACCTAGAGAGGAGCAAGAAAACTCCTTCCTCAGGAAAACAGCTGCTTTATTTGAATCGCAGGACAGAGAGAAAAGGTTGGGTGAGCTAAAAGCCAGCCATCAGGGCAACGAAGCGTCAGTGTGGGTGAGATGGGGGCACAGCGCGGCACGAATCTACCAAACTCCATCTCTCCACTATCACTTAGTTTTTAAAGAAACTCTGAGATGCCCAAAGGGGGAGCTTTATGTGCTAGCTTAGTAAGCACAATACATAATTCCTTTGGCTTATAAACTGGAGTGGAAGTAGTCTGACAGAAGGCAGCCTTCTTACATTGTATTTTTTTCAGCAATTTCCTTTTGCTAAAATAAATTGAAAAGCATTTATTGATCACTGTCAACTTTTTTAAAAAAATAATCTTTCGTTAGAGAATACTTTCTGGACAACATGGCTTAATAGGTACTTTATTTTCATATGATTAGCCCATCCATCCAATAACTTCAATCATACTTAATTATAATCCCAATTCTTTAAGGTATCATTCCTTGCAAAGTAAGTACTCCGATAGCCGTACTCTCGAGTGACCTGCACGGGAGATCAGATGTGTGGGTCTACTAGGAGACAGTCAGTTTTGGGGTAGATTTCCCTTTGCCTTACCCACATATCCATATAAGCCCCACTGAAGATGGATCACAGACAGTTTTGAGGCTTCTTGCAGAACACTGGTAACTTTATAAAAGTGCGAAAATTAAAAAGAAGAAAAGTACTTGAATCAGACTGTCTTGATTATAATGTAAAGTGTTTGCATTTAGTTTAAGTTAGGGATTTTTTTGTCACCCTTATTTACCTAGCACACCTTTTTCTATATCTTTGTTCGTGCAAATGACCAACAAAAGTGCCATTTCACAGTTGCCATTCATAAAGTACTTAGTTGGCAGAACAAACGAAGGCAAAATGACCCCTGACGTTATTTATGTGATGGTGAGCTGAGGGCAACAGCCTGGTCACTACAGAAGTCCATTCAGCGACAGGAATTTTTTCTGGTGTACCTGAATGCACCGCAGGGTCAGAGCACCAGCTGCCACACTCGTCTCCCTTTCCAGATGCTGTGGGCTAGGCAAGGACAGGGGACTCTGTCCTGTCACCACTGCCTTCTCTCCCTTAACCCGCGTGAGAACTAAACCTTTATCATCACGTGAGGGGTTCTTGGCAGCTAGGGAATTTCCATTTTAAGAATTCTGGAGCTTAGAGGGCAAAACGTGTCAGTATTTTAAGTAACTCCAGCACCAACCGCACAAAGACAGTTGCTTAAATCATGCTGCTTGGGAATTAATGAAGTGTCCCCGTGGCTGCTAACACCACTACAACTTGGGAGGCAGCGCAAACCTCAGCGAGGATGAGCCGGCAGCCTCAGCAGCTACCTTCAGCCCCTTTGTTATTAAACTCACTTGGAGCTGCTCCGAGTAGTACGGATTTGGGACGGGTTCTGGAGCTGGGCTGTGCTCTACACACAGTACCCACACACTGCTTTCCCTCTAGCCACGCCGCGCGGCCGGGAGGGAAAAAAAACAAGTGCCCATCATGGCAGTGTACAACTTGACAGCAAACTAGACCCACTTCACACAGGCATTGAGTGAGGAGTAAAAGGAGAGTGGCTTACATCAGTGACTGCCTCAAAAATCACTCTTAATTACCGTCAGATCCACAACAAATAGATATTGCACATTTTATGTTTAACAAAGCTTTTAACCACCAGACCACCTGCCTTTCAGGAGATTGCTGGAGGTGCTCATACTGTTCTCTCTGCACTCTGTCACCCCAATGGCAAAAATGTGGATTTTTCACTACTTATCACAACAACTCAGGCAAGACAGCACCCAAGTATACACTATGGGTTCATACACTGAATAGCCCAAGAAAAGATGCTTTCCAGATGCGTCAGCTTATTCTATCACCACAGAAAGATATTCAGAAAGAAAAAAAAAATAAAAATGTTGTGGATGCAACACTTGCAGCAGATGGCAATAAAAGAAGACTCAAATTAGTGGCATTCTGTACCGCCAAACCTAAACTTCATCTCAGATCAACACTACCCATAATAGTGTTTAAGTAGTTAAAGAAATTTACTCAAATGTGAAATAAACTATTACACATTCTTAGTTCTGATTCACAGTCTCAGACTGGCAGTGACAGTAACATTTAATAAACATTAGAATGAAGACACCAATATGACCAAATGACACACTTAAAGTGAGAAAACGAACAGGAGAAACCTTGGCATATCCACCCAAAACAGAACCGAAGCAAAAAAAAAAAAAAAGACAGAGAAACTGCTTTTGCGATCAAAACAGTAAATACTTTATTATAATTTATTAGACAGAATGAGAATGTAAATGAGAAATTAGGAAAGCCAATATTTTCTTTAACAGGCATTTGAAGCTTTTGCTGCGAATGCTCGGGCGATGAGGAGGGTTTGCCTGCAGCCAGCCTACGGGTCTGCTCGCGGCTGCGCAGCACCCAGCCTGTTCTGCAAGGGGCAGGAGACACGGCGAGGCTCTCCTCCACCCCCCCGACGTGTCTCAATTAAACTGCTAGGAATGGTATCAATCAGGGGCGCTCGCGTGCACGCTCGCGCACACCCATACAGAGAGTGAAATTTATCCCCGGAGTCAGTTTACTATCAAAGTAATTACGTAAATAGCTTTTGAACTGTCAGCAGCTGTCTTTCAAAGAAAAAAATCAAAGAAAACAATGTGTGAGTATGAAGCCTGGAAGACACAATAATATTGTATTACGTTCACATCGTTATCTATGGTTACAAAAGAAAAAAAAAAATCCTCCTGTATCTACAAAGCTTCGTAGGGGAAAAATTAAATGGATGTAAGAATATTTTGAAGTACTCTGTATTCAAATAATGTTAAGATGTGTAATAATAATTAGAGCATGCCGAATAGAGCATTTTTTAATTTCAAAGCATTAGCTAATTAAAGACTGTGAGCAGGTAGAAAGGTAGTGGTGTGCAATACTTTTATGTATGAGGAAACTTGAGGCATGAAGTTTTTAGAAACTTGCCTGAAGTAATTTTTAACTTCACACCCTTTTATTGCTGGCCTCGCTCAAGTCACCTGCACAACTGGACCAGTGAGGCCAAGAATTTCCCCACTGACTTTAACAGGGATACATGTCATATAAATAATTACAACTTTGCTTGACCTGGTTTGATGCCACGAAGGGTTCTAGCCGAAGGGACCCTATGAATGAAAGGATTATTGACGCCATCCACCCACCGTGGCAACAGAACCATGCCACAACACGGTTTCTGTGCAACAACAGTGTGACAACAGTGCAATGAGGACCTAACTACAACCCATACACCAGCTCAAACCTGAATCATCCCCAAGCATTTCCTGCGACGTGGTTTTTCAGTGCCATTTTTAAGCTAGGGACATAACAGTTTCAATATAAAACTGATAAAGAGCCAAGAAAGAGGTTTTTTCAAACTGAATAGCCTATTAACTAAGCTGTCCTCAGAAGAATCAAACTCCTACTAGCAATAACGTTATTATATCCAAAGAATAAATAAAGAATCAGCAGTCCATAAAATAACTATCTTTCCTTGAGGGTTTTATTCCAGTATCCAATCTCGAGAGTTCCATTCTCGTTGTCAACTATTTTTCCTTCCCCACTCCCCAAACCCCAGTTTTAACTTTGCTCTGCCACATTAGAAATCCAAACCCAGCATTCCTCAGCTCAGTAAGGAAATTGGGAAGTAAAACAGAGAGGCCTCCTCATCTTCCTCTACTTATAAGCCAACTAATCTTTGTCATGCTCCCCCTAAAAAAAAAAAAAAAATCTATTTAAAACCTGATAATAATTGCAAAGAGGAGCATTCTCTCCTCAGACGGCCGCGCTGCCGATGTCACCCAAAGTTGTCTATGGGAGGCCACGGGGAGCTGATGTTACCTGCCTTCAGGAAACATAGTCTGATAAACGCATCTAACTGGCTGAGGTAAGCTCCGAATTTAAACTCCTCTCTTTGAACAGAAATGTCAACTCTTCTCTTTGAACATCAAGTGTTTATGCCCAAGCAATGAGTATGTACTTTAAATTATGGACTTGCCGGTATGTGTTTGTGGGTGGACGGGGGTATGTGCTTGTGCACGTGTGCAAGCTCCCGTGATGCTCCCCTAATCGATACTTCAGAGAGCGTTTTATTATGGACTTCCACATAGCTTTTCAGGCCAGTAAATCTTGGAGCTGCCAGGACATAAACATCTAAAACCGGCATTTTTCATTAAGCGTTTAAGCCAACTTTACTACACAATGACTGCCATCACTTAAAACTACCTACCTTGCTAAATTAAATTACTTCATCTGATTGATATGGGAAGTCAGCACAATAAAAGAAAACTTTCCGACTGCTTTTTACTCAGCAAGCCACAGCCACCAGAAAAAGAAACACGGAAAGAAAAAGCCCAGCATTCAAACTGATTTGTCTGTAGCTACGGATTTATGTAATGAATCTTCTCTGTTTGACAAATAAAAGTCCTTTTTAGAACAGCAGGCTAGAAGGAAGCTATTTATTTCTGCATACGGACAGTCTTAATCTTTTAGGTTGCAGTGGAAGACTTTGCAGAATGAATAAAAACAAATGATGAACAATTACCATCTTTTGCCATTACTACCCTGAAGAATTAATATTCTGTGGGGACAAAAACTTAGCCGTCTGCTCTGTAACAGACCGACACATTACTATTTCGCAACGCTGGAAAGAAGTTGTCAGGGAGTATTCTTTATTTGCTGTCAGAAAAAAAAACTTCTGGTGCCGTACGCTGCAAACAAAGCTTGGTATTCAACCAGGTTAGGAACTTATTGTCAAGGTTACAAAAAGAATAGACAACATTTGTATTGAGACTATTTCTCAGAGGTTATTCATTGTTTTACTGTCTAGACAAGCTAGAACTAGGCTAGAGAAACAGCATTTGCTAGTGGAATTTTACGCAGCAGCAGGAAAACCAGTAAAAAGTATGTATTTGTATGTATATTTGCTTTGTTTTGACAAACTGGTAATTGTAGCTCAGCAACATTCATCTCTATCAGCACATCTTTCAAGTAATTGTAGTACAAAGGAGAACTGGTTTGGGTCCCTTCTGCCATCCATTCCTCGGGATTATTTTTTTAAATATAGTGGTTTGGCCTCCATATGTTCAAACAATATAAAGCCAGTGGCATTTGCTACTTTACTTAATTCAATTTTATTCTATTTTCTCTGTTAATAATCACTTCTTAAAAATAAAACTTGTGCTTGATTTAAATAGAGCCTGATTTTTTCTGATCAAATTAAGTACCTTTACGTAAAAAAAAAAAATTAAAAAATCCAGAACAGCCCGAATTCACATTTTTTGCATTTTAGATGCTTCCAAAAATTTTCCTCCAATCCTCCTCCCACAGATACTACCCTGAACTAACCTCCCGCTCTAGGGTCAAACAGGAGCAGCTCCATCCAGTCACAATCTCCATTTCAGGCTTTCATTTGGCCTGAAAGAAAGTTCTGCGTTGGTGTGGCTCAATTGGCACCGTCTACTTCTCGGCAGCCTGAGAGTATCACATTGCATTGTGATCAACCTCCACTATTTCGGCAGCTGCCAAATTTCCTCTCAAAACTTAGGATCCCCTGTGTGCCACTGGGCAGGTTCTGCCCCCCCTCACCTTCCCAGCACTTTTGAAATATTAAGAAAGAACTAAAGTTCACTCAGCAATCTGCCACTATTAAACACTCCCCCCCCACAAAAAAATAAAAACAGCGAAGAAGATACTAAATAGGTTGCAATAATATTGAATTTATCGCAGTTAAAAGCTGACAACCAGATGTATCTTACCTCCTTCACTTACGACTCTCTCCCCCTCCTTCTCTCCCCTCTCCAAATACAATACTATCCACAAAAAAAAAATGCCAAACGTCCACATCTGACTCAAGTTCGCATACATTTTTCAACCATTAATTTGCAAATGAAAAATTCACCCCGCTCCTAAGAAAGTGTGCAGCTTGCACACATCTCCTGGGGATCTGTGCTTTATTAGTCAAAGGTTTAAACCCCGTGTATTCCCCATGAATAATCTCTCACTCCTTCCCCCTCCCTCCTCCTGCCTGCATCTAAATGCAGAATCCCCGGCTTCCTCGTCTTCAGTTTACAGATTATGTGCTCCAAAGTGTCACTCACTGGATTACTCCACATAACCTGAGCACCACCCGAAGCTTACTTGTCTTCAACTTGTCCAGCATTACTTAAATGGAATTATCCGTCACAATCCATATACCGAATCTGCATAGCCCACTTATCTCAAGATTCTGTGTGTCACCTACCAGATTATCCGTTTTAATCCATACATTGAATCTACATAACATATGTCTTTAATTCATGGGCTCTGATGAGCTATAGTATCACTGAATGGATTATTTCTCTTTATCCATTATCGGCAGTCATAAGACCGTTCACGGCACACCCTCTCATGCCCCATCTTCTGAACATAGAAGCAAGATTAGAGTCTTCAGCAAACACGGCTCTATCGCACATCAAACACGGCCTGATATAATACCTGCACTCATGCTTCACAGAACTTGGAACCCGGTTTCTTGCACGAAACAAATGTCTGTGTTATTCTGCATTAAAGATTAGGATTGGTAGGCTAATCTTGCTTTCAATTAGGCTCGTAAATCTATGGTTACTCCCGTACAGTCTTTGGAGCCACCTAGATTTAAGTGGCTACAACGAAGAGCTGAATTTACACTAATGATGATCCCTTTCTGAGCGAGAGCAGAAAACACTTCACCTGAGTTGTTTGGGACCTAACCTGTACAATAGAGAAGGATTTTCAATCAACAAAAAAAATATCAGGCTCAGGCTTGCCCGGTCTTTCTTGAGAGATTCAGGTGCAATCACTGTTAACAATGCCTTCACTTCAACAGAAAACCATCTTGGAAAGATTAGAAACAGAAGTCAGTTTAGCCTTTTGTTCCACACACCTATTCAAAACTACCTAAGTGGGGAACGTATAAAATATGTATTATTATTTCTTGATAACTCTCGATAAGTGAGAGATGGACAAGATTAGCAGAGAGGCTTTGTGTAAGCCCAGGAAGTTTCAAAAAGAGTTCTCATCGTGGTTAAATATGCCTCGCTCACATCAGCGTCAGCAAGACTGCACGCCTCATGCTGGGGTGCTGGGGGGCCAGCACCTTCCACAGAATCACATGGGGTTGGAAGGGACCTCTGGAGATCATCTAGTCCAACCCCCCTGTCAAAGAAGGTCCATATAGAGCAGGTTGCACAGGAACTTGTCCAGGTGGGGTCTGAATGTCTCCAGAGAAGGAGACTCCACCGTGGAATCATGGAATCACAGAATTGTCAGAGTTAGAAGGAACCTCTAGAGATCCTCCAGTCCAACTCCCCTGCCAAAGCAGGGTTCCCCAGAGCACATCACTCAGGAGCATCCAGGCGGGGCTTGAAGATCTCCAGAGAAGGGGACTCCACACCCTCCCTGGGCAGCCTCTTCCAGGGCTCTGCCACCCTCACCCCAAAGAAGTTCTTCCTCACATTGGAGTGGAACTTCCCATGTTCCAGCTTGTGCCCGTTGCCCCTCCTCCTGTCACTGGGAACCACTGAAAAGAGTCCGGCTCCATCATCCTTCAACCCACCCTTTAGATACTTAAAAGCATTAATAAGGTCTCCCCTCAGCCTTCTCTTCTCCAGGCTAAAGAGTCCCAGCTCCCTCAGCTTTTCTCCTGACCTCTAGAGATCATCTAGTCCGACTCCCCTGCCAAAGCAGGATTGCCTATAGCATTACTCCCATTACTCAGGACAGCATCCAGGCGGGTCTTGAAGATCTCCAGAGAAGGAGACTCCACCGCCTCCCTGGGCAGCTTCTACCAGGACTCTGCCACCCTCAAAGCAAAGTTCCTCCTCATGTTTAGGTGGAACTTCTTCTATTCAAGTTTGTGCCCATTTCCTCGTCCTGTCCCTGGGCACCACTGAAAAAAAAGCGGCCTCATCTCTTGACACCCTCCCTTTAAGTATTTATAAGCATTGATCAGATCCCCCTCAGCCTTCTCTTCTCCAGACTAAAAAGACCCAAGTCCCTCAGCCTCTCCTCCTAAGAGAGATGCTCCCTGAAGTCTGCTCAGAGGGTGCCCAACTCCAATCAAACAGAAGTCTCACATCTGTTTTCCAAGAACAGGGATGGCCACTGACACTGAAGAGCATGGAAACGGACTTCTTATACCTTTTACTATCAACAGACAACCCTACATGCTGCCTCTGCTGCAGTCGGTAACATTGCTTTGGAGGAAAGCAACCACTTCCACCCTGCCATGCAGAGTATCAGGTGGCTATGCTGAAAGCAGAAAGGGGGTATAATTTTCCTTCCTGTAGATGATCGGTTTGAGACCTGAAGTTCTCTCTGCTCCACTGAATCCAATAAACTGCATTATCCGTGAATAATCCAGAGGCCTTTTGAGCCCTGTTCCTGAATATGATGGATGTAACTAAGTTTGAACAGGCTTTAACCAATCCAATATACAGTTTTACAGCTTTATTTTAAAATATTTCAATTTAACGGCATGTTTTGTGGGTTTTACTATAGACTGACTTGTTTTGAACAGCCAGAGTAAAAATTCCAGGGATTTCAAAACAAAATTTCTTAAGAAATCTCCAGTGCCAAATTTGTCTTGTTTAGTCCCAGACTACCTCTCTAAACAAACAGAGGCATCTGAGTTAAAATTTCTACAGGTAAGAAGGGTTCTAGATTTTGCCCCATTTAAAGTGTAGGAGTATTCCCTTTCAGTCAAGCCCTGGAATGAAGTATGACATTTCCTTTTCCGTTAGTAACTGGACATATACGAATCTTTTCCACTGTGATCTTGAAGTTTGCAGCTAGACCTCTGCAGACACTGGGTGATGGTTCTCCCATTTCACAGGGAGGCAGAGGAAGAAAGGGGGGAGGCTTAAAGTAGCTGCCGAAAGCAACAAAGCCAGGAAGAGGAACAACTGAACACAAAACGTGGGCGTCTGGTGACTTCCAGCCATCCACCAGCTCCCCCCTGCCTTCGATAAAATATTACTGCTTTCGAATTTAAAAAGAAATAACAGTAATAGAAAATAAAGCCTTCTGCTTCGTTTCTCTTTCTTTCAATCTCTCCCAGAGAATAAAACTCAATGGTAACAACACAGACCTGGTCATTAACAATATGTAGCCTAGTGCTGAGACTTGAGCACATGACGTACTAAAACTCCCCCAGATCTAATGAAAAACACAATGAAATTTTGAACAGTTAAGTGGAAAAAACTATTCAGCGCATAAGACAGTTGGGCAGTACAGCTTCTAGTGCTGTCCGCATTCCAGGGTGTATTAATAATAAGATACTACTTGTGCGGGGTTTCCAAATATCACTAATAGAGAAATGAGGGGGAAAAAAAAAAAAGTGCAGCTGCCAAGCCAAATATAGAGCAAAGTTAATTAAAAAATCACAACTGGAAAACTTAATAACTCTACGTTCCTATAGAAGGACAAAAACGTTTCCTAGCATAATATATGTGTGTTTGTACACGCATACGTGAGTATAAAACAGCTCAACTTGCACACCTTTCATGTTGCCTCACTAAATACAGCTGCAATACAGCTGAGCCATTGTTTGTTGGCTGCTCATGGCTGGCGGTGCCATGAAAACCACATTCCTGGGCACTAAATAATCAGCCTGCCTGACCCCCCAAGAACCTGTAAGTCAAATTCATTTACCCCCAGAGGGCAATGCTCTATTGTATCCTCCCTCCTTTCTAGCCACCTAGGAACAATGGACAATAATTGCAACTGTCACGGCAGTCAGAAGGAAAAATAAACCAGTGCCTGTTTTCACAGCTTACTGCCAAACCTGATCCAAACACCTAATAACCATGCCCCCAACCATAGAACCACAGTCGCACTAAAAAGCCTCAGATGTGAGGCTTTTGAACAGAGCTGCAGAACAATAACTCGACTTGTGTTCAAAATATGAAGCTAAAAAACAAAAATTAAAGCAAAGAAAACTCTTCTTTGAGGCTGTGCTGTTGCTCCCCATCCTTCTCCCTCTCCCCGCCCCCCCCCCCGGGGCAAGACTGAAAGGACTGTTGAATTTCTTTCGTGCTAGCACATAGCCGCTGCTGCCGCTTTCAAGTTTAGCTTTGTGAAAGGGAAAGAGAGGAAGGGAGAAAAAAGATTGCCCTCCGACAGAACAAGATCATAAGGACTGGGAACAGGCCTCGGCACTTTGCACAGCAGCTTCACCGAGTCCAAAGGCAGAGGAGAATCGCTGGGAGTCCTACAGGCTCTGGCACATCAAGAGTTAAAGAGGTTCCAGACAACATGCAAGAACTGCTGAAATACACACCCAAAAGTGGATATGAAAGCCGCCTGTGTACTTTGGGCCTCAAACATCTTAAAGATTCATCAGTTCAGGCAGACGATGATGTTATTTTAAAACAACATCCTTTCAAAAACCAGAGCTCCCAGATAAGCCCAGTGGCTCCCCTACCTCTTTACGACCTGTTGCTTTATGCACAGGGAGAAAACGTGCTCGGTGGGAATAAAGAACCCAGGATTTGGCCCTCTGTTATATATATATATTCTGTTTTAAAGTTATTCTACATATGTAATGAATATATGCTTTTGAATTACAGCCTCTCGGGGAGAAGCCAGGGGAAGCAAGTGGCATACTTTCCAACTTGTGTAAGCCTGTGGACTAGAGCAAGCTAATGCCGGTGGCTTATCGGTGACAAGCTGGAAGGCACGTGTAATTAAAATAACACTATCTTTGCACGTGTACCAATACTGTAACCTCTCAGAGCACGTCATGTTGTATTCCTTACTGAACACTGCCCACCTCTTGCGCTCAAGGTCCTTAAACCTGGCAGGCGTGAGGTTTGCGAGCCTGCCTGAATGAGGATCTATCTTGGTATCAGGGACTACATGGGTAAAGTAAACAAACACAAAATAACGGGGAGAAACAAAACCTAGCTTATAAACATAAAAGAAGGGTTTAATTTTAATCTCCGTTTACTTTCATATTTCCAAAACAACATTGGCTTTGATTTCGCTGCTCCAGATGCACACTGATATAAACGGGAGAAGAATCGGAGTCCCTGTTTCTTTTCAGAGAGATAATGGCTGCTCTGGAAACCCTAATTTTTGACACACATGCATATCGAGTCAGCTCCTCATCACAACCACTGAGGAAAAATTATAAAAATATTAAATTAGATGAAAACAAACAACTACAGGTTCTGTAAAATGACCTCACATATATAAAATGTGGAAATATCTTGGCACAACAGAAGCTACTGCTGCTGGAGAGTGGTCAAATTTTGTCATTTTCCTTCTGGAGTACAGCTTTAAAAGAACATGCTTTAGCGCACAGATGTTGTACACTGTCTTTTAAAATCTGCACTGGCTAATTTCGGTACCTAGAGGTATCATTACACAAACTTTGCTCTCTTTTTTTTTTTTTTCCCTACATGCAGAAAAGTCAAAAAAATCTACATCATCAAAATCTGTCCAAAAATTAACAAGGACTTCTGATGGCTCTCAGCTTTCAGAAGCTGAGCTCTGCTATACTCTGATAATACGTAAGCCCACGTTTGATATGTGAATTGACTTTTTTTTTCCGTCCTCTTACAACACAGAATGATATATGCAACAAAAGCTTTACGTAAGTTCATTCACTTAGGGCAATATAGCATTTCATTTGTTTCTATTATCACAGATGGAGAGCACACATGTCATTTAAGCCCCAAATTACAATGTTTCAAGGGGAAGGGGAGAGGAGCAAACAAACAAAGTTCCATAAAGCCAGTGGTATCTCTATATTCATTCTCGATTTGCTTTAGCACGGAAACAGCGTTACCTTTTATTTCTCCAAAGTTCCCTGATCCCATGGCAAGAAGCTTGTCTTTCCAGTCCTTTGATAGTAGCTTTTCAATACTGGGAGTTTCTGAGTGAAGGGGGGGAAAAAAAATGTAAGCAAATCAACATGACTGTCTCCACAATAGAACTCATTAAAAGTCTATCTGCTAAAAATAAGGCTAACCCTATTCTGGGCCCCAGTTCGTAATGACTTCATCAATTTTTTTTTTTTTTTTTTTTTTTTTTTTTTTTTAAAAAGTGCGCTTTGTCACCTGCTGTTTCAAAACCATTAGCTTTTTCCTCTTGTGGAACAAAGCCCCGGTAATTCTGTATGACAATGGGCACATATAAACCTGCAGTTCATTGTTTTTCAATTTGGTGAACAAGTTGCTGCCCATAATGGATGCCTGTCAATTTCTGAGTGTTAGTCTGCAGTCAAAAAATAATTATGTTGATAAAATGCAGAGTAAAGAGAGAGAGAGAGAGAGAGAAGGAGTGAGAGAGAGAAGCAAAGAATTAGCTCCTAAATCTGCTACATGTAATTATATCCCTCTGAGTGTTTACAATTACATCCACTTTATAATGTGTGTTTAAACATCGTGTGGTGGTAAGCATACT
Source organism: Tringa tobata (assembly GCA_033628505.1). Lineage (NCBI taxonomy): Eukaryota > Metazoa > Chordata > Aves > Charadriiformes > Scolopacidae > Tringa > Tringa tobata. The sequence continues at coordinate 15,224 of JAHREE010000344.1, read as the reverse complement.
GTGGAAAGATTTTCCAGTAACACGCACATTATAAATAATAATAAAAAGTTGGGTATGAAAAAAGCTTTAAAAGATTGCAAAATCCAGAGGGAGAAAAGGCATTGCTTAGAATGGAAACCCATTATTTGCTCATTTCAGATTCTATCACTTCCTTTAAAATAAAATAAAATAAAATAAAATATATTTATTCAGTATTTTCAGGAAAAATGCAGTGAGGGTGTGGATGGGTCTGATATTTATGTCTGTAACTCTTGTATTCTGACCTCTTTTTGTGTAGAATTTTAATGCATAAGTAAATATAAATGCTAATAAAATTCAGAGAACATTAAACTCAATTCCAAACAATGTAATTGTATATTCTTGTCAGCATTTAGATGGGTACACAATTACAATAGCTTTCAATCCCACGATTAGCACTGCATTCAGTTAGAAAATGGAGTGTACTAAAAGATAAGTGTCCCAGTATGCGCCATCTAAATAACAATACCCACACTTATTATCTGGATCTAAGACATATACTGCTATTCTCCACATTTGTGTTTATGTGTATTTGTATTTGTTCAGGCATTTGTTTACCCCCTACCAGGAGCATAAAGGGAGTACATGTTAACTTATCAAAGGGACCGTCTGGCCTAGAGACCATACAATTATTAGCAACTGGTTAATTTTCCCCACAGTAAAAACCATTTCCGAGCAACCTTCATTATCTCGTTTGGCTAATTCCGCCTCCTTTCTTGAAGCCCCAACTCAAAGCTGGGAGGACGCACCCTCTCGGGATGGGGATGAAGGG
>JAHREE010000344.1:0-14036 GCA_033628505.1 Tringa tobata | reverse complement strand
CCGCCCCCCACCCCCTCCCCGCAACACCTCGCATCCCTCCCCCACAACACCCCGCATCCCGACTCCACCCGTGATTCCGGTGGCCAAAGGAGCGGGGACAACCGAAGGCGAAGGGATGGCCATGTATCAGTGACTTGAGTTTCTGCGAGAACGGTACAGGATCGCAGTAGGGAATCCTGATTAGAGATGGGAAAGGCCAAATGGCAAAATCCCAATAGTAACAATGCATCTGTTCATTAATGTGTGAATATGAGTAATATGAAAATTTAACACAATTATAAGCCCCTCAGCAATCCTGATGGCATAAAATAGATTGTGGTGATCTAATCAGCGTCTCCCCTGTTGAAATACTGTATGTTAACTATTTTAAATAATGTTATATAGATATTTTTTTTACCTTCAGAAAAACCCATGTAATCATATTTAATTGATGCACTAACTTAGTTTCAAGCCTCTCTTGACTTGAACTGCAATTTTTACATAAGGCACTTGAACAGAGTTTTGATACAGAATCAGCAAATAATTGTCCTTCTGCTAATACTTAAAAAGAACTTTAATTCTGAAAGACAATAGTTTCCCCACCCCTATAGCTTTACAGAGCTAAAGAGCTATATTAAATTACAGCTAGTTCAATTCTATTATATACCGTGTTAACATATTGTACTTACATAAAATATGCTATTCATATACTCAACCTATCACATTTCAGTAACTGCTTGTGAAATGCATTATGCACCATATCTTGGAAACAAACATTTATTATGTCATTTATATACCCCATTAAAAAAAGATTTGAAATTTACACATCTTAAATAAAAATAACTGCTTAAAAGGTTACAACTGTAGAGCTTTCATGAATTATACAGAAACAAAGTCATCTTTTGTTCAGTTCTTTTTTAGACTTCATTGGGAAGATGATGCTCTCAAATTAAGAAAAGAAAGAAACGCTGTATCTTGCTTGCCAAGCACTCAATCTCTGGATTTATTAGAAAGTCAGTAAAACTTTTAATGCCTGCACATATAAGGCACAGCCTGAAATTGGTAAAGGTGGCCTGCACATAGGAACTGCTATTCCTAATCCTTACTCCTCTCCTCTTGGATTCACCAGAACAGTGTTGCTACATCCAAAATCGGAACTATATTGTGACAGGTTTTGGATCTTGCCCTAGAACACTATATATCACGATAATCTATACCTTTTGTTTCCAGAAAGCTTTTCACAGTGCGCTCCGTTGTTTTGAGTATCATGACTCTTCAGGACGTCTCCTAATTCCATTTTTGAGCGGAACCTGGGATTAGCCCCACCTCTTCTGAGCCCCACTTGAGCTGAGGAGATCCCCCCATTATCTATTTGCAGCGTAGGTCCCACAGAACACAGTAAAACAATTCCAAGTCTATCCAGGGCACGGTACAAATATACCTACAAAAAGAGTCATTCACCGGTTGTTTGTGAACAGTAATTCATTAATGTTTGGGAAACAGTTTCCTTCTAGAAACACTGTGAGAAGTGTTAAGTGTTGTTACAGAAGAGGATTACTGGGAGGGCACCAAGGAGGAAAAGAATAACAGGAATCGTTAAGTAAATGTTGGCGAAGAGGAGACTGACTGAATTAATAGAGGTACAAATTAATCCACAAAAATGAGTTCTGCTGCCTCTATTCAGCACATTTACCAGTCATTAGCTCTTTCTAGAGATATTTATGGCACGTTTTGTTGTGTTTTTTTTTTCTTGTTTCACCCTTGCCTCTGTTGCTCGCCCATGCTTCTTCGCATCACTGCGTCCGGCGGTGCCCCCTGGTGAAGGGCCCTCCGAGGGTGCCAGCAGCACACTGCCTCCCCCGGGCCCCTGCCGCTCTCCCCCCTTCCCTCCCGTGCCAAGCACCACGGAGGCCGAGTGGTGGGCCGTCCCCAACGACGAGACCCGGAGAGCGATGCCAGCAGCCCGGGATTCAGGCAGGCCCCTGAGCAGGTGGAACTAAAGCACCTTCTCGGTGGTGTTAACAGCCCCGTGTTAACCACTCGCCTTTGCAGGCAGGGAGGCACGTGTGCGTCCATACGTGCTGGGCACACGTATACGTACGCTGAATGGTGCTGACAGTATACTGGAAAGCCAAGCAGCTAAGCAAATTAACGTAAAGTCTTATTTTAACCTAACTTCTTGTATGCTCACAAGCATGCCATTGCCCCTCTACTTCTCTGTTTGATGTTTAAATATAGCTTCATCAGCTAATTCCCTTAAAAGACATTTTCACCCCAGGAAAGGAGCGGTTTGTTTCCAGGAAGCGGCCGAGGATGCAAAGCCATAGTAAGAGGCACCATTTTTAGCACTCTGATAGACTTCTAGTTAATATAGTCCACTTCCACAAGCTACATTACCTTTTTTCAGGCACTGGAACTCCCCATCTGGAGCAACCTAATCCTGCTCTCAATCCAGTGGCAGCGCAGATGCATGTGCGCCAGGGGAGGTTTAGATTGGATATTAGGAAACACTTTTTCATGGAAAGGGTTATCGGGCATTGGAATAGGCTGCCCAGGGAAGTGGTTGAGGCACCATCCCTGGAGGTGTTCAAAAGACGGGTTGACATGGTCCTCAGGAATACGATTTAGTGATTTTTATTGCTTCTTTCTTTTTTTTTTTTTTTGTCAGAGTTAGGTTGATGGTTGGACTAGATGATCTTTAAGGTCCCTTCCACCCTAGACGATTCTATGATTCTATGTGTACCTGAACTTGCCTTGGCAGCCTTCCAAAAGCATGGTCCCACCGCGCAGCCTTCCCTTCAAGCCAAACCTCTCCGGTAGCTCTTTTCAATCCATGCTCTGGGGTCACAGTCTTGGAAATCCACTTACAAAAGCTTAGAATGGTCTTCCCTGCCAAATCTCTTCCTATTACCTCTTTCTGCTCCTGTTATTTACTAAAAGCAAACTTCAGTCTCAGGCAGCTGCCTGCTTCCAGAGAAAGGAACGTAAGTCCACCATGCTGTAACAAGGTGCGGATGGGGGCTCTCCGTAGGAGGCACTTCCAGAAGAGCCGTATTTGAAGAGGAAAGGGGAGAGCAAAGCTCTGACATTATAAAGAAGAAACGACTACGATAAAAGGAAAGGAAGCTGACATAAGTTGACCCCAATTTAGTGGAACAATGCGAGTCCCGGAGCCTCCCACTTGCATGGTGTCTGGGTGTCTGAGCATGGGTGCTCTCCCAAGGAGATGCCCACAGCGCTCCCTCCTCCCTGACTACAGTGAGCAGCTCTTGCCCTGGGATGAAAGAGAAAGACTCCTTAGAAAAAAGTAAAAGAAAGTTGTTTGGCCTCAGCACGGACGATGACATGAAGTGTAGCAGAGTGGAGGGAAGCCAGGAGTTGCTCGATACCCAGCCAGACCACCAGACATTTCCTGCCAACACATGTCATTCCTCGAGGAAGGAGTATTTGGTCGGCACAAATGATCATGAATAAACTTTAGCATTGGCTGATATACCTTCCACTTCTGGCAAGCACCTTCCCTTATATTATGAAAGAGCTGGCAAATACCCTCCATCCATTATTCACCCTTTTCTTCTGCTACGGTCATAAATATGTTACACCTGTTGGCCACAGCTCCACTCACCGTTTCTACAAGCCTCACCTATCGACACGCCATCCCACTGGCACCACAACTAACCCTTTATGGTTTAAATCGGGAAACAAGACTAAGGGCAGATTTCCACTCTTCCTTTAAAAGAGCAGACATACACAGATACAAGAAAGTTCTCTTTTTATGCACCCATTTTTACGCACCACAAAATCAGAAACAATTTTCATAGCAAAGAAAATAAAGCAACTATTATGAAGAAATGGTTGGTATCAGCAGGTTACATAGACATACAGCATCTGCATACACATATGGTTCTCCATCAACAGAATCATGCTTTTAGGGAACTGCTTGCAGCTAGGCAAGACACTATGAATCATGAGCAGGCACAACACAGAATGTATTTAAATTTGGAAATCAAAGGCCACACAACGTATATTTTACTCTTGCCTTCCAGGAAGTAGTACAATTTTTCACCAGTCTAGAAACATTTGAAACTTTTGGAGAAGACAGTAGAGAACATCTGTATAAAGACAAATAGTGTTCAAATGTAGGACAATAGTTGCTCAGGTGTGATAAGCAAAATTATGGTGCTAGGTAAAATACTACCTGGGGTTTCTCTGACTGGGCAGAAAGAAGTGTGCTGTTGGGTTCTTTGTTGGCTTTTTTTTTTTAATACACAAAATGTTGTTTGGTCCTTAGGCCCAAACTCACAGACCTGAACAACGTATTCAAGTTTTGGTGAGATACTAGGAACCTATGGTGCTCTGGCGAGCACATCATAGTACAGCTCTTACTATACCACTCCACCACAACCACTGTGCAGAAAACAGCTGGGCTACATATGTCCATGGGTGGCTTCCAAACCTACTAAAAAGATCCCTTCTCTGGCAGGGATAACCAGCCTTCCCGCTCTTGGAATCTCCAGTCCCACCCCAACCATGTGTTAGCTCCCACAGCATTTTATTTCAGAGAACAAAATCAGCTTCTGTGTCCACAGGTGACCGTAGTTACCTGTGGTGCATAGTGACATCAGGTTACCTTAGTATTCTTGTTGCACATACTTGCATAATTTTGTGTTTGCTTAATAATACATCAGTTGTTTTCAAGCTGCTGGCTCTCTTTGCAATACCCACCATGCTGCATTAATGAAGTATACACTATATGAATGATAAGACATTTTTATTGTGATTTCTGGCACGAGAGTACTGCTTCTTGTGCTAAAAAAAATAATTCACCTAGCCAGAAAAGGTTCCATAGCACAATAAGGACATTATTCAAGATCTTAAAATCAAAATCAGTAATCTATAAATGCCACTAAAAACATAATTTTAATCTATCTACAAATACACAAGCAGTTATTTTTACAACTGCTCACCAATGCATACTGCCAGTCTTACAAGAAAGTTACCTAAAAACACAAGGAAGAAAAGGTTTGAGTAGTCTTCAGATACACCATAGTACCAGTTGTTGAACTAATTATCCCTTAGGATGCAAGCAAGGAGCCAGCAAACCACAGCACAAGGCAGGAACACATGGCTAAGCAGGACAGGGGGAGGGCACAGGGACTTCTTAAACTAGGTTTGCGGCCAAAACCAGCATCTCATTCAACTACACCCTCAGGAACAGTCAGGCTATTGTCTGAAATTTTAATAGTTTCCATCACCTGAACACACTGGCAGTTGCACCGTTAGCTGTGTACTTTTCAGGCCGTCTTGTTTCAACAAATGAGCACCTATTCCAGGAGCAGAGTCACACTCCAGATATGACATGTACAACGCAAAGAAGTCAAGCCTGTCATGGAATACCTTCTGCCAGCCCTTCAGTCTCCCAGCAGCACAGCCCATGTTTATTTGGGGATACATGGGCAAGATGTTTTCAGCTTCCACTCCCCTTTCATAGAATCATAGAATCGTCTCAGTTGGAAGGGACCTTAAAGATCATCTAGTCCAACCATCAACCTAACTCTGACAAAAAAAAAAAAAAGCAATAAAAATCACTAAACCATATTCCTAAGGACCTTGTCAACCCGTCTTTTGAACACCTCCAGGGATGGTGCCTCAACCACTTCCCTGGGCAGCCCATTCCAAGGTTTAATAACCCTGTCAGTGTCAAAATTGTTCCTAATATCCAATCTGAACCTCCCCTGGCACAGCTTGAGGCCATTTCCCCTTGTCCTATCTCCTGTGACCTGGGAGACGAGACTGACCCCCGCCTCTCTACACCCCCCTTTCAGGTAGTTTTAGAGCACGAGAAGGTCTCCCCTCAGCCTCCTCTTCTTCAGACTGAACACCCCCAGCTCCCTCAGCCTCTCCTCATAAGACTTACTCTCCAGACCCCTCACCAGCTTCGTTGCCCTTCTCTGGACCTGCTCCAGCAGGCTCCAATGTCTTTTTTGTGGTGAGGGGCCCAAAAATGCACACAGCCCTCAAGGTGGGGCCTCACCACTGCCCAGTACAGGGGGATGATCACCTCCCGGGTCCTACTCACCACGCTGTTCCTGACACAGGCCAGGATGCTGTTGGCCTTCTTGGCCACCTGGGCACACTGCTGGCTCATGTTCAGCCGACAGTCCACCAACACCCCCAGGTCCTTTTCTACCAGGCAGCTCCAGCCACTCTGCCCCAAGCCTGGAGTGCTGCAGGGGGTTGGTGTGACCCAAGGGCAGGACCTGGGACTTGGCCTTGTTGAAACTCATCCTGTTGGTCTCAGCCCATCCATCCAGCCTGTCCAGGCGGACCCACAGCTTCTGGACAGTCTGCTTTCAGAACGTGAAGGATCCAGGTATTTCTCAGTCTGTCTGTCATATACTGTTCTGGACTGACAATGTCTACGTCAATAAAATGCCCACAAAGCCTTTCTGCGACAAAACCACCTTCTTTCACACAGTGCCGAGTCAGGGAACAAGCCTGCATCTCACCACACACAACAGGGAATTCCAGCTCAATCTGGGTTATTTCCAGCATGCTAACTTGTACAGTACATCCTTCATCGCCTTACATACCTTAGTGCCAACAGACCCCATCCAGGCGACTAAGTGTATGTTGATTACCCTCTAAACAATAATAATCGAGGGTTGCAAGCTGCTGTATGACAATTGCCACCTGTTCCACGGTTTGGGGCGGGGGGTGTGTGTCATTCATATTTGTGTGCCAGGGCAGCTGGACAGTGTCGTGCTCCACTCACACCTCCGTGAATCAGGCCTTCCACATCATGCCTGGAGCCTCTGCTGGGACCCTCAGATTTACATGGAGACCACCGTCTCCTTCAACCCCAATTAAACTGCATTACTTGCAGGATAACCCCCCAAACCATTACCACTTAATGATTCCAAAGAAAAACGTTGGAACAGTGTCACTTGCAGTCACTGCTTAGCTACCTTCCATCTAAATCCTTCTCCTTGCAAACACATAGTAGGATGTGGCTGGCCCCTACAGTGGGGAACTGATTCAATCTCCATCTTTCCCGTTCCGCAGCAGAGCAACCCTGTCCCCCGGAGAAGGGCACACAGAGCCACCATGAACGGCACTGGATGCCATCCACAGGACAATGTATCTTTTGTCACTGAAATTCGATAGGACTCAGCACTTCGGATTCCCAAAGGCATTCAGGAGCAGAAATCTCATTCTGGAAAGGAATTAGGCTCCCGGCTGCCTTTGGAGATTCAGGCCAGTGAGTTGGCTGAAAGAGCCGACCGTGAACGCGTTCTGCCAAAGGCGGCACTGCACTGGCACAACTGGTGCTGGAACATCTTCTTCAGCATATACAACCTTCAGAATGATCCCATCTCCCCGCTACCACTGTCTTCAACCCCAATTATACTGGCAGACAAGAAGGAAGCAAGTTATTCAGCCTTACCAAACTTAAAAAAAGAAGCTAAATTTTAAGACATTCCCTGCACCTTCCTGACACACACAAGTAATAAACAAAACAGAGTAACTCACTTTCAAACACCTGAACAGCAACCTTTTCATTTGTCTTCGATGTTACAATTACACCAGTAGGAATCCTTATGAAAAGTAGGGCAATGGTTAAATAAAAAAAAAAAAATTCTCCTACGCATGAAAAAAAAGAGAATATTGTCTTAATCTATGTTCTTCAACCTTCTAATGCCTCTTTAATTCCAAGCATCTCTAAATGAAAGAAGGAATTGATTTTCTCAGGAGTGGTCCACCCAGCAAAAAAACAAAAAAAACCACCAAACCCATCAGTTGACAGAAGGAGGCACTATACCAAACCTGAGCTTCACTGAAATTCTGAAACCACAAAGATGTTTTAATATTTCCAGAGACTATTTCAAGAGTAACAACATAAAAACAGAGACATCTGGAATTAAATACTGTCAAATTTCACTTCAGTTTTATTTTTCTGTCTCAGTTGGACAGAGATACTCCACTGAAATACATATTCCCCTGAAATACATTTTTGAGTTAGTGCTACGGAATGAGCCAGTTTCTAATTAAAGGACCATAATATCTTGTTAATATTAACAGAGGGCAATGGTTTTGGTCTGCAAATTTTTTAGATCTTCAGAACATCCTTAATAAGCAAGGGGGGCTTAAAAAAAAAGCTTTCAATGAGATGACTATACACTAGCATTTTATGGGTATTGACACATCATTAAAGATGTTCTAGGAAGATTCCACAGTTTATCCTTTGACAGAAAAGCTCTTTTGTGCTGATCTGTCTCTTTTTAAGTAATTAAATGCTTTCTCGAAAAAACCCTAAAACAAAATCCCAAGAGAGCCGAAAAGTATATAATCTAAATAATCGTAAAACATGAATTGAGAACTGCAGCGTTTGGCTAGAATTTCAAGGAAATCCTTCTGAAGCTCAACGTCTCCACTTCTCAAATCCCGAATTCAACAGCAACAATGTAACCCTTCACATACAGTTACTATAGCATTTTTACCTGAAAATCTCAAAGCCACTTTTATAAAAATGGAAAAAAAATGAGTCCTGAAGTGCTCATAATTTTCCTCAAAATGACAAAAGCAAGGACTATGTGTGATGAAGCTGAAGAGACAATTTTCTAAATAGCCTAGCTTTTAGCCCTTGCCACAGCCATTACTTCCCACCACCAAAAAGTATGCAGTTCTGGCCTCCAGAGGGTCAGCCACAAAGGGAGCTGTTGGGACCTGGGGCTCCTTCCCTCTTGGCCTTCCTTAGGTGTCACCTTTACCTTGACAAAGAGTGAGGAAAGAGCTTTATTTGCCAACACAAGAGAGCAATAAAAAAAAAAAAAAAGGAAAAAGAAAGTGAAACAAGCACTCTTGTCACAAAGCCACAACTTCTGCTGTCCAGGTCTAGTTTGGGGTTGGTTTTTTTTTTGGTTAACTCTCGCTGCTCTCGGAAAGGGGTCAGGCACGGCTCCCTTCCCTCGGCCCGGCGCCCCTGGGTGCTGTGGGCTCTGCCAGCGCCCATCCCGCTGAGTGCCAGGATGCCCGGCGGGACGGGGCTGGGGGAGGAAGAGCCTCACTTCCCAATGGAAGTCACAAAATGTCCTGTTGCAGCTGCACCGAAGTGCATGTTATTGAACTAATCATCGGTTTCCCCCCTCCTCCCCCACCCTCTTTTTTTTTTTCTTTTCTTTTTTTTTTTTTTTTTTTTGACAGCTGTCTTCCTATCTTCCCAACAGGTGCTATTAGGCCCTGAACAATAGCGAAGGCTTTTAAGCCACTGCTGTTGACAAGTGAAAGGGAACAACAAATGGCTCGGTAGTGCTCTTCTCCCCGGGTCACTCAACCAATGGTAATAGTTATTATTTTTATTTATTAGCTCTGCGGCACTGTCCTCCATTGTACCTCCTCCAACCTCCCCTTTCCGTGACAGCAAGGAGCTTTTTAACTTTTAATAAAAATGGGCGAGCGCTTAGCTCCTGAGCTGGCTCTTTCTGTAAAGTGCACAGCTAATGAATGTTGTCCATTTAGATCTGGATAATTTATGATGTCAGTGGAGCGGAGGTGGGGAGGGCTGGATCCAGATATGACCATTAGTTACACTGCCAGGAGTGACAGTGAGAGTAAAGGGAGGTGGAAGTTGGACAGAAAGAAGAGGTTCCCCCCTCCCAGTATCTGTTTTTGCAGGATAATTACAAGATTAGGCAATAAATAAGACATTCCCTCTTTTGAGGTTAACATCATTTTTCTTTACCCTTCTTAGCGTTTCACCGACTGCATTATAATCGTCTTCAGAGAACAATGGCAGATGGAAGAAAACTTAATTTTCCCTTAAATGAAAGTGAATGCACCCATTTAAACAATGCACTCAGACCTGTTATCACTAGGAGAAAAAAAAGTGCCAAAATGTTTTCTGATCCTAATAGTGAATACACATATTCGTACACATTTATTTACCAGTTGGAGTTACTCAATTAATGAAGTGTATGTAACAGATAAGCTCCATCAAATGCAAGCCCTGTATTGGCCCTGTCTTGGCAAACCAGATAAATACGCAGGCAAATCAGGCAATTCCATGTTCAAACAAAATCAGTAAACCAGCAAGTCAGTCACCTGGAAGGGCAAATACACTTGAAAGTTGAAAATAAAATGCTAAAACCCATCAAATTATTGACATATCATGCAACAGGTTGGTTTAGAGTCGGATATTATCAAATTGAGGTAAGAGCATGTATATCTTTTGATCATCTAGACCTATTTATTTAAATTATAAATTGACATAACTGTGTAGTGAAAGGGCTACAGTCATCAGATTGTCTGTGTACTTCCTAGAGAAAATCTGTGCTATTCTAATTTGAACCTAATGATAAGACTGAAAGAACCATAAAATACTCATTTGGGATGTTAATAAAGGCATTAAAGGGATTTTAAAAATTGAAAATAGAAAACTGTAAAGGATATCCCTCTGAAACAACCAAGAAAACACACAGTAGGCTGAGATTTCTATTCTCTTTAAAAATATGACAGACTGTTTTACCACTGGAAGTGAGAATTAAAGCACATACGCCTGATGCTAAACAACTACACATCCTGAACTCCTCTTGCACAACATATGTGAAAACAAAATCTCTATCATTGATTGCCAGATGCCAGAAAGATATGAACAATAATAATAATAGAAAAGATGTACTCTGTAAATCAAAGCTTCTGAAGTGCAGGTAGTTTCAGAGCAAATCAGACCGCTAGTTGGGATGTAAACGGTATTTGCATGGAATCATTATGTCAAATTAAGTAGAAATTATTAAAGCTAATGTCATCCTTGGACTTGCTTAAAATAATCTTCCAAGATTTGCACACAGGCTTCTCCACCAAAGTAAAGCATTCCATCTGCCCTGACAACTTGTTCTGTGTGTTCTCACTTGTCTCCATTCATGGATTTTTTGGACTCTGTTATTTTCGGCGTAAATAGGGAGAGGAAATACATTGGGTTTCCTTTTGATCGAGCATTTTTCTTCCCGCTAAGGGATAACATCGAGATACACGGGTGGTTCAGCCAGTAGCAGTTGTGACAGGTAATCCCCAAATAAGCAAAGAGAAATCAGAGAAAGTCTATTATGCATAGCTCTTTAACATAATAGTTCTAGACAAGGGGAAAGGAAAGTCAGAAAGTAAAAGCAGAAAAGTCAAAGAGGGGAAAAGAAAACAGAGACAAAGAAAACAATACTGAGAACAAGGAAAGAACAAGATTAAGAAAGGGGACTCATTTGTCAAAATCCAGAACGTATTTGTATTACACAATGCACTGAAGGAACAGGAGAGTCAGGGCAACTCTGCGGCCACCCCTGACTACTGAAAATGGTCACAAAACCCAAGTTACCCCCTTCCCCAGCCATCCAATAGATAACTGCAGCAGCCTGGGCAAACAGGAAAGAGAGGAGGTAAAGAGCTGTAACACAAAATTCTGCTATCAGAAAAGGATTTTGATTCAAGCAAAAACTACACCTTCAAATAATTGCCAGCACTCTAAAGGGGCAAAATCTTATTTATTTTTTATCAGAGAGGAATCTTACTCCTACCCTGCAGCAGAACTTTTTCAGACTATTTTAGAAAACTTAAGATTTCCACCATTCACCTCAGGATGACACAACTTCCTCTGCAAATAGCTGTCCGCTTCCACAAGAAAGATCATCTGCATTCAGGATGGCTTCATGAATCACCAAGGACCAGTAAGGTGAATGCAAGGCAGGAACAGAACACTTTCCCAAGAATTAAGGTCGGTTGTTCACTGAGCAGCTCTTTACACAATGATGACAATCAAGAGGCACTACACTCTCTCTGGTAAAAAGAACAAAGATCCCAGAAATACGGAGAATGTCAACATTTCCTCTGATGAAGGGAAGTTACTCTGAAACAAGAAACAGTCCCCTCACCTCTGTGCTACCAAACTCATCAACTGCCACCTAGAGTTAGCCTTCTCCCACTTTGTCCAACAAACTTGTCCTTGCCGTGCCGGGAGCTAGTTTGTTCCATCGAAAAAGAAGGGAAAAGTAGGTGTACTCAGCCTCCCAGATTTCTCAAACTACCTGCTTGAGCAGGCCTGCCTCTACTGCTGGGAAATGACTGAAATGAGGTCTTTCTCATAAACAAAAGCAATTATGTTTTGCAATTCCAAAGCATTCGCCTGCATAGTCCTACAAGATCAGTGAACTGAAACGGGACGAAGAAGTTCAGATGAAGGAAGACCACCTTCTCTGCAACATCTGCAGTTCAAGATCTTACTCATTCTTCGCTTCTAAGGTGCGGTGGTAAGAGACATCAGGTTTCTGCTGTAAATGAGCAGAAACTGCACTTTATCACACAGAAATCTGGTACCAGTGATCCTATCTGTGTTCTCACGTTGGTTATTTCTACCGCCTATATGGCTACAAAAGGAACAAGGCATCTTCTGAAAAGCTCTGACTGGGACAGAAAGCAGCAAATCAGCTATCTAGGTTCTTTGTGAATCTGAAGTTCTAATCACTGCCCTATCCCTCCTAAGACTCTGACCTCGTATTCAAAACCCTCAATGGGACCACACCTACCTACTGAAAGAAAAAACAAACCCAAACTTCCCTCTATGACTATGATCTCAAACACTGACGGGTTACGACCAAGTAAAGGAACAGGACACAGGGATCACAATGCTTGGTTTGAGAATTAGCGAGATAAATCCTTATGAAGAGCTGGACCTATACTCAGGAACACAATCTTGAAAGACCTAAAAATGATCCTCCTGACAGTAGAAGTGGGTGCTTTTTGGGAACGACAGCTCCTTCAAATAAAGACCAAATCTCTCAATGAAGAGCATACTGGACCAACGAACAGGTCTATGAAAGAACCCAAAGAACAGATCTGTGCACAGATCTGTGCAGTTTTACTGCTGAGATTCCTAGTTCTGTCTTCTTGTGTCTTTACCTTTGTGGGGTAGCTCTGAACTTTGATTCAAAATGCCTTCGACTCCCTAAGTAACTCAGCTAAATATTAATGTTTGCATTGAAATTATTTCACTCAGACAACTGTCGGTACTGTTGTAAAAAAAGGAATCAATCCAAATCCATTATCAACTGTACCTCAGTTTTAACACTGACACATCTAAAATAGGTTAATGAACTGCATAATAACGTTATAAAACTGTTATATGGAATCATATCTTTTTTTGATTTGATTTTGTGACTAACATTGACCTCTCATGTATGGTACCTACCTCTCTTTGCAGACACTGCTCCACAGGAAGCAGTTTACATACAGATTTATTTTGTATCCAGTAAGAAATGTTTGGAAAAAGAACCACATACAGTTCAACTTTTGTTTTTCAACCTTGAGATAAAATTGGGACTGAAATCTTTTCTTTTAAATCTACCTCTCTCTGAATAAAACAGAGAAGTCTTGGTATAAACATATATTAAATGTTTCTCTGGTATGCAGGTACGAAGGAGAGTCATACCAAATATGTGCAAGTATGCCATGCACAGAAAAGGACCCAGAGTCAGTATCAAAAGTGGGGTGGGGAATTAGAGGGATGTGGGGCTCCTGTAGAGTGAGGCAAATGACACGGGCGAATTCCCAGATTGCTTGAGAACAGGGGGTCTGGGAAGGTGGGGTCTGGAGTAATTGCAGAATGGTGTAACAGGGAATTTAATAGATCAGAAAAGGCTGAATGGGATAACAGGCCCATTGTTCAGAAAGTTCTCTTTTGTGACCAGTCTTAAAGAGAATGCCAGAGCAACAAATGACTTAATCCTGGGGGGATGCTATGGTGTAAATGAAAGCAGTCTATACCTTGAAAGCTGATGGAATAAATTTCTGTATCACATAACCACACTGATGACTGCAGCTTTCAGCAAAGTCTTAAGAGTTGCAATTGGCAAAAAACACACAGTCATGCCCTCTCATGTCCCCCTTTCTCTCTTCAACGGAATTTTCCAACGTGTTTGGGGGGCGAGAGGGGAATAGGCCATATGAATAACAAATAGACATGGTAAAATGCCACATAAAATACAATGGTTACAGGGGGGAAGGGAAGGGAAGGG
>JAHREE010000343.1:3919805-4037527 GCA_033628505.1 Tringa tobata | reverse complement strand
AAACGGGAAGGGAAGGGAAGGGAAGGGAAGGGAAGGGAAGGGAATTATTCTGTGCTGGCCTCCCTTCTCTCCTAACTTCTAACCACTGAACTAAACTCGGAGCCTCCTGGTTATATGCACACAGCCACTAAGCACTACACCACCAATTTAGGCAGCTACCCACTCCCTTGCTAAAGAAATGGAAGTGCCTTACTAGACACTTGGTGTAAAATGGAGGCTAACCTTCCAAGTCTCTCACAGAGCATCATATGTCTTTGGGAAACTTTTCATTTGCTCATGTATTTCTTGAGCCCTATTATAGCAGATGATGGAGCTGGAGGGTCCCATCTAATTCCTGGTACATCAAAGACAGCGCCTTTCCAGTTATTCCAACACAGGCTGAATCAGGAATATAGAAAAGGCAGCCTAATTTAAAAAGTAAAGGTCACACTCTAGGGCATAATATAGAATACGTTATGCCTATCCACGCAAGGATGGCAGGGTAGCTAGTGCAAAATGGAACAATGCTAAAAATGGCACCATCAGCTTTTGCTTTATATAAAACAGAAGAGCCAGAATATAATTTCTTATATGGCCAAGGGATTAAGGAATATATAAAATGGCTGGTTTTCATAGAAAAGGTAGAAATTTGCATTTCTCAATCAACTACAATATTTCTTCACCAAAATAACAGATTGTTATTTGAAAAAAAAATTAATCTTGATCTCATTCTAACCTAGGCAGAGAAGCGAAAGGCAGAAATGTAATGCAGTCATCCCCAAACCAAACTTTTTCCAGATCTTTACGAAACTTGCCCTCTAAGTTTGCAAATTTCTTCTATATCCTACTATATAGAACCCATTAGTGGGTTCTTAATTTGTCCACAGAAATTTTTCAGTTCTCAGAGACTCTTGTGAATGATACTCAATTCTAAAACAATTGATCAAGGAAAATTATTGTGCTTTCCAAGAATTCAGAGTTGAAGAAGTGTAGGTCAGCTGTGATTTTGGTTTACTCGGTAGGTAGCGTCACACTTTTTATCCTTCTTCTGTTTCCTATCTACCTTTTACTAGAGGGAAAAAAAAAAAAAAGCATCATAGGCATGCATTGCCAGAGCAGTCTGCACAAAAGCCAGGCTTCTGCAAAGCCTTGATCTGAGTTTAATTGAAACACCTGTTTCCATATATATTTCAGATACTTTTCCTAAGTTTAAAACATATAAAAGCACCTATGGCCACTTTGAACATTTCTTACTTGGAGAAAATAAAGGAATAAAATGTTTCCTCTGTCTTATTTAAATTACATTTGGGTAGTTCTCTGTGGGGCTACTCCAAAATCCTTTAAGCCCACTAGTCTCTTAGCTACATTAAATTAATGAGGCATCTCAGGCATTCACTCTTCTACAGAAGAGTGTAGATTCTCCAGTCAGACACCTACAATTCACTAAATTGGAAACATTGACCTAAGGGAGACATCAGTGCATTATTCTTGCAGACAATATCACATTGTAATGTAAAACACAGACAATATTTGGAGGTTTAAGAAAGATAAGGTGTATGCTGAGTGGACTTTTCAATGTCAATAGTGATAGCCTTCAATGGACACAGTGCAGTTCTTCCGGCCACTAAACCATTCTGGTTTCACCAGCACGCAAAACTACATCCTCCTTCATATAAACACCCCAAACACCCAAATTCCAAGAGTCCCTACCACACTGTGTTCCTGCTACTCCATACAATACTTCAATTAAGGCTGAGCTACATTAACTATGATTATAAAAAAATATATATGTTTCCATAATGCCTCTTTTTCTCCACTGCTATAACTCTTCACTCCCAAAGCTGTGTTTATAATGAGATGGTGTGGTGTATTTTCCATTAAAAGCCTCGGCAGGAGTTTCTGCAGTTTTTCTCATGTATTGCAAGTTCAATGCTCTTTCTGCATTTGCTTCACAATAACCAGTCCATTTCCAAGTGATTAATTTTCTATTCTAAAACAATGCATTCCTTTCCCCTCTCATTTTGCTGGTGTGGGTTTTTTTTTCTTTTCTTACCAAAAGAAAAAAAAAATTCTTTTTCAATGACATCATGGTATAAAATTTTCAAAGCAGGTTTTAGCGGGAGATATGCAGATTGCTTTGAAAAGTTACCCTCATAAATAACAACAAAGTACTGAATTATCAAGGCTGTAACTCAGTCAAGAGGTGCTGTAACCATTTATATTATATGACCTCAGCAGAACCTCTTGATTGAATTGCAGCCTTTCATTAAATCGGGCACTCTGTATTATTTTCTCTGAACTAGAGTAAATCAGAATGGCAAACAGATTAGCCCCCAAACCCATCTCTTTGTGATCTAGAGGCCTATAATTTTTAATCATTACCTCAATTTTATTTTGTAACTTAAAAAGATTGTGCATAATCTACTGTGGCAATAATTCCTTTCTCTCTGAAGTGGCATAGTTTGATGACATGACAAAAATAATACTGTATAACCTAGGTACATGTAGAAGCTATACTGCTTGTAAAGGAGCAAGACACTACTACTGAAAGCTAGAGAAAAGTGGGGAGAAAAGGGAGGCAAAAGGGAAAAGGGGAACTGTAGATTCATAGCACTGCAGATTCATTCACAAAAAGTTGGAAACCAGAAGGGCGCATTAGCTCATCTAGGCTCATCTTCTATATATATTACTGAATATTCATTATTTCATCAACCAAAATCAAACCTTCTTCTGATTTATTTCTAACTACCATTTTACTAGAAGAGAAACAGCTGGCCTCTGAGTCAGGACATTCCATAAATATCTCCCTGCTTTTACTGGAAAGTTGTGTGTGTAGGGATGAGGGTGGAGGGAACCAGGGTACTTGTAACACTCTCTCTGTTCATCTCCAGCTGGCTTATACAATGCTGCCTCCATAATGCCAGAGACAACCTCCATACCAGCGGTTCTCAAACCATCCCATGATGACAACGTCAATATTTCTGAGCTTTTTATGGAGTGGGTCCACGCAGGAGCTCCTGTGGTCGTGCAAGAGGCCACCGCAGCAGGAATAATCTCTCCAGAGCGTGCTTCCCAGGCTGCTCGGCACGGGGTGGGAGACAACGGTGTATCCAGGGGTATTTTGAAAGGGAACAGGAGAACATTGCTCTGGGTATAAAATCTGTGTCTTGCACAATTTAGGAGAAACCCAGTTTTCCTCAAGGTTCGTATTGTACATTGGAAGAACACTGCGCTTTCCTTATCTGGCCCTAACTTTTCATAACATGCTTCGGTTTTCCTTATTGCTTGGACTTCGCCTCCTTTTCAAAGCCCCTGCGTTTAACTCGGCAAGAGAAAAGCTACAGTAAGTCCCTTTTCCTATTTTCTTATATTTGTGTAGCTGTTAGACATTTTGCAAAGGAGGGGAGTACCAGCCAGCCCTTCACAACAAAAGGGCTACTGTCACCGCGCCAGTCCCAGACATGGTGGAAACCAGCCCACAGGAAAAGGCCTGGCTCCAGTGTTAGGCCCCGGCCGAGTACAGTCACTGCATTCACTCAAATTGGCAACAGGTCTCCGTGTTCCTGGCTTTGAGCTGTGAACAAGGGTCGGGATTGAATAACCAATTATACAACCGCTGACTGAGTTTATCCAAGGTTTGCAAACTGCTATAATAGCCCAGTATTCACTGACTGTTTTATCCTTTTCCAGATATAGTGTCATATCTCCCCTTGTGCTCCATTTACATGTCACTTTATTACATACATCCATTAAAAGGTTAATACAATGTCACAGTCAATGCCTAAATGTTGCCATTCAGTATCCTCGCCTTGCTCCCCCTGGTACGTTTCATATAGGCGCGTTTCTTTCTCTCCCCTTCTCCTGCACGCTCACACACACACACACACACTCTCACACACACACTCTTTCCTGCTGCAAGTTAAATCAATTTGCTGTCAAGAATACAGAGCAGCGCATGAACAAAGCGGTCGCCAAGAGTCAATAGAGTAAAAACTGCACGCTCCCGAAGGTTGTCCGTCACAGAGAACGCATAGTACCACGAGTGACGGGAATAACCTTTAAAACTCTGAAAGCTCAGACAATCACTTAAAATTGTAGACGTTGTTGAGACTCCTCAAGTCACCTGGGTCTCTTAAGCTCTCAGGAAAGCCCACTCACTAAAAAAGTCTCTTGAATAGCCTTTCTTACTTTCGGATAAAGGTTAAACATACCAAAAATTGTTCTTCTCTGATTTTTAATGCTTCCCAACTTGACCCCACCTATAACCCAGACGCGTAGGAGGCTGGAAAAGACTGGAAAACATAGAACCAAAATCCCCTACATCTTCCTGTGAATGACTGATGGAGAACTTGCTCAAACTTGGGGTTTGTTTTTTTGTAAAAAAATTATTTTCTCTGATCAAATTGATCATCTCTGTATAGAAGTTGTTTTTTTTTTTCTGGAAACAGCAAGAAAATAAAATTACTCAAAATCTTCCACAGGTTCACTTTTTGAGATAAAGGGATTCCTGTTACTTTTTCCATTTCTGTTTCCTACTGCCCTATTAACACAAAATGGTATGAAACACCAAAGACAAAGTTTTACGTTGGATTTCTTACTATACAGCATATGAAAGCTGTTTGGTTCAGAGTGAAGATATTTTATCAGTGGTCAGACTGTACCTCCAGGCACATGCTCTTGTGAAGGGCTGTACAACAGCAACACAAATCACTGCTGTTTGCCTTTACAATATCACCGGGAGAAAGGTATAACTTCTGAGTTGAGCAGTACAGCAGGGGATCTCCAATGGTGTCACGGTGAAGCTACATCTATTTTACAAATTACAATTTGATTCCTGACCACAAAAGCTGATTTTCATTTAACTTTGTGGCTTTTTATAGTTACGAATAGGGCAGTTCAGATAAAAGACTTTGATCCTGACAAGTAAAAAATTTGAGGATATTTTTTATTCTCTCTCGCTTCCCTGGGGCTTGAGACTTCATCTTTTTGGTCCAGATCAACGTACTAAAGCACAACAAAACCACACATATTTCTCTGCCATGTCTGACCATGCGAGTCCATGGATACAGACAAAATGTTTTTAAAAAAGTCTATTTTTGAGGAATCTTATTATTTATTTATAGATTATCACAGTCTAGAGAAAATGCACAAATACCTGAATATCATCAAAACTGAGTGTTCTATCAACTCATCCTCATTATATGAAGTCTACCTGCAACAACGGAAAATGGAAGACTTTTCCCAATATGCCCCACTTCAAAAGAACATGAAATATACTATTCATGCAAATTGTACACTAGCCCTAAAGAGAACCAACCGTATCAAGTGACAGTCATTCATCAGGGTAAGACTTTAAAAAAACGTTTTGGTTTGCTTTTTAAGAAACCCTGTATTTCCTTCTGATGAGTGCTAAGGCTTCTAACACCAACGCCTGATACTTAGAGAGACCATTGCACGTGATGGTACCAAACTGTGCTGCAGGGAGCTTAAATGACCTTAGTTCCTCATTCCTCAGTTTAGGAAAAGTTAGGGATATGCGAAGCTTTGAGTTGCACTGTTAGAGGAGCAGAGCAGCCCTGACATACTAAATGGAGAGACACCCCAACTTCACTGCATTTTTTTGACTCTCAATAAAAACTGAAAATCTTCAAGAAGCTGTGTTACTCAATTTAGGATTCTAAACCAGAAAATTATAGCCCAAACCTACTTCCAATGAATCACTCTCCTATCTGAAAGCCTGTATGTAAAGTTCTTTCTTTCGTTCTTTTTTTTTAATGTCACGCTTTTTGAAACATGCACAATGCAACTGCCCACTTTTGCATCATAAAAGATCTGTAGGCACCACATTGTTCAGCTATCAGTAATAGACTCCTGATTGAGCTGGACTCTGAACGACACATAGCAGCAAATGACAAAAAGAGGGACTGGAGAAAAACCCTCCCCTCAATTTACTCCTAAACCAATTATCTGCAAGCTACGTGCACCATGAAAATTCTATTAGCAACAAATGATATTAGCACTGCTTATGAAAGCTACAGCAAGTTGTTATCCAGAAATGTGAATTACCTCTGAACAGAAGAGAGGAATGGGATAAGCCTTTTGGCAAGTGGAGAGGCTGGTATTTTTCCTCCTGTTTCCTTCTCCTGTCTAATTGTTCTAAAGAAAAGAAATTGAGGCTAAATTTTGTTACCACAGTTTCTTATAACTTCTTACAACTTCATAACCTGACTTTATACTAATCTAACTAAGCCTGAAGCAAAGAGCTTCAGAATTATTTAAGGAAGAGCAACGCGGCTGAGGCCGTTTAGAAAAGGCCATTATCCAAACCCTGACTTCTTTTTCCTGTTCATTCAAGCACAAGAAGAAGAAAATGGGGCTGAAATTTCTATGGCCAAAACCAAAACAACAAAACAGGACATGACACACCTTGGCAAGTTTACAGGCTTTCAGACAGAGAACGATGCAAAACTGCGTCGTACTTGGACAAACACTTGCTACGAAGGCAGGCCTAACTTGAAAATACTGTTATTTAAAAAAATGTTCTTTTTTGCTGTCAGGAAGTTCTGAAAGTTCCCTCCTATCACCCCTTTTTATTCACAAATTAGCATCTTGCAAGTGTCTGCAGCTCTGGTCACCAAACAAGACACTCCCAGACGCACTGTTCTGTAGGAGGACATACTACTTCTGTGACATCTTAGTGTTACTTTAGCAACATTAGAATCTCACCTATCAGAAGATGACAGCCTACAGCTCTGTAGCATAGCTACTGTATTCGGAGGAAACTGATGTCGCCTGAAAGATGGCGAGCCTCTCGAGTAAAACCGAGAAAAAAATATTACTGATTTGTGGAGCGATGTTTTCATTCCATTGTGAGATGGCTTCTTACAAACACTTCAGTTATGTATAACTACAGCAAGAGGACAGAGTACAATACTTACTGATTGCTAACTAATATTTTTGTCTCAAACCTCAAAGGAGCTCTTTTGAATGATTAATATGAACAATTCCAATTTCATGAATTTGAACACAAATCTACAAATGTTACTAGCCCAGTCTCTCCCACAGTCCACAGACCCTTAGTCACAAACACTCTGGTGAGTACTTTATTATGATATTAAAAAGAATAATCTCAAAAATAATAGCTTTACTTCCTTCTAAGTTTAGTGAGAAAATTTGACTGGTTAGTTTCCAACCTTCTCATCACTTTTCCTTCTAAGACCTCCTTATTGTGATCACACAATTTTCATTAATATTCCAAGTGAGATATTAATTAATATCTAGCTAGTCAATCCTTGACAGAAAAGAAGAATAAATGAGAGTTTGATTTACTGACTCCTTCAAATAGATTCTTAAGGGAACTGAAGAAATTTAGAGATTAGAACAAATTGTATCTTATGGAACTCATTCTTACGGTCACTCTGGAGTTCTTCCACTTATAATTGTGCCTTTTGGTATTCATACTACTTCCTTGCCCTCATCAAAAGAGAAGTACAAAGAAGCAAATGTGAAGGCAAATATTTTCTTCCATCACTTCTGATGGCTAGATGCCCTAATACAGCACGCTTTTATTTCAATTCACTTCTTAACCTAGTGTTAGCAACAGCCAGTTTTAAGGCAGGTCCAGTAATTCTAGCTTGCTAATTGGTTATTTCAGAATCATATTATTATTATACACAAGAATCAGAACACTACTGCTTTCATCAATCTTTGTTTAAAAAAACAAAGATATGAATTTCCACCTCTTCAATTTTGAGACTGCAGTGAAGTGCTGAATTGCCAGTGGTTGGTAGATAGCTTCTATTTCAAACACATATTTATCTGTGTTAGCTGCAAAATGATAGGGCTGTACAGAAGTAAAGATTCACTTGTTTCATGTTCCTAATCTTCTGCTGAATATCCCTTTATAACTTGACTATAAAGGGATGGAATTATTTTAATTTCATTTGTGATGTCAGGCAGATTGAAAAGCGTTCCTAAATATATGAAATACAAGAAAATCTTTGAAAACTTTTCACTCTGAACATGTAATAGGTATAATGAAACAGCCGGGAACTAGTGAAACTTAAGAGAAACGGAACTTCAAATCTCTCCGACTGCTAACATTTTAACCACTCTCAGTCATATTCATGTTGTTACATTTTCAAGTTATTTTCCCTTTACAAGAAACATAAACAGAAGTTTCTTTGATATTTTAAACCCCGACTTAGAGACCGTTTTAGCCTCCCTCCGTCCAAGTGTTAACTGACTAATAGCTCTGCAGCTGTGGAAGAAAACATCTCTCATCTCCCCCATGGTCTGGCACCTTCCATTTATGGTTAGAATGATTTCATTATGTTTTACCACTGCTGGCTGCCATATTTTTCCCCTAGCTCTCTCCCCAGCCCACTGCTAACCGTTATAAACCTTAGAAAGGATTTGGGAAGCTATCACTCAGAGCACCACTGAGCAAGAGCCAATCACCAAGGCAAGGGAAGCCTTCTTACCTAAACAAACCATTATCGGCTCATCTCATGTCTTTGTACTCTTTTTTTGCTATTACCTCACGGGATTAACTTTTATCTCTAATCTCTGCTCTGGCCAACTGTCAGGGAGCCTAAAAGCTGCCTGTCTTTTAATCTGTGTGTAATAATACTGCTGTTACTAACAGATAACTGTGAAACAACATGGAGGGAAGGAAAATACACAAACACACAAGAGCTGATTGTTAAAAACTGCTGTGCTAGCTCCCACCTGAAAGGAGGGCAAGATCCCGCGTGAGGTCCATATTGCATTCCCTTCATTTTCTTTTTCATGTTTTCCTTTTCAATCCAAACCCCATTGAAGTGCTTTAATTTGGGGGATCTGTTCTTATTAACCAGCTTATCTGCTGTTCAACTTGACATGGCCATGTTTCTAGGATTCTAAGAAAATCCTCACCTACTTGTAACTCTCCGTTAAACAAACAGCATGGGGAACATGACAGAACATAAAAAAGGAGAAGAAAATTAATGCTCCTACTGTAAAGGGAGATATCCAAGGCTTTAAAATAGTCAACATTTTAGAACTTGCCTTGAAATAACTAAGTTTCTTACTGGGTGGCATGTTTACCAGGCAGTCAGGCCTTACTCGAAGTTAATTCTTTTATAAGCTCCCCCCAATACTACATTACACCATGTTTGTTAAAACAAGGCTAAGACTGAAAGAAAAACAAAGACTTCTTAATTATGGCCAGGTGTGTAGGGAAGCAGTACGCACAGAATATCGGGTCTTGCCGGGTTGCAGCAGGGAGGCAAATCCTCATAAAAGCTGGTCGTGTAGGGGTGTAGGTGGCATTTTTTTTTTCAGATTTTATTAAAAGCTTATTAAAGTCAAAGACAGACCCTTTGATTTAAATCTAGTCCTTGAAAGAGTTTGAAAATCAACAGGGGAGAGGAATAAAGGAGGTACACCAAAAAAATCTCAGCAGGAGAATTATGGATACAGTATTTTAAGGAAGTGGTTGTAAGGACAGAAAGGATACAAGTCTTACATGGAATAGCAACAGCAATTAAACCAAGCATGTTAGTGATAAATCTATATAAATGTGATAAACGGATAAATGGATACACTCCAATCACTCTCCTGATATGAAAACTTAAGAATTAGGCCTATCACCATCCCTTGAATAATCATCAAACTCAGGGAAGCTAGGAGATGTAAATCAGCACGTCAAAATTTCCTCCTGGCAGGTCCAGACAATTACTTTGAGGGCTGTTACTCTAAGGGTCCCAATTAGAACTGATCAGGCAAGTTCTGTACGGCACTTTTCATCATTAGATCTCCGTGCTTTACAAAAGAGGTCATTATCATTACAGTAGTAGTGTTGTAGCTGCCTACTCAACGGGTACATGGCAGAAGTAAGACTGGTGGGCAAAAGCAGAGAACTTCATTAGATCAGCTGATATTGACAATGTTTGCTTGCCCATGTCCAATCTGACGATGACTTTGTACATCCTAATGGTTGCGTAATTTTCCAACTTTAGTTGAAAAGACATCATTATTTCCAAGTGGGGAAAGTAAGGCAGAAAAAGCAATGGCTTGCCCGAGGTCACCCAGGGCGGCCCAGTGGCAGAGCCAAGGTCTATGCTAAAGCTGAGCCAGGTGCCAAAATAATCAGGGCTTTCTGTCACTCTCGAGCACCTGGTTGAGCTGCACCTGGAAATGAATGAGAAGCCAATGAAGGCATCAAAAAACAGGTCCAGTGTATCCCTGTGGCTAATGTCATCCATAAGAAATCAGAAAGGCATTCTGCAGGAGTGATTGTCTTCTTTGTAGTGTCTAAGTATCAGCCCCCTGCACAGTGTGTTGTAATAATGGCAGTTACAAATCACAATGACAAGGATTACAGGGGTAGGGGCCAGGTATGAAGGGCAAGGCCAAGCACAAACAAGCAAAGGGAATTTATAGCTACCAAAGCCACCTGAAACTCCAGGAATAGACGACGGACCAGAGACAGTCCCAAGCATGAGCTTCTTGGCAAAGGAGAGAAAAAGACCATCGTGAATGAGGGAGGGGGACTGGAATAACACTTTATCACACTTAACGCCTTTCCTAATGTCTGACACTACTCTCTCATCTGAACTGTTTGGGTGGGGGGGGGGGAGGTGTTTGGTGTTTGTTCTTAGCTCTATATGCTACTTGACCAAAGACAAAGATGTCCCAGCAGCCAGAGCTAGCTGTCCTTTCACTGGAACTCAAACTCTCTCTGAGTCAAGTCATCGCTTTTGACAATGTTTTGAATTTTAATGAAGAAAAGCAGGAAACTTGTAATGAATTCTCCCATCCACCAATATGTTGGTGACCTCTGTCTCCGTACTGTAGTTTTTACCACACTACCTATCTCCACAGGGTTTCCCAGGATTTTTGAATAGATAACAACGAGGAAATTCATGGTCTCTCTTGCCAAATGAACAAGTGACCACAACTGTCTGTGATTATTTAGAAAAGAAAATAGAGGAGCACCTAAGAGCAAGGCCCTCCACCTCAGAAAGAGATCAAAGATGATTTAACAATGTTTGCTGCTCAGTATTGAAGTGCTGCTAGATCTAAACATGGACTGTGCCGGTCAAAAGATCCTTAAAAAGCAAGGCAAGGTGCATTCTTTCTCATTCCACATCTTGATATAAACTAAGAGGGACAAGAAAATTTCAGGAAACCAACTGCTCAAAACCCTGTCCCTCCCACTTGTTTCACCTGACAACACAAAGTCTAAAGACTCGCCCATCTCACTCTGATATGCTTATACTCAGCCCCAAAATACAGGATCTTTGCAAGCATTACAATATTTATTCCTCAGCTCAGATCTGAAAATGAAAACAAACCACTATATCCTCTCACTGCCACCTCTGAAATTCTTCTTCATACCACTGTCAGTGTTGGCCCCCCCATTTCATTTCATCAGAGTAAAAATCTACATCTGTTCTACATTTAAGAGACAACATTCACAGTTTTTCAGACTGCCAGCACCAAAAACTAACAACCAAGTTCTAATCAGTGACAGAGATGCGCCTACGCTTGCTGCCCACTCCCACTAAAATAAGGAATCGGGGACACGAACACTAGCTTTGACCCAAGTGCCCAGATTAGCAACCTCCCACTCGCCCCCCCTCAGAAATCAATATATTGCTGTGTTTAAAAATGGTGTGCTGAAAACTTCTCAGAAGCAGCCTGGTGAGGGTGATTATCTGAGGATCTTAAGCGAAGCTTTAATAAGGTTCTGCTGTATACAGTACATCTAAAAAAAAAGCCCACTAAAAATAACAATGAGAGGAGATGATTGTAGAGGATCTCACTCTCTCAGCATCATTTCTAGCTTGTGCCCACATGACTACAGTAAAGATATCTTGTCAGGCCACAAGGGCTTGACAGGCCTAATCAATAGCTGTTATTTTTTCGCAAGTGCCAACAAAAGAAAAACATAATTTATGCCGCACAAGATGCTGAAAATAATTCGTACTAATTGGGCTGCCTAAAATTCCCCTTCTGTTCTGTCTGTTTTCGATTGCTTTTAACTTCGCAAACTTCGGCTGTCCACACTAAAATGCTTAGCCTCCGAGCTAGGGAAAAAATGAAAACACAGGAGTAACAAGGGCAATATTACTTTCTTGCTAGCTGACAGATTAAGCTGCCATTTCTAAGCAAGATCTGCATTGGATTTTAGTGTCTAACTTCCTTCAACTGCTTTGTAAAAGACAGATACACTGCACGAGAATGCAAAATTTTGTCAAGTGAAGATGAAACGAGCACAGACCTCTTTCAGTATTGTCTTCAGAGAAAGTCAGAAGAATGCAGGCAGCCCTGATGCATTTTAATATTTGTAATACACATTTTAATATTCTGCGTTCTCATTAGTCCCTGGGACTTGTAACAGCCCTTTGGAAGCACACAGAGTAAATCTTTCGCCTTGTTGATTTTTTTTTTCTTTTCACAACTGTGTACAAATATTACACAGCACTACACCGCTGCAAGGGGCCTGCCAGGTCCTCAGGTTTATCCCTCTGATACTACAGTCAGCATATCATGTGATGCTTTTCATTAACTTCTGCAAAAATAGTTTGGGGCTTTTTTTTTTTTTGCTCCCAACATGCTGCTCCAGAACCCCACTGTTCTAATGATTAAAAACCTAATTTCCAGATCACTTTTATTCATAGCCAGTCTTTCCTGTTTTACAGCTACTGCCACGTCCAATAAAATGTGATGCTTGCCGATGTCTCCTGCAAACAGGCAGAATTAGGGATAGCATTTCTTAACTTCTAAGTAACTCCGATGATGAACTTGGCTTTCTGGATAACCAACAGTTGAGTCCACAGGCAGAATTTGTCCTATATTTGCTTTGGAGCAAACTTCTCGTAGCCGACACACACTGCTTCCTGAAACTAAACTCACCAGACACGTTATTATCATGCCTGACACATGGGCAACATCTGAATAAAGAACTAACGTAGCAATCGAAAGTTACTAATAAAGGGAAGACTCCTCTAGGTAATAAAATATTCCAGGAAAAAACCTCCATTGCCATTTGTCTACTTCACTATAAAAAGTACTTTATTGAACAGCATATTGCAATTAAAACCAAAACAAAATAGAAATCACTACCAATAACTATTATTCATGTTAACACAGTAAAAGGTTAGCTTCCAGTCTCTATCCTGTTAGGAGAACTTTGGATCTGGTGCAAAGCTTTCTAATGAGGTATGGGCAGCGATGGTGGATGTTTGTTTTTACCTAGTATTTTTAACTATGCTAACGCAAAGAAAAGGTTGGATGCTTTCCCCAAACAAATGAAGATGCATTCCAAATCCTAAAGCACCGGGTATAAGCTATGAAAGACAAATACAGGGCTGTTGGGCCAAAGCTGTTACTGGGGGAACAGAGAGGTACTGCGAATTTGTTGGGGGGAGGTGGGACTAGTAAAATGTTCTGCATAAAAGGCTGAAGGACAAGCAAAACTAAGGTGCAGTGAACTGAGGATTCATGAAAGGTGGTCACTGGATTTTTATGAAAAGTCCCTATTCCTGTAGTATTTTTACATAATTCCAATGCAACTAAGAAGAAATACACCCAGTAAATATTACAATATCCGAGGCTCATCTTTCTTTTGTTTAGTGCTCAAACCTGGGCTGAGGTCTTCCAGACTTGTATGCGAACTGTCAACAGAAACAGTATTTCAGAGGGAGCCTGCCCTGTGCTCGACAGGGCCCGTCCTCTCCTTTGGAGAGGAAGTTGGCTTGCTCCATAGTAGAATGAAAGGGAGAAACAGCAACCAGTTAATACAAAGAACTAGGGAGTTTGGCTCAAGCGTTATCTTAACTAACCTGACAGGATATATGTAACTCAAATTTCGAATTTAATTACACCAAATACCCAATGATCATCCTGTGATTACATAGCACGGCTCTACTCTAACAACATACATGTGAAAACACCTGAGTGACAGAAATACAGTTTCACATAGATAATGGTAGTCTCTCTGGCTTTATTCTAACATGCATCTATGCTGTTAGGATACAAGCAGCAACAAAATCAATGCACAATTTAATGCAGAAGCTTTTTACCATTCACTCCTAAGTTTACCCATTTTCAGAAAGGTTCGTGCTGTTCTTCTGTCCAAAATTTGTATACACATTTCCAACAGATTATTAATATTTACTATGAAGAATAAGGAAAGCGTAAGTATGATAAATTACGCTAACCTGGACTTCTATTCCAACATGAGGAGTTTAATAAATTTGACACACACAACCCTTGCTGTGCAGTAATAATCCTCCATGTGCACAAGAGGGAAAAATGCCTTCTTTTTTTTTTAAAGAAACATTTTCTTTTATAGTGTTTTTCATATACTGAGACCTTAAATGGCATCACTAACTACGGATACGGTTATATATATGGAAAAAACTTTCTACTCTCACAATGACTTCAAAATTCAAGCAGGGCAAATAGAGTGTATTCTTTTGAACAAGGAAGCATTTTAGAAAAAAAGTAATTATGACTGAAAAAATTCTTTTGTGGCTTTGTGGAGCTATTCTACCTGACTCTGTAATGGAGTAAAAAACTCGTAGAGATAGACAGGCAGGTGATCAATTAAACTCTTGATTATTCTTTCAGTTCCCCCCAAACATTGAATCCTCTGTTAGAATTTCTCTTAGCAAGCAAAGCTTGCTCTTTGTCAGTTCCATTAAATACAATTAGCTGAGTGACAGATTTATGTACAGGAGCAGGGTGGCATTATTAATGCAGAACTCTGAATAAGTCTTGTATCCATATCCCACTGTGTTGATTTTGCCAAAGTCACTGTTAGAATCACAGGTTCATTTACCTATGGAGAAAATCAACTTTCAAAAGATCCAAAAAAGAAAATCGTATTTACAAATATGCCAGCTTCAATTTCAAGGTCTACACGACTGCAGAAAATATAATAAAAACAGAGGATCAGTTTTCCTATTCTTTCAACATATACAGCAAATCAAATCTTCCAGATCTAGACAGTGCTATAGATATGTATGAGAATGAAAATAAGAAACATAACCACATACATTGAAGAACAGATAAGAATCATCAAATGTATTACCATAGTTTTGAATGATCAAAAATTGCATGAGTGAGGTAGTACCCTCCAGCTTCATCACACTCAATGACACATTTAATGTCAGACTCAAATTTATAGTATATAAACAAACCCATGTTTAAAGCAGTCCTAATGTTACCTTGGTGTTTACACACAACCCCCCAGAAGTTTGCAAATTTAAACTTGATACATAGGCCTTAATCTGTTTTATACACACAAACAGCCAAATTTGCAGTGAGTGCAACTCGGGTGCATCTTGGGTGCAGCTTTTAATTTTGCGTATGGATTTCAACTTCAGCTTTTCACTTTCTTGCCCAGGTTGTTGGGCACTACAACCTTGTTTCTACTGCCAAGATGCTACAAAGGAAAATACAGCAGCTGTGAGGCTGCCCAAAGGATCTAGGAACTTCTGTGGCCAAGGATAACGTTGGGGGTTAGGTACGCTAAGCTAAAAGCAATCAAATCATATATTTTAGACACAAAGCGATTCCTTTCAAAGAATAGGCTGGGTTTCCTCCCACTAACACAAACCAGTGTGTATATGTC
Organism: Tringa tobata; assembly: GCA_033628505.1. Classification (NCBI taxonomy): domain Eukaryota; kingdom Metazoa; phylum Chordata; class Aves; order Charadriiformes; family Scolopacidae; genus Tringa; species Tringa tobata. The sequence continues at coordinate 4,021,920 of JAHREE010000343.1, read as the reverse complement.
TATGTAGGTGCATTAAGCAATTACCAGAGACAAAAGGCAACATGTAAAAGATAACTAATTTGAATATGCCAAACCTATTGTTTTCAACATTAAATAAATCCAACAAAGTCCTCCTCTTAATACAGCAGCTGAAATAGGGATATTGCATATTTCAAACTTAAACAACTCAGATTTTAATTCTTCAGCATCAACTACACTGTATGAAAATAGCTCCCACCACTCTTCCTATGGCTGACTATATGCAGCCCTAATTCAGAAATTTATTTAGTACACACTTATTTTTAAATATTTGCTTAAATCCACCTTTCTAAAGCATGGCCAAAGTGCCTCCAGTTTAAGTGAATTTTACGCTACAATAATGCAGTCACAAAAATTCCTTTTTTTTTAGAAAAAAAACCCCAACATTGATCAAATCTGGTTACTACAAAAGTGGTGTTAAAAGCACCATTTTAGTATTTTAGAAGGGCATCTTCAAAAAGTGTTGTATATTTGTAAAAAGGATTTGTGGAATTTAAATAAACTCTCTTAGAAGAAGCTAATTCTTGATTTACAGAAATAGAAAGTAAAATTAAAAAGAGAGAGAAATTATATGACCAGGTTTTCCAGTCCTTCATATCAGGAAGTGGGGCAAATTCTGCTTCTGCTTTTTTGTTAAATACTCACTTCTGATGACTCCAAATGGGACTACTGGAGTAAACAAGAGCGGAATTGATATAAGCTATTTATACCCATAATGCCACAGTTCAACTCTTGTTTCATTAACCAAATACCACAGACAAAGTGATTTTATAAGACAAATGTGATCCCCAACTAAAAGTCAGTCTGGGATTAAATTATTCAAGGTGCATTACTGTCTTACTCCTCGCACTTAGATTCCAACTGCACCAAACACAGAAATACCAGTTTTTGTCACCTCTCACAAAAACTTGGTTAATTAGCGTAGCACGGAGCGATGCCCCTGGTACACACGTGACAATATACACCCACACACTAATTTACTCTGCCACACTCAAACTTAATTAGGTGTGGGCCCAAGCTGCGAGGTTCAAAACTGTATCTGGAAATGCACTGTGTTGGCTAGAACAGGGGAGCAAGGTCGAGGTGATCCAAATTCAGGTCCCCAATCTTGTTCTGCCCCCTGGCTCACATTTACTGTCAGACTACTTTTATTCTATGGTCTCTGAGGCAAGAAATGGTTTTACAGTTTGCCGATACCAAATCCAGCGCACGGAATCCCAGTCTGAGTTTGCACTTCACAAGGTCACTGCACCTGGCATTAAATAAAAATACTGGGCAATACTGGACTTAGGTGACAGTTGTCTCTTCCACGTGAAGGAATACTGTAGACCTGAAACATTGCAGTAGTCCAAAATATATGCTATTACTGGCTAATTAGTAAAGCGACAAGAACAGCTTTATAGAATAGTGCTGATTTTAAAACGTTTTTTGAAATAGACATTTAACAGTATTGGTTTTGTTTATTGTGCTAATGTAAGTGGAAGACATGCAGGGTAGCACTTTGCTTGAAATAAATACTAAAGAACTATTAGAGTGTTAATATTTGAACATTTAAATCATGTGGGAGACCAAGTCCAATTTCAAGGAAAAGTAAATAGTTATGTTTCTGAGTTGCACTGCAAGTTGAAATGATTTCATTATGCCCATCAGCTTCACCTGAAAACTGGACACAGCCTTATAAACCCCAAACTCCTTCCCAAACACTTAATCAGCATCACCTTAGGTTTTTTCTTTTTTCTTACCTGTGAGGTTCTAGGTGGTTTTTGTGGGTTGTTTTTCTTTCTTTTTCTCCTTTTCTCTGAGGGTGAAAACAAGCTATTTGCATTCTATTCTTTATACTTTCAGGTGGAAGTGTTACCCTGCCACAAACTAGTCTTTGTACTTTTAGGTGAAAATGTCACTCTGTGCCTGTACATAGCAGCACCGTGTGCGTCACCACAGTCCCACAACATGCGTGTGTCGGCCCAAGAGTGAGGATGTAGGGCTTTACAAGCTGTCCTGCTGATTTAGTGTTCAAAGAAGGGAACAGCCTTACAAGAAACCAGAACTCTCCAATCTTCAAGGGTCTGTGCTGGGACCGACACTGTTTAACATTTTTATCAATGATATAGACAGGGGGATTAAAGGCACCGTCAGCAAGTTTGCAGACAACACCAAGCTATGTGGTGTTGTCGATACACCAGAGGGATGGAATGTCATCCAGAAGGACCTGGACAGGCTGGAGAGGTGGGCCCAGGTGAACCTCCTGAGGTTCAACAAGAGCAAATGCAAGGTTCTGCACCTGGGCTGGAACAATCCTCGCCATCAGTACAGACTGGGGGGTGAGGTATTAGAAAGCAGCCCTGAGGAAAGGGACTTGGGGTGGACGAGAAGCTGGACATGAGCAGGCAGTGGGCACTTGCAGCCCAGAAGACCAATCGCATCCTGGGCTGCATCAAAAGATGCGTTGCCAGCAGGTCCAGAGAGGTGATCCTTCCGCTTTACTCTGCTCTGGTGAGACCTCACCTGGAGTGTTGTGTGCAGCTCTGGAGCCCTCAATGTAAGAAGGACATGGACCTAATGGAACAGGTCCAGAGGAGGGCCACGAAAATGCTCAGGGGGGTGGAGCACCTCTGCTACGAGGACAGGCTGAGGGAGCTGAGGTTGTTCAGCCTGGAGAAGAGGAGGCTCTGGGGAGACCTAATAGTGGCCTTCCAGTGCCTGAAGGGAGCCTACAGGAAGGCTGGGGAGAACCTGTTTACAAAGGCCTGTAGTGACAGGACGAGCGGCAATGGCTTTAAGCTAGAGGGGAGCAGATTTAGATTGGAGATTAGGAGAAGGTTCTTTACTGTGAGGGTGGTGGAGCACTGGAACAGGTTGCCCAGGGAGGATGTTGAGGCCCCTTCCCTGGAGATATTCAAGGTGAGGCTTGACGAGGCCCTGGGCAACCTGGTCTAGTTGGGGGTGTCCCTGCTGACTGCGGGGAGGTTGGACTAGATGAACTTTGGAGGTCCCTTCCGGCCTGGACAATTCTATGATTCTTTCCCAGAACTGCCTGAAAGGAGAAGGTGGCCATTCAACCAGCGGGCTCTGTCGCTTCCAGTATGGATAGGATCGAGTGGATCAGAGCTGGAAGTTTTGCGGCTGGCAGATACTGAGCAGAGAATATATAAGCCTCAACGTACATGCCACCGGGACTTTCTGCACTGCACAGAGAGACCAAACAGAACAAAAATTTTCAGGAGAAATCAAAATGAAACATTGAACTACTTGTGATATGCACTGGATTAAAGTTTCCTTCTCCTGAAATCATTTTGGAAGACGGTTCACTTTGGCATCTGAATCGCTGAGATGGTGATTAACTAATACACAAACAGAAAGGAAAATATTCTAGCCGCTGTGAAGTGAGTGCTAGCAAGAAGAGTGTAATTTAATAGTCTGAAACTGTCCAATACACAGTCTGCACATAACCACATTAAAGGAAACCTTGCAAACCACCAAATTGTTAGCTATCTGTACCGAAAGGCACACCAAATCCTTTTAACTACAACTCATCTTGGCTGAATCCTGCCAAGGCAAAATTAGCCTGTGTTGTTTACAACTAAAATTACGCACTCCTGCTCCATTCGAAGCTTTCTTGCTCAAGGTCTTGCCTAGTACATTATTTGCGTTTATGTATTTTTCTATAGTGCAGTTGTCCAGAAATTGCCTCAGAACTCTACTGGCTGGAACTGGTCAGGTTTGAAAATTTACACACAGCATTATTTTTATTATTGAGTATTACGCCTTAGCATCATCCATGAAGTCTGCCCACCTCACCAAACCAGAGCTTCCTCACAGCAGGCTTTACAGAGTTATAATTACTTCCTAAGCTATGCACTGGCTGAAGGCTCATAGAGAAAACCCTCTTCAACATAGGGAAAACACTTCCAAAGAGGGGAAAAAGCTTAAATAAGTTTAAACGACATTGGAGCCCTTCATGCAACATGAGAGTTTCAGCAGGAGATATTCTGGGCTTCTAATCCAAAGTTCACTGACTTCCATTGACTTCAGTAGGCTTAGACAATTACTAAATAAGATCACAGTTAGTAGTTTGGTTTTGCTGAATTCTTGAAAGCATTAAAGAATTAAATTCTCCTTGTTACTCACACAGAAGAACCAACCTAACACCAGTATAATTTCAGGTAGTAAGCATCTTTGAAGGAGAGCAACTAAGGGAAGGACATAATACAGTATCATTAGCTGATTTCTTCTTCCCCTTTTCTGCCAAGTTTGCCAATAAGTGTGCCAAATAGGTGGAATTGTTAAGGTTTTATTTATTATGGTTATTTCTTGTAACTCCATGAGACAGCAAGATGCCATCATTCAATGGGATACAGTCAGTCTATGGCTCATCTGTTTTTTCGTCACCAATGACTCCATAAAAAATATAGAAAACCCAAACCAAACCAAAAAACATCCCCTCCTAAAGTACCCACTGTTCTCCTAAAAAAGAAAGAATCCACAGAAAGTCAATGCAACCAACTTCCTATGCCCTCTGGTAACTCAAGAACATGTCTATTTAATCTTTTCTGGTTCTTTTAACCCTGTGAATAGTCAACAAATTAGCTGAAATCACCTATCATAGAAGATAAAAGACAATATGGTTCATGTTCGAACACATACTGAAAAGGAAGAAAATGTTTGGATTCTCAACTATTATTTTCTATTAAGCAGCATCAACAACCACGACGTGTCCCTCAAATACTAACTTCACGTCCCAATCTCCATGGAAAGGCAGGGTTAGGAAAGAAGAAAGCCTAGGAATTCAACCCAAAAGTCAGATGCTCTAGCACTCACAGCGCAGGCTGGAGATACGAGCATGAGCTGCAGCATTCTGGTTTCTTGGGGCACTGCCAGCATAGCCTTTGGCTTCATGGAGTTTGGGTGACTGTCTCCTGCAACTACCGTTAGATATGTGGGAGGGGAAGTTGTACCATGTTGAGTTTGCCCTGCAGGTGAAACTTAAAAGTCAAATCGCTTGCGTCATAATATTGTCTCATCAGATCACAATGAAATGTCATGGCACAAGGCACTACACTGACTCTGGAAATGCTTCAAGATCTTTCATTTTCTCTTGGCCAAGATTATCTAGTCTGCTTGATACAATCTGCATTTGCTATGCATATGTAGGGCAAATTTAAAGTTTAGAATTACAGTTATGATACATAATAGTTGGCTGGATGGGGAGAAGTGTAGTTAGGCTTTTTATTTTAGATTCCTTTGTGCATCCAAGCTGGTTTCAAGGCATTTCAAGCTGGGTGGTTAAGGGTTAAGTTTCCCATGGAGTTGATACAGTGAAGCAGGTGTTAGAGCTTGAATTAACCCACCTAAGTTAGACACCTAGCAGTATAAATATCCATCTTAAAATACAAAAGAGAAACAGTAAGTCAGAATTTTTCCATGAAGTATCTTCACCTTGTAATACAGATTTTTATGCTTCAGGGAAGGGGTTAAATGGCTTCTTCTGAACCACAGAAGCTCATTATCATCATTCAATATAATGGAAGTGGGGAAAAGAGAGAAGTTACAGGACAGAGACAGTTCTACAGAAAGCAACTTAGGTCTAGAAAAAGGCTTGCAATTAATTGTTTTAATTTACCATTAAATTTCTTTCAGTTAAATCCAAAAAAGTAGGGAAGTGGTTCTGACCAGATATTCCCAGAACTGTATAACAGTTTGCAAACTACTATCAAAGTCAATTTCCTACATTTTACTGTTCATATTTCCTTTATTTCAAAGTTGCACATGAGCTTTCTTGTTCACATGAGCCTTCCACTGACACTCCACAAGAGCACCAGTGAAGATCTCTTAACCCAGGCCTCCTAAAGCTATGGTCTAGCCACAGTTCCTATAGTTCTAAGATCATCAAAATGTTCTCAGAACGTTCAACATTTCAAAACAAAGATATGACAACTGCAAAAAGTACCAATGAAAGGAAATCGTTCACACAAGAGAGAGACTGGCTCTCTAACGGCGAAAAAAATGAACTGAATACTGTGCATTAAAGAAGAGTAGCATTAATTCTAAAAGGTTCATACGGTTGACTTGTTGGGATAACTGCCTGTATTAGTATGGCACAGCAACCTCAAAAGGAAATACCCCTATAGTACCCACGGAACCTTGTCCAAATTAAAACCATCTGAACATCTTTTTGTAAGACAGGCTGCAATATGACGTCAGAGAACACTGGCTACTCATTGGTAACTGCTTCTGCATCCACTCTTATTCCACAGTACACATGCTAACGATCGATCGATCAATGTAAGAAGACAACGTTACATCAGTTTACAATAGGTAAAGACAAATCATGCAAGGAATAACTAGAAATAGTTGAAAGTTGCAAATTCTCATCTTTACATCATGATAACTTGCTGATGACCATACCCTGAAACTGCAGAAAATACAAGTATTATGCATTAAGCTTGTTTAAAGGGGGTTTGTTCAACAGGGAAAAAGCTGCGCTTACTCTTCTAGCTTAGTATAAAAGCATCTGCTCCAATTGTTTTAACTTGAGGTGAAGTGCTTTGTCCCATTAATTATTCAGAAAAAGTTACGATTTTGGAAATTCTAAAACAAAATTTTGAAGGAAATCACGATGAAATTTTTCCTTTACTAGTGTGCATTATGTGAGGGGAGCTATTTTTTTATAACACTAACATTATAGTTACTGGTAAAGAAAACACAAACCAATCATGGTCTTTGCCTCAATGAGAGGCAAAGTTAAAAAACAGGGTAAATGTGGGGCTTTGTCTTTCCTATCCTCCACAGAAAAGCAGAAATAGGCATTAATTTACATTAGTTTCTTACAGGAACATAAACATATGCATATGTGTACACACACGCAGAGAAATATACAGTCCTAATCTTAGTTCTGTTGACTTTGCTGGTGACAGCCTACCAATGCTACTTAAGTGTGCTTATCTCCTGTGTTTTTCTGAAAGTGCTGAAAAATGTCATCTTCCATGACCTAGAAGGAATCAGAAAAATCTAGACATGTGACCACTGACCAGCAGTTCACCTGGAGAGGAGAGAAATGCTGAACATCATCCAGGACACCTATCAACAGTGGATAAAGAAAGTTTTGTTCAAAAGTACCAAACCAGCCACTTTATTACGGAAAACAATTCTCACGTTGGAAGCAAATCATGTTGGTACCACTGAACACCGGTGCAACTATTTGAATGTGCTTATTTTGAGGTGTAACTAATCAAAGATAGTTGGCAACAGTTAGCAGGACACAGATTTTTTTGTTTGCTCACTTGGGGAAGTTTTGTGAATTTAAGGAATACATTTACCATTATAGCTTTGAATGCAGAGAAGTATTTTTTCAGCTTAGTTTATAGGCCTTCCGAGACAACAAACTAAACTGAAAATGTCACTCTTCCACCAAAATAAGACCAACCACACAGCGGGTCATGGCAATGTACTGATAATTTTAAATTTGCACTTTTGGTTTTATGAATATAGGAACTTCAGAAGCATAGCTTATTATATACTGGGGTTAGAGATCTGTAAGAACAGTCAAGAACTGCATTTAATAGCTCATCTAACAGAAATCGCTGCTTAATTAAGAGCCTAGCAATATTCTACACTATATTGACATTGCAGTGCACTTTACACAGTCATGTCCTGTTGATATCAAATTTTCACTATTATTTTTGCTATTACTGTCGCTTTTCCTGCTAGCCTTGGAGATGCTTGTTCATGCTCATCAAATCTAGTTAATGGATGTTAATGAGCTCTTTCAAGAATAGAAGTGGAAAGATCAGACAAGAAGGTAAGAAGAAAGGGAAAGTAAGATATGGAACTGAAAGATGAAAACTGAAAGAAAAGAGGAATAAATAACCAGAGCCTGTTTTATTTTGCGTTACATGTTTTTTCTGCCAACAGTGAAAAAAAAGCGATGGAGCAATCTTTCGTCTCCTCTCAAAAAAACAGACTTCAGGTAAATCTTCCTCTACTTACTCCAGCCACACCAGAAAGATACAAAAGCATGATAAATTCTCTTGTAGAGTAACACAGGTTCCTTGAGTTCTGTGCCACCGAAGGGCCTCCTTGGTCCCTGAGGATGGGGACAGGTTTCATGAATTCAGCAGCAGGAATATTTGTGTGCCTGCAGACTCCTCCTCAGTCAGGCTAGAGCATTCCACAGCCCCCACCCTTCCTATGTGTGCTCTGTCTATCTTCTGAGAGATAATAGCGTATGTAGATATCTCTTACACCTTTGGATTGTCAAACATAAATCAGTTGGCCAAAACTACTAAATGCAAAGTCAAAGAAATTTAAATATTGACTCAAGTTGCAAAATTCAGATTTTGAATACCCCTAAATTTAGATGTCTAAGGTCAAGAGTTTAGGTTCAGTCCCTCACTGAAGTGGAAGCCAGCTGAAAAATGTGCTTACCTGTTAACTCCCAGAATCATTAGTGTGAATCGACAAGGTTTTACTACATATAGATAAGATTAATGGAACCTTTCAAGTTGCACAAAACCCTCAAGGGGTTGGAAGTACTTTTTAATTTGAGTTAGCAAAGTAGACACATATTTGTACGTTGGAGGCACTGGGCTCTGACTCAGTCTCACTTCAATTTTACACATAGATAATTTCATTGATGTCACTGGAACTACCTGTCATTTAAAATGGTGTCATGCCAAACAAGATTCAAGCTGTGTATCTGCAAGGAAAGGAACTTGCAATAGAGAAAAGACATGACCAATACGTGTGAATTAGCCTTTGCAGCGTTAAGCTAACCACCATCTAATTTTAAGAAATGCCGTACCTTTAACAGGATTCGGCACCAAGAAGATGGTGACAGCTTGTTGCAAAAGCCACAAGTCAAACACCCGTTCTGGTGTGAAAGGTGGCGGGGATGAGATGTGGAGATGGAAGGAGTAAAGAAGCAGCAGTCCACCTCAGAAACCATAAGCAAGTATGGCTTTGAAGTTCATTTGTTTTTCAAACAACCAGGGACATCTTGCAAAGCAGAAACTAAACCTGTATCAATAAATCCTTATAAGCAGGAACATTTCACAATGCATCTTCCTGCAGGGGTTGATGCAGGTTTAAACAATGAAGTATCACATACACTAGAAATGATCAAATGAAACTGCATCGGAGTATGAACTCTTTGATCTCCCTAAAACAAAATGCTTGGATTTTGGGTAGAAAAAAGTTTCCATAATAGTGTACCTTTTCTTTATTTGAATTTTCAATCACGTCCGTTTGTCTTTCAAATAAAGCAGTATTTTATAGGTAGTACTTGCTTTGATCTAACGACATGCCTGCTCAGTGGTAGCTCCCGTGAAATTAGAATTTTAGATTAATATATTTTTGATTAAATTCTTACATTAAGGAAATTATGTTAAACTCACTACTAAAATGTGTCTAGTATACCGCTGTAGCTCCAGCATTTATCCATGCAGTAGGAAAGACACAGCAGAATTCAAGATAACAACCACAGCTCCTGCTAATGCTAGTAGCAATAGCAGTTGTGTGCATGCGTGTCTGTAATTTGGTCCTACATATCCACAGCCTCCTGTACACAGATGTGTACTTCCTAAGTAGTACTCCAGATTTTAATACTAAATCGGTCTCCTTTCACAGTTTAAACTGAAAAATACTACAATTGTTTAGTAAGGGATGGGAAATCTGAGGAAGTTGCTTCATCGCCTACTTAAATGGTAGCACAGTGTTCGAGAAGAAAGATAATAACAATAAACAAATAATAATAAAGACTGATGCATTTGAATACAGTTATTTCATAAAGAATTCGAAATTTCTCTAGGACGACATTCATGTGGGTGGGCCTTCAGAAACAGCCACAACTGTACTGGAATTTAAGATTCCAATTCTGTATTACAGGCTGAACATGCCAAAAAGCAGAGATATATTTAAAGGTGGAAATGGCATCAGAACCTGCCCTGCTGAATTAGATGGTACATCTGACATTTCCTTTTTATCTTTCATATAATTACTAAAGTTTTTGAATTCTTTTCTTAAATAATAAATTTCTTCATCCAAGCATAAGAATGAAGAGTGAAGCAAAAAGAATTATGTTGGTATTATTTGGGGAGTATCCCCTATTTTAACAGCATTTTCTTGAAGAAATTCAAAACCAAAAGAATATGTAAATCTTAAGAAATTATGTTTAAATTTGAAGTCTTTATTTTACTACAAGATAGAGAAATAGTGCCCGTATTTATGTAGGAGGTATACAATACAAAGCATGATGTTTTTAAAGGATCCCTTTTATTTGGCTACCTGACACTTGAAATCATCTTTGGTCTGTTGAGAGAAAGATTACCCATAGCCACTTTTTAAGTACATCCTTTTCCTAGGAATGGGCAAAAGAAGAATGCCTGAATAACCCTTTACAGTGTTTTAAGGACAGCTTGCAACATAAGTCAAGGGAGCGGCGTCAGTTCTACACCAGCTGAAAATCTGGCCAGACAACTGTAATGAGTGGAAACCTTAAAGGCACAGAAAGCCTTCCTTGTCAGGATCCAGGTCTGTGTAATCCACAAGTGCTATCTGACCCCGAAGCACCAGTAATGGACTATAGATCCTGACCACATAGGCATAAGTCACGTTAGAGAGTGTCTGCTGAAATCAATAACTTGTATCCAATCTATGATTTCCCCCCCACACCCCTTACAGTCCTTGAGGCTACCGTGTGTACATGTCACTAACCCAACAACTGAAAGGTATTTTAAATATTTTCATTGCAAGGCACATCCTGTTAATACTAGTTATGAAAATCAAATGTACATGGAGGCAAAAGGGGAAGAAAAAAAAAAAAAAGAAGACCAGTGGTTCTAAAAAGGAGGCTTTATTTTTGGCAATAAAAATTTAGAGCCCCCTTCTCCCTCCCTCCCCCAAACCCTCAGGTTGATTCATCTCTCATTCAAATTTAAAATGCACAGAGAGGCTGCAACAAACCCGCAGAAGATTGATATGCACTGCACTCCACACATGGTTTAGCTCTTCATTTCAAAGTCTGGCATGACGGCGTTGGGTTTTGTGATATTATTATTTCAATATATAATAAACAGGGTTTGATATAAAAACAGTGCGATGCGAGTCCCCTTTAAAAAAAATACAAATTGCTACTATAGCGCTTTGAGAGAAAGGGAGCGAGAGATTCACAATGCAGGCTCGGAACTTGGCAACCTGTAAAAGTGCCCAGTCGAAAATTACTAACAGCTGGAGATGACAGTTGTTTTAACAGCTGAGCTGACAGGATTAATTTAAATGCACTGAAATCAAAAGTAGATAACACCTGTTTAGTCTTCCAGGGCCATTCGACAAGGTAGGCCAAAGGAAAAAAAAACAGCAGAGCCAGGGCTGTCTGTGGGAGCACGTGTGCATGCATGTATGTATGTATGTATGCATATGCACACATATGTGTGCCTCCCTTTTTTTTTCTGTCTGGACGGAAGGACTTCAGAAAAGAACGACATACTTTTGAAGGCTCGGGTGTTGCGGGGGAGACTGGGGGCTTGTCACACAATAAACACCAAGGCCGACCCCCATCAGCTTGAAACATCTGGTTCCCATTGTGCCCACCCTCCTGCTCACCCTTCTTCCCCCTTCTCTTATCCAAGGTCTTTGACCCAAACCCAACAACCGGAGAAAGATCACCGGGTTTTAAAGCTGCAGTTTCTCACTCCCGCATCCTGGCCGTCCTCCTGGGTTAATTAATGCATTCTCTTGGAGCTCCCAGTCACTAAAGCTCCCCCCGCGCTCCCTCCCACACGCCTCTTCCCCAGATTAAAAACAAAACAAGAAAATTCCTCACCTTCTTGCCATGCCAAAGCTTGTAACTCGCATGTCCGTAAAATAAATAAATAAATTCTACAAGGCATGTGAGGAAAAGCATGTGAAACAGCAAGAAATTTTTTATGTGGCAGGCAAACATACAGGATGCCTGTATGTTTGCCTCTACGGTTACAATCCTCTACTCTGGCACGTGTGATGTGCTGGACCACCAGGACTGCAAGCCAGGAGGACCACAGCCTGATGTCCCAAAACAGCCATCACTCCAGCTAAGGACACCAAGAGATTCAACAAGGAGAACTGTCTGGTCCAGGAAAGAAGAATTTAGGAGGAGATAGGGAAATCAAATATTTTCCTAGAAGTACAACTACCACACAAAGCTATGGTGCCAACCCCACGTTGTACAACCCTACAGGCCCAACTCTGCAGCCGCTCCACTTGCAGCAATCCCACTGAGGCAAAAGTGAGCTCTGCCTGTGAAGAAGCTACTGAATTCAGGCCAAAGGCTTCCCAACTCAACCTTCTACCTCGTTTCTGGTTAGGCAGACACATGGGGCTGACTTGTAAGAGACTCCTATTTCCAGCCAGCTTGTTTCCTCAGACCTATGTCTTGTCCTCTCTTGTAAGTAGGACCAGTGTCAGGCTGCATCTCCCCAGCAGTAATTAAACTTCACCACTGTGAAGAAGTACACAGTTACTATGATCAACCATGCTTTAAGAATGCAGAACTTGGACACAAAGAATGAAGGTCATGTGGAAAATCTGTGAAAAAAAACCCCAACAACCCACAAAACAAAAACCAGAAGAAATTGTACTTTCTGACTCTGCTGTGTGCTTTGAGCCACAAGACCAATCTTTTCTCCTTGTATTCCTCCAGGGATGAAAGAACCAGCTCTACGGTCGGTATGAGGATGCTACAAGCTGTATACTTCAGACAACAAAAGGCTGCCTTCAGCTCTTCCGTCTTGTTCCACAACCCTTCAGCAGGACGAAGGTGAACCGAAAAGCCCACGTGCTCGCTTCAGCTAACCGCAAGTCTACCCACCGCACTGTCACATCACTATCAAAGCGTGGTTGGCACCTTCGGTTTTCATAGTTGAAAAAAGAGAAAAAAAAAAAAAGTGTTCAATAGAACAGTGCAGAAAACTGTTTGATTCATTGATATCAAAAGCTGGAGAATCACAGATATTCTCTGTTACAGCATTAACCCTTGCGAGAAAGAAAAAGGGAAAGAAAACCATCCACAGTAGCTTTCTCTTTGCCACAGGTTTCCGTGTACTGAGCTCGTATTCTCCTTGCATTCCCAGCCACTAAAGCTCCCACACGCTCCCTCCCACCTTCGTCTTCCCCAAACAGCATGGAGCTTCATATAGGCTAATCCACCCTGCCAAGAAAACCAGAACAATTCTTAACTAAGCTGCATCTATATTTACTCATTTCAGAATGTCGAGTCCTCTTTTAGCATTTACTGTCCAGCTATTTGTCTGGACAAATGTAAATATTGATGGCAATTCTGACAGGAGAAAGAAGACGCAAACACCCCTCTCAGGTAATAACCTAAGCAAGTTCAACTTTGGGTCTAAATTTGTCCTCGTTTTGTTTCACAAAAGGCACTTTAAAACTCACGTCACGTGAGCGTGAGGTGAACACTCTACAGGGTGCACTTGGGATACTAAATTAATTTTAATGAAGCTGTGGAGCGCCTTGTGACGGGCTGTACCTGGGTTTTATTTCTGCAACCTAGCCTCCCCGCCAGAGGATTTACTGCACTGGGCCCTGTTCCCCACGTTGCATCCAGGGCAGGAGAGCGATACTAAAAGATGGACACCCACACCAGTTCTCACCTGCTCCTGGGTAGGAAAGGGAAGAACTTCAGTCTAATGACATATAAAACTTTCTTACTTGCCGAAGCATTGAACTTTTCCAGTAAATGAACCTAGTTTCCCAGTACATTACTAAAATATTGGACTAATACCACAGGGCATTTTCCCTGTTATTTTTCACATCCACGAACCTCTGCATGTCTGGATTCTGGCCAAGCCTGGAAACAGAAGTGCCAAGGAACATGCGAGAGGCTGTTCTCCTGACAATTCCAATTTGGCTGGTTGCTGGAAGTGACAGAAATCCCTGGAGAAAACCAGCACTAACGACAGTTCATTGCCCGATATGCAGCCACAAGATCCTTACTGTCCACCACAAAAAAAAAAAATAAAAAAAAAAATAATCAGGAAGTATTTCAAAGATGGGGGGGGAAATTGGAATAAAATTGAGAGAATCTATATTATAAAAAAGAAAGAAACTCTCTACTCCTTATAAACACACATCAAATAAAGTAGCAGCAGTGGCAGCTGTAGTAGCAGTAATAACGAGGATGATATCAGGAAGGCACGATCACCATTGCTTGTATTCATACTTGATTCTTACAAATTTTATAAAAATCTTTCTGCACTTCTAAATCATTAATTTCCACTAATATTTACAGAAAAAAAAATCTTGCTTTTTAAAGGGCTTTTTCAAAGTTTTCAGTCTACTGGGCACGCGATGATAATTGCTGCTCTGTTCTGCTTAATGATAGAGTCCTTTCCCTGAACAAAATAAGATGCAGTTTCTTCCCCGCTTTTTATTTCTTTACACAACTCAGAGGCTCAAAGAAGATAATTACAAACAATGCCTGAAGAATGGTTCAGTTAATGTTAATTTATACAACAAACTAATTACTACCAAATGGTAAAAAATCACATGTGGAAGTTCCTGTCTCCCACGCACACAACTAAACCAGCAGCCATCTGTCTCAGCCTGGGAGCTCTCAGTGACAACCAAGGAGAGCAAGGCAAAGGATGAATCCAGATACACTAGCTGCTGCTTCTGACACAAAATCATGGCATTTAAACACCAGGCTCTGTATGGTGATCTTAGCAGTGGCATTTTTTTCCCCTTTCATTTATAAAACAAACAAACAAATTACTGGCATCTATAACTACTTCTCGATCTAAATTTTCTCTCAATCCCAAGAATTTAAGATGAGGTCTAAAATACCTCCATCTATCAACTGTAATTCTTCCTCCCAGCAATTTCTATACAATACCGTTTATAACATCCTTAACATACTGCCTCTCGGGAAGCATGAGGTGAGCCCGTCTTTGAATCTGCTTACAGTATGTTAGACATCACGAGGGGAAAATGTTTTTATTTTTTTGTTTCAACATTTTTTTTACAACCTGAGAAAGCAATTTTCTCCAAAACCTTGAAAAATCAAAGTCAGTACAACTGTTAAACACTTTTATGGGATGCTCATTAAAAACTGACAGGGAGAAAATAGCTGGGGACAAATCCTGAAGCATTTGTTCAGTTTAAAGTTGCGCTGAATTCAATGTGTTACTTTATGGAGGACTTCAATACTAGATCCTTTACATGAATAAGGACCTCGGCATTTTGGCTGTTAATTATTCTCTGATTAGCTTGCATCTAGTGAAACAAACTAAACACAATATTATCCCCTATGCTCTGTTCAAGAAATCTCAACTCCAATATTCTCTTCTCCCTGTGAGATCAGAACTCCAACAGTCATCAAAGAAAGTGCTGTACATGAATAGGAGCAAAATATCAGAGTTTAGATTCACAGTACAGACTTCAGAGGAGAAGGTTTTTTCCCTAACAATAAAAACTTACAAATCTTTCTATGTTTAAATATAAGGCAAAATTCTCGTATTGCAGAATGGTCTCTACAAGTCTTATTTAGACCAGAACCCCCTCTTATGTTTACGTGAATCCCACACCAGTGCCAAAGTGCAGCCTTATGACTTTATTGGAAAGCAACAAGCCAGGATAAGATAAAGACTGAAGATCTTTTAGTAAAGACTAAATGTGTTTCTAAACACTAAACTTTCTGAGTATTTATCTCTTTACAAAGAAAGAATATGTTTCAGATGGCCAGAAACGATCACAGCGGAGGAACAAGCGTTACAGCTCTGTAAAACAAGGTCCCTGTAATCTCATATTCATGAAGTAACACAGTCAACATTTCTACATGGCAGGAACAGTATCGACAGTTTAAATGAAGTAAACAAGAAGGGATCACAAGAGAATCTACATAACCAAACAATAATGCCTAATTATTCCTCATTCATAGTCCTTAACAGAATTATGATATATAAAAAAAAATTACAAGGAAACAATTCTTGCATACAGCCAAGAGCATAAAACGATAGAGACAATAAATAGAGATAATAAAATATATTCACAGAAGTGAAGGAGGAAGAAGCAATTTTCCTGTCGCTCAGCCCTATTTCGCCTAATCTTTTTTTTACCGTTAGGTTACATCATCAAGAGCTGTTTTCTATGAATGGAAACAGAATCCTTCATAAGGATTTCACTTTGTCTCACAATTTTTTGTCATTTTTTTTAGGTGCATGTTCTACAGCATTAGCTACACTGTAAGTTTTTGTTCCTTTTTTTAGAGTGGGGGGGCGGGGGCAGGAAATCACAATCCCAGTATACCAAGAACTGGACTTTGCTGCAGCAAGTGAACTACGAGAGCTTTCGACAAGGAGTTGGTGTGCGAAACAAACCACCAAGTGCTGTACCAGTGAGTGGGATGAGACAAAAAAAGAAGGGTCATCCACTACAGTGCGCGTTGCAAAAAAACCTCTATCTGAGGGGATGCTTTGGACATCTTGGAGTCCTTGGGCTGTGACTGACGTCAGGCCTCTTCCCTCCTCTTTCACCCCAAGTAGCCTCAAAGCAGCTCTCACAGCCAAAAGTCTGCCTCTAATTTTAGTTCCTACTCCTGGCACATGTTGTGTCCTAGATCACTGAAAGCCTTGAATTAATACACTAAGACCCAGTATTAAGCTAAAGAACTGACAGCTTTATGGAATGCATTCAGCCCAGGAGGAAAGCTACCTGGGATTGCCTAAACAATCCCAACACCCTCTTCCACCAGGAACAAGATCTTGTATTAAAAAAAAAAAAGGAAACTGATAAACAAACTGCCCCGAGTGTTTTCCCTATCCCAAGATTAATCAGATTGCAAGGGTGCATCCTAAGGAAAAAGGTCTAAAGAATAGTACAGAGCATCTTTTAACCTCCCTTTAAAGAGATATACCGCAAAGCTTACAAAAATTGTCTCCCCGTTTCATATTCCCACAATGATGCCTGTTTATACAGAAGGCATCTCCATTCTTCTCCTCTTGATGCTTTTTCACCTGTCTTTATGTCTACAGGGACCTGTCTACTAAAGAGCTGAAGCAGAGGAGTTAAAAAACCGGCCATGCACTGCATCTTGTTTGCTCGTGAAAATACTTAGGAGTGTCATGGTTGGTAGATTTAGTCTGTTTCTGGTGAACATTCATAATGTCCAATATAAGCAGGTCAATCATTAGCAAAGACATGTGAGGAACCAAGGATGAAACTTAACTGGCAGTTGAAATATCTCTCTCTAGCATTTTAACAGCAGTTTGCTCCATGCTATATTGAAGGCATAAGGCCAGGACAAAACCAACAAAAAAAGTTTACATTACAAAAATCAGGAAAATTTTGCAGTTTGGCCATATAAGAAAGCACCTCTAATTTTGTTGTCTTTGTCTTCTGTGGGCCTCATTACTTTAAAATACTAGGTCATACATACCATGTAACATCCACTGAGTACCGTGTTCCCCCCATTCAGTAACCAGTCTAGCAAAAAAATACTGGCAAAAATGGTAATGCAGGAACATGATCATCTCAAAAAGACCACTTTTTTTTTCAGCAGAAAGAACAGGTTATAGCCTAAGCCCCTATGCCATGTTTATTATTCATCTAATATTTTTACGGTTAGTTACAGAATGATACCCAGTGACAGCTTCTTAACTTCCCTGAACTCAGATAGGATTGGCTTGGCCAAACTTGCAAAGGAAGAATGCATTTTGCCTGGATGTGTGTCCCATACTGCAAAGCTTCACAGGAGCTGTGAATCAATTAGATGACACAGCAAGAGGAAATGCATAAAAAAGACTTAAAATAAAATAATCTTCAGTGAAATGTCTCCATATTTAGTTAAACAGCATTGCTGATTAAGGCTGTACATGAGCTCAGTGTGGAATCCAGAATCATTGCAGCTGAAAATCATTAGCGAAAGCCTGCTGTCCTCTAGTTTCATCTTCATATATTAATTTCACATACAAGGAAAAGGAACTATTTGGAAATATGTGGCTTTATTTAAGTCTAGTGTACAGACATCCCAGCAAAAATACATTAATGTGCTTTACACTTTGCAGCAAGACAGCGATCTTACTGGATTTGGGCGAATACACAGCAATGACTACAGTTGAAACCATTTTTCTGCTTAGTTGTTGACTTTTTTTTGCCTTTTTTCCCTTTCCTGACTCTGTGGGAGATAAGATGCTCAGTTACTGAAATGGGATATGTGTTGTGGGCAAAACAGAAAAGGAAAGGGAAAAAAAAACAACAAAACCCAAAACGTTTAGCAGAAAAAGATCAAGGATGCACACGAAACTGAGAGGTTTTTTCTTCTTCCATGTGATCTTTGTCTCTAGACTATTTACCTTGAGATTGTGTGGGCTAATCTACAGTACAAAACTAACGCCACATTCCAAACCGTACTGGAAAAACAGGACACTTGGATAACCACTTCCAAGTCAGGAGAGACACTTTCCTTTCTGATAAAGTACTTGGACACCAGTTGAAACTCCAGGGCTACAGAAATCTTTAGCCATGATCTCTCTTGCTTGTTGGCAGAGCAATACAATAATTGTTTTTTGGGGGGGTTTTGAGGTGGGAAGGAAATTTTCCCTTGAGCATATGGTCTTTGCAATTACACTTCCTAGATATTTAGCAAAAAATTGAGTAATGGCCCAGCAGCACGTTTCACACACAACCAATTGCAGACATGGATAAAAAACACTGTTGGACTTCAGATCCTCTTCTAGCTGTCACCTCCCGTGCTTCTATTATTTATTCAGAGATTCAATAATTGAATTAATTATGGCTAAAAGGCTCAGATGAACAACTGAGGTTCATATGCTTCCTTGCATGTTGCAGTGTATGAACATGTGTCCTAAATTGCTGTTTCTCTCTGACAGGAAGAATCTGGCTCTCCGTGTCACGCATCTGTGGCTGTCCTTCCTTGCGCGGTATGAGCTAGTACTTTCTGTACCTCCAAAAGGCAAGTCTGAGTGCTAATTCATCGTGCACTATATTACTTAGATACAAGCATCTCACCATCTAGAAAAAGTTTCTAGCAATTAATGACTGCACAGACTTTGTTGTTGTTACCTTTCACTTCTCTTAACAACACCCTTTCTAGGAACAGCCCGAATCCCTGTCTGTATAGGGATAAAAAAAACCCAAATCGCATTGGGTTCTTTATACATCTGTATTGGGTCAAATGTTGCCTTCTTAAAGCTCTTGCGTGTTCAGCGGGAGTTGTGAACTTACATCTGCTAGCAGAATTTGGCCCGCACCGTTCTGAAGTGTCTATTAACTCTCCCAGACTCAGAAATAAGTCAACACGAGATTCCTCTCAAGCACAATGAGCCTAAAATATAAACCACACTGCTCACAACGGGGAGACCAGGAATTGGCCTTCAGCTGTATGGGTCTCTCTTCCTCCCTCCGACAGGCGTCAGTAAGGAGGAGAAGAGGGCAGAAGGCTCATTAAATCCCCAACCATGGCCTTGCACAGTGCCCAACCAGAGCATGAGCCGGGAGAAGCCACAAAAGGGATGTGTGTGTGTGTGTGTGCGTGTGTTCCTTCTTCCAAAACCACCAGAGTTGGGATGTGCAGTGGGACATCTTGTTCCCGCTCTGTTCGCTTTAAAATTAATCGTTTTCCTCCAAATGAAACATTCTTCCCCCACCTCCCCCAGCCCCAGTTCTTCTGGGCACAAACTTGGGAGCAAGCACTTTTATTTACGCCGTGCCCCAGCCCCTCGTTGCCACCTGTCAGTCAAAGCTCCATTTGTCTTCGGGAGGGTGAATAAAGAGGAGGGGGAAGGAAGAAAGCAGGAGGACCTCTGCATTGATCAAAAAATGTTTGGGGCGGAAAGGAGGGGGGAGAAGGAGGGAGAGGGAGAGATGGAGATAGATTAGAGGGTAACAAAACTGGAGAGGAAGATAAACAGAGCCAAAAAGAAAAATGTCCTTTGTTCATTTAAATGGCTCTCTGCTCCCAAGCCCTCTGCATGACTAATGCCACGCTGTGGTGTGTAAACCTCTTGGGCACATAACACAAACAAAGCATAACTCGGCCTGAACAAACAAAGGCCTAAGCAACAGTGATTGAATTCATCTTAAAACAACAAATCAATTCTTCCCTATTAATGCCCTAAATACCAGCGTAGGAGCACTGTCCTGTTGTAATAAACAGCCATGTGTTCAATTACCGTCTGTTTTCCCAACTACTGCTCTCTTCAGTAATTACACCATGCAATGCATTCTACATTGACATTATATTAATGTGCTGGGAGGAGAGATCTTAAATACGAATTAAATCAAGGCTAAACATCTCGGAAAGCCTTACGGAGTTGCACAAGTGCTAACAGGGCATTCTTCAGCAGAAAGCACAGACTAATTTTTCTCCTCCATCCCATCTTTTCCCTTTCATCCCCTGGCTAAATAAATAAATTGAAGCACAAGCTTGAAAGAGCTCTACTGCCCCAAAGACCGCCACAGTAAACTTTCCATAAGCTCTCTGAATGTCCACGTCACCTGTACAAGATCACTGCTCAGTAAGGAGCGTTTCCCAAGCTTATGTCACACCAGCAAAACAGCAACGACAAAACCCCTTCAACAACAGACAGGTGACAACACAGCGAGGCAAGGGAAACAAAGGCAGAAAACTTTCTCGACGGAGACAAACGTAGGAGAATAAAAGTTTAAGAAAAGGTTTCTTACCCTTTTGCAGAACCGTCTAGCAACTTCTATTGACTACTGAATAGCGCACAGCAAACAGACCAAACAAAAGATATGATGAAAGACGTATTTACTTGTACGGGGCTCCTTCCCCCCACCTCAACCTTTCTTCCCATTTCATATAACACCCACACTGCACCCTTTGCATTGTGTTGTGAAATAACCAATAGCAACCCAGATGAAACAGTGGAAGGGTTTCTATGATGCTGTCAAGCACCAGACAGATGCTTGGCAGTGTCAATATGGTTACATTTGGGTTGTGCCAAGGTTTGAAACGAAAAATAAAGCAGGAATAATGATAATACTGAGAGAGAGAGAGAGAAAGATGGCAAGGAGTTAGTGCACGGACGTGCAATAAATTTTTAAATCAATGGAGGATCATCCTACCTGCTGGGTTTTACTTCAGCAATTTCAACTGTTACGGAAACAGACAAATAAAGCAGTTTTGCTTTTTGCCTGTGTACTGGATTACAAGAATTTTAATAGAAAGCAAAATCAAATTCTGGGGGTGTAATGACTGCAGATTTCTAGGCACTCCAGAATAGACTCATAGGCTTCTGCTGCAAAGACATGCCAAGTATGTCTAACATAGGAAGTACGACAAACTTTCAAAATGTTTCATAATAAACTGCCCTAGGTGCTGCAAAACTTTTCTGACTGAGGCTTCAGAAGATATAGAAATTTGCACATTTGGAAGAAATCAAATTTTTAAAGCTTTTCTGACTAAAATAGTACAGTTTACCCTCAAAACCACAGCACGCAACATTCAGATACATTTAAGTGTCTTTATAAGAACTGCTCATTTGTCCTCCTCAGGTCATTAGATACAAAAACACCCCCGAAACCTCTCCAGGTTTTGAAACTAATTTTTGTTTGACTAGTTTGAATTTTTTCATTTCAGCTGCCAAACCAAGTGAGGGGAAAAGCTGTTTCCACCTGACCCAAAATGTTTTATTTAATCTTAATTGAAATGTTTTCATTTCTCTTTCAGATTAATCATCTTAAATATCTAAAAACAAAAAATATCATTTCCAATGAAACATTTTGTCTAAAAATGTTGACCGTTCCAAATTTTCTACTATTTTTGGCTAAAATTAACTTGTTGAATTGCTAAATGGTATCAGGCCTTCATTACTATTTAACAGGTTTTGGGGTGTTCACTCCATTCCTCCTTCACCCCATTTTGAGCTTTTTTTTTGAATTTATACATTACGGTATAGAAATCACACACATATAGCACATTTTCTCCCAAGGCAAAGCAGAAACCACACTACAATTAAACTGTACGAGAAGGAAAGATGATGGAAGGAGTTCCTTCTTCCCAGTCCGGCGTATTTACAAGGCAAGAGATGTATACAGTTGTGCAAAACCGGCAACGTTGAAACCACCTTAAAAATATCAAATTTAAACAGGCACGTAACTAATAAAAGTAAGCAACAGCTTAAGAGTGTTTTTACAAGGCTACTTCATTAGCTAAACAAGCAAGTGGGAGTTGCTGCAAATGTTGCTCCTTGCCATATTAGAGGCTTTCCTTTGCTTCTGGTAAACAGAAGACACAAGACAGCCTTGTGAATAGCTCATGGCACAGACTTGAGATCTAAAGCTAATCAGACAGGATGATAGGTCATCTTCATCAACTTCAAAAAGCCAACCCACATGCTCGTCCCAGCTCCTTGCCTCTCTCCTTCCCCGATCGCTCTCTCGCTCATTTGGCCGTATTTTCCCCCTTCCCCCAACGCTTACTTCCCGCAAATTGGGCTGTTAAGAACGAACGTGGGGAGCCCTNTCCCCCAACACTTACTTCCCGCAAATTGGGCTGTTAAGAACGAACGTGGGGAGCCCTTCAGGTCTCAGCATCCTGGGCGCAGGTGGTGGGGGAAACTTTGAAGTGAGCTCTCCACTAACTCTAGAGCTGGCCGTGCTTCCTCCATAAGCAGCTCTTATTAAAAAAAAGACCAAGTATCCACTAGAACGAAACCAAGCAGGCCTATTTAATTAGGGCAAATGCTTGATATCCACTTCTTCATGTTAAACCACACAGTCACACAAGCCTGGGAGGTCTGATTAATTTTAATATGCACGGTCGTGACAAGCGCCTCGGGGGTAAGAGAGAGGGAAAAAAAAATAAAATCCCACAAACCCCGCTAGCTCGACAAATAGGTTTCAGCTAAATGTTGCGTGTGTTGCCCAGATTAAGATGTTACTATTCAGCAAGGGCTTGAACCTTTAATATGAGGGACAAGAGGCCTGAGAAACAGGTGGCTCGCTCTTCACTCTTGAATAAATGACATTCCCAAAAGCTGTGGCACATAAGCGTACAGAAAGAGCTGGCACACTCCCTCATGTATATTTGTATATTACCAGTCTGGGTCAGAGCTTTCTCCAGCAGCGATCCAAGGACTGAAACGAAGCTTGGAAAGCTAATGGCTTTCCTGGGGGAGGGGGAAATTAAAGAGAGTGCAAAAAATGAAGGCAGACTGCAAACTGCTCTAGCTGGAATACACTGGGGGCAACAGGCACATCAAAATGGTCCGCAGGTAAGAGTGGTGACAAGTTTGAAAGCACCTATTGCCATTAATCATGGCTATCAAAGACTCTGATTACCTGGGGAATTAGGAGCAGACAGGAGCCCAAATAATTATTTTGGTCCTGGTGAACCAGTTCCATGCTGCGCTGTAAAAGGCGGGAAGCAAGAGATCAAGAATCTTAAGAATCTTGTTTTGGCTGCTCCTTGTCTAATATTATGGAGTGAATGTGCCCTGAAAGGAAATTTTAATTATGGAGATCCATCAGAGAAGACTTTCATTCTAAAACAGGGCGGGGGAAAGGAACTGTATCTTCTCTACAAAAGCACAAGTTTCCTGAATCTCACTTGACCATAATGCTTTCTTCTATATTTAAGATGCTGTATCAGCACCTCAGATGCCTTTATCGAAAGAAAAGAAAAATCCAAAGGCTACAAACCTTTGAGGATGTAAGCAAGAGAGACTTGGAAGGGAATCTAAGCAGATTTTGAAAACATCCATTGAAATAAACCGTGATTATTGGGCTAAACCATTAGGAAAGAAAACACTTAAAAACTGAAGGTGACAAATGAATAAACTTGTCTTTGAGCAAGCAAGAGCTGGCAGGGCTTCAAACTAGGCTACCTCTGTTCCAGAGTTAAAGCATTTGTTAATAAAGGTTTAAGCTACTGCAGCACTTAACAGTGCCTTCTCTTCACATCGGCCTATTTCATAAACTCCGTCTTTTAATTTTTTTTAAATTATTTTTTATTTTTATCAGCAGTATATGAATGCACATTTCCATATGGCAGGGTCTTTGAAAGAACCGTGGGGAAGTCTGATGCTTTCTTGCTCTACAAGAAAAGACACATTTTCTGGTAACAGACTGTGTAGATGAACATGGAACTGCAACGTACTTGAAGCATCCTTCCACAGCAGCAGAAGCGTACAAAAAAGACTTGAAAGTACTCAACTGCAAAGTATCCTTGTTTGTCCTTCAGTAGAACAGCATTACAAAGCCTCTTCAACACGTACTTTGTCAAAGGGACAGTGAAGAACCAAATAAAAGAAATTCAGACCTCAACTGATTACAGTATCCTTAGGCTTTTCCTGAATCTGTTCACTTTACTTCTTCCCATCTCATCAGATGCGATTTAAAAGCAAGTGTCTGCATTTCAAAGGCCTCCCTTCTTGTGCCCATTAATGGTCTGCTTTGGAATTTACGACTTCAGAAGAGGGAGACCTCTTATTTCTTTACAAGATATGTTGATTAAAAGTTTGATAATATTAGGAGATATTCTGGGATCTTTTTTCAACTAGAGAGCCTGAATTCAATATGGTTCACTTTTATAGACTACAGAACTGCTTAAACAACAGCCATTTAAATTACCACAAGAACAGGTGTTGTGATTTATAATGTAAACTTAAACATCAAACACAAATAGCCTTTGGGGGATGTTCAGAAGACAAAAATCATGCCCGAGAGGCCGTTCTCATCCCCTTCTTTCCGACAAAGTAATTACTTACAGTATTGCATACTAAAATACCTGAGGCCCTAGTACTCACACTGCCTGTTAAAGCCCTGCAAACATATATATTACCTCCTTACTAAACACTTGAGATTAATTGTTCCCACTCGGAAGACCTAAGGACTAGTAGCTTGAAATTTTGAAGTAGGAACAACATTGAACACAATATATAGATAATTCTTGTGTGTGCACACGTATATATATTTATGTCTAAATACATATATATATCTAATACATGCACTTCATATATATGTATATCTGTGTACATGTATTTATATAAAATTCAAAGTGTTCACTTAAACAGCCAAGCCGAACTGAGTTTCAGAGGTCCTCATTATAGAAGAATGAGCCGAGTGTCTGTACCCACATGTGCACACGCTTGTACGCGCAGTCTTTGTGGTCAGGTAGATGCTCATATGATCTGCTTTATCCGGAATTCCTACAAATTCTGTACAATAGCAGAGATCTGGCCTCTGAAGATACAGTATGTAAGTTTTAAAGATAAACAAACAGAAACATAACCTGTTACAAACATATACTACCAAAATGGAAAAAGAAGATCAATTCTTAATTAAAGTTAAGAGACGTAAAGAGCCAGTGAGTACTCTGGCTTATTCTAAAAATAGGAGAAAATTTACTTGTTTGCCTTTTTTTTTTTTCATAAGCCAAGCCATACATTTAGAGGAAAGGCTACACAGATTTCAGAGATTTAATTTTCCACAAGCACAGGCCATAAATTAAAATACAGCAATCCAATCCCATTAATAGTGCAAGAAAAAGCTAAGTGGCTGCTTTGGTCTTTGCTTTCATGAACTTGTGTCAAGCTCAGTGACTTCAAAGAGATTTCCATTTCATTTCTACAAATGAAGAGAACAGACAGACAGAGAGTCTCTGCCATCCTCTGATGCCTTAAGAAAACAGAAGAAAAACATGCCTGTATCTCATTCGCCTAATGATTTTAGCTGCAAAAGGAATCCCATGGTCGGCAGACGACCCTCGGGGCAAGGGCTTGAGGTCTGTCACAGTATATAAGGCTTCTCCAAACCCACTCCATTATCTTCATTATTGTATACCAGGAATAAAAGGGGACTGACTCCTCTTCTGAAGTTCAAGTTAGAAAGGAGAGAACGTTTCATGTAAAATAACATTGTGCGACTTCAGTAATAGGTTTATGCCTTTGGGGGCCTAATACTAAAGCTGCATATAAGGATTTTCTGCAGAATTTGAGAGAAGAAAAATGAGCACTGTATTAGCAATGAGTAAAATTCCACAAGTTTTAGATTCACTGAAATGCTCCCTGTCTCTGTGTCAGCGTGACTCATTGTCAATCACATACTTTCATACAGCAGAAGTAAAATGGCAAGTTTAGTTTCTGGGGGCAAAAGAGCATGAAGCTTTATAGCTAAGTATAAACCCCGGCATACACAAATGCATACACAAATGCATACACAAATGCATACACACACATGCACGGAGGAAATGAAAGCGACAAGCTTTTGGAACGTTCTTAGCAACGAGTATGTAGCATGGCTTCCTACAGGGAACGTTAACCGAGGGCATACAAACAACAAATCAACATGGGAACCATTTGTATGAGCAGTGATGCTTCCCTTGTCAGCACAGGTGTGGGTACATGGATGTGCTTACATATATGCATACGTACATGTGTGCATTTCTGCACTCTGAGCAGTCTGTTCTGTAACACTAAAAATTGTTGTCCTTTGCTGACAAAATTTACCAATTAGTAACTCTCACTTCCTAACAAACATAATTTAAGAAAACCATTTACCTTTTATCACTAAAGTTTCTTAGAAACAATCTGAGCTGTAACCAGTATTTTGGAATATCTCACTTGTCCTCAAAATCCATTCAAGAAAAGAGAAGGCCTTTCTTGATTGATATGAGGGTTTGGATCGAGACCTAAAGTTGTCAACCCAACCCTTCCTTTTTTTCTGGTTTTGAAAAAACACGCCATTTGAAAGAATTCTTCAAAAGCACATTTCCCACAGTAATTCAGAAGACAATTTCAAACAATAAAAACCGAGCAAACACAGCCCATTGTACAAGTTAAATAATATATAAACTTTTGAGTACATAGAGAAATGGGAATCTGGCTCATATCTGGTCTTCGAAAGATTCACAGGAAATTGATTTAATTAAAACTCAGCGACTGGTACATGTTTCCCTCTCTTCACAAAGGGAAATAAAGTATTATATTATTGTTGTTGACATAATGCAGCAAAGCTTAACCAAGATTCTTGGTCTTCTCCTACAAAGCTCCACAAACCACCAAGACTAAAAATTATTACTGAAATACACAGCGATCGTGCATTGTTGAACTGTTATCTAGAGTTACTATCTATATCTATATATAGATATACTATATCTATAGTAACTATAGAGTTACTATTATCTCTGTTACTACCAGAGATTCCCACTTGTAGCTGATCTTATTCATGGGGAAATTCATTTGACCTGGACAGGCTGGAAGAGTGGGCTACCAAGAACCTTATGAAGTTCAACAAGGACAAGTGTAAGGTCTTGCCCCTGCGGAAGCATAATCCAGAAGTGCAGCACAGGCTGGGTTCTACCCAGGCTACAGAGCAGCTCTGTGGAAAGGGACCTGGGGGTCCTGGTGGACAACAAGCTCAATGAGGGAGCAGTGTGCTCCTGCTGCTGCTGCAAAGAAAGCCACCAGAATGCTGGGTTGCATCAACAAGGGCATCACCAGCAGAGATAAAGAAGTCATTCTCCCACTCAGCACTGCTGTCAGGCCACACCTGGAATACTGTGGTCAGTTTTGGTCCCTGCTATACAAAAAAGATGTGGACGGGCTGGAGAGGGTACAGAGAAGGGCCACAAAGATGATCAAAGGACTGGGAAGCTGCCGTATGAGGAAAGGGTGGGAGAACTGGATTTGTTCGGCCTTGAGAAAAGAAGGCTCAGAGGAGACCTTATCACCACATTCCAGTATTTAAAGGGTGGCTGCGAAGAAGACAGACACTCCCTTTTTACAAGAAGCCACATGGAAAAGACAAGGGGTAATGGGTACAAGTTACTCCTGGGGAGATTCTGACTGGACACAAGAGGAAAATTTTTTGCAGTGAGAACAATCACCCATTGGAATAATCACCCCAGGGAAGTGGTGGATTCCCCAACATTGGACACTTTTCAAATTCAGCTGGACAGGGTGCTGGGCCATCTTATCTAGACTATGCTTTTGCCAAGAAAGGTTGGACCAGATGACTCTTGAGGTCCCTTCCAACCTGGTATTCTATTGTTCTATTACTAATATGCTAATTACCTGACCAGTAACCAGTGATGACTGACTACTTTAGCACTACATGAAGAAGACATGCCAAGAACTAGATTTTCTGCTGGAATCAAAGAGAGAAGACATTGTGCATGCAGTAGAATATACTTCTTTTAAGGAAAGATATTCATATTTGTGGAGGATCACTAGGAACAGTCTTGCCATCTACACCCAGAAATATATATTGTTTAATTAGTCACTCTAAAAACAATCATGTTGGCTGAAGGGAAGGGGGAGAAATACTTGACAAAATGATGTATTTGTCCCCCACTACCTTTCAGTGCTCTCATACGAGCCTAATTTTCTTCCTCGCCAGCTCACCTCTCTGGCCTCCTTTTGTTTCATGTCCCATTTCCCATTCTCTTCTAACTTCTGAACTTTTGTTAGTTCGCTTTTAAGGAGAAAGGGAAAAAAAACCAATCCTTTCCTATTCATTTTTTCCTGGATGGGGAGTGAGCGAAGACATGAATATGGCACCCTCATAATGATTTAACTAGGGCTTAATGAAATTTTCATCACAACCTGCTGTTCATTTTAATGGCCTTTGAAAGACAATAGAACAATGGCTAGAGGGAAGAAAAGATTTTCTGTTGCATGCATTTGCAAAGCCCAACATTCAGTTGCTCCCCCTCCTCTCTCTCCCAATCTCTTCACAAAGCTGTAGATCTTTTGTTTGTACTGTATATTTTCATTTTAGTAGAGCTGAGATAATGCACAGGCTCTGTAACCATTCTCACGTCTATCAGCGGCCTTTCCTTAATGGAGTCTGTGCAGCTTGTACAACCTCATGCTCAACAGAGTATTTTCACATTGCCCAGAACGCCTTGTTCTTTCCCCTCTCTTATATAAAAGTCTGGTCTCCCTCCCACCATACACGGGAAAGATCTTTTCCATTCAAAAGCACAAGGTAGGTCATGGCACTGACCATTACGTCAACATAAATGTAAAATGAAATGCTATGATTATATGTAATATTCCAAAAAATGCTTAGACAAGTAGTTTGTTTCCCAACAGACCCTTACTATGTGCTCCAGTCAAGAAGAGAAGACTAATTTACCATCCTGACATGCTCTTGTATGTAACAGTCTGGCTGTGTTTGCACCTGTATTTTCATTCCACTACACAGGCTGTACTAAAATTTTTTTGTAGGTGCTGTCAATTCATGCTTCAACACTGAGATGGGCTCTGAGGGCCATGATTTGAAATGTTTGAAATATATGTCTACAAAAGGACGGGTGGGTGTAAATGAAAATGAAGACTTATTACTGTGCATTAGGGAATAGGGCTCAGTATGTTCACACACCACCAACTGGCTCACAGTCCCCTGGAAATCTAATTATAAATATGCATGCTGGATTCCTATGGAGAATATAGTAAGAACTTTACCTTCCAGTCAGGGGTTTCTCTCTGCCCCAAATAGGCAGGAATTGAAAATCTTACTTAAAGGAATGCTGTTCTGTAGCTTCTCAGAGGTGAGATGTTCGGTTTTAGTGGAAGCCCACAGAGCACGAGTGACATAGTCTCTGACTGGACATGCAGTTTCAAAAATTCTCCAGAGATGACAGCTATACACCAAGGTTGAAACTTGCTGGCCAGATATAATGTAGAGAAAGAAGCCTGTATGGTGTCTGTTTGTACAGTTCCTACACTGCAGATAAATAGAGGATGACACAATAGGACAAAAAGCTTTCACGAATTCCAAACTTAACTCCTTACCTTTCAAATAATGACATGTCTACCAGATAATTTCACAAAAAAATTGACATTGCTGATAACACTGCTTTTTGCTCTCGAAATGGGGGGTGGGGAGTAGTGGTGTAAATGACCCCCAGGCTGTTAAAATTAGTGTCCATTGCGCCCTGTGTTGAGGAGGTTGCCGTGTCTATCGCAACTGTGACAAAAACACAGACAAAGGCTCTCATTTGGGAAAAGCTAAAAATGTTACCTATGAAGGGATAGTGTTGAAATTTATCTCTAATGTAGACAAGAACTATTAGTTCTTTACTTCAGTTTTGCTAGCAAGAAATGGAGAATGGAGCAGAAAATGGGAAGATTAAAAAGTATGCGTATCCAAAGAATCTGGAGAAAAGAAAACAAAAGAGACAATTTTGGCCAGTTTCCCAGGCCTTACCTTCTGGCTCATTTTTTATGAGCTCTTCCATTTTTCTTTGCTTCAGGGTGTCTACAACATCCGCTAGGCTTCCTTTGCGTCTTTCAGGGGTTCCCAGGGCTGTGCTGGACAATGATTCTCCACTCTGACGCCCACCTTCTTCTGCCTTCAAGGGTGAGGTAGATGAGTTGTGCGGGGCAAATGAAGACATCACTTTATTGCCATCAACTTCCTGAAAGGGGAGAAAAATGAGATGAAACATTTCTTTCTTTTCTTAAAGAAGAAAAAAATAAAGATGGAAAGAAAGAATAATCCTTTGTTCTTTGAGTTCATTGCTGTTTGTTCTTCTGTTGAAACCTTTAAAAAGGCATGCAATGCTTCAAAAACACCCAGAACAAAGCTTATCCATAAAGCATAAACCAAGATTACAGTCTGAAGTGAACAAAGATCAGCTTGCAGGAGAGAAACATAAAATATAGTTTTTCCCTAATTGAGAAGAAGTGTTGTACTCATAGGTTTCCTAATAACAATGGCATTGATTACCTTTAATTGTTTGTTCTTTTACAGCTTGCTTTCGAAAAAATCTTCAATTTTTACAAGGACCATTAATTTCCTGACTTTATAAACTACTTAATGCCTTGATGGCTAGTTGTTTTAAGAAATGAAATAGTAACCAAGTATTAAATGCCCTTCACCATATGACTTATTTTAACTCACATTTCAATTAGTTCTCCCATCTATATGGGATGAATCAATTGTTTTCTAATTCTCTTTCTATTTTCCCCTTC
Source organism: Tringa tobata (assembly GCA_033628505.1). Classification (NCBI taxonomy): domain Eukaryota; kingdom Metazoa; phylum Chordata; class Aves; order Charadriiformes; family Scolopacidae; genus Tringa; species Tringa tobata. The sequence goes on along the minus strand of JAHREE010000343.1, from coordinate 3,990,952 downwards.
TATCTCATACTTCCATTTCTTGAAGAGACAATATTTTTCACACAGGTGGTCCTAACGACTTTCACTAGGGGCAAAATGGCAAAACTCTGTGACGTGGAACATACACACAATCCTCCTCACGTGAGAGTCCACAGAGGTCTACTCATTAATTTTAATGGCAACCCAAGCTGGCTCCAGCATCTTCAAACTTGCCTTCATTAACATGAGAGCCTTCCCCTCCACACCTTGTCCAACATAAAGCAATGTTCTCTGCATATATTCCTTTCCCCTTGTATGTCTCTTTTATGCCCTACCCTTCTGTACACATCTCTGAAACCCTTTTTTTCCCTCTGCTAACATATGCCATCTATACCTTGCAAAACTTAGGTCAATGTCTCTGAACAAAGCTTGCTGCAGAGTACATACACTGCATAATATAATGCTGCAAACAGGAACAGTTTTTATTTTGATCAGATTCTCCAGAGTTTTTTTCTTTTTCATTATCCTATTTCCTTACATTTTTGTATTCCAGATGTTTAATGAATATTATTTATAAAAAAAGTCACTAGACCATCTTGTGACCTGAGTTACAGACTTGGTTGAAAGAGTCTTAATAATTTTTAAATTGTTTTCATTTCACAGTGTATGAAAGTGACACATATATTGTTTTTAGTGATTTGCATTACAATTTTGTATATTTTTTTTCTGAGTACTTTTTGGTGTCTCTGGTTTAATAAACCCAATATTTCAGCAAACCCCTGTCTTTTCATAAATAGAACATAAATTGCTAAAAATTATCTCCATAAACTTTGAATAAAATAACATGGGAGAAAGGATGTAAAGAATAGATTTATTTTCACAGACTACTTCATACTGGCAAAAAGATTACCTTTGGTTAAAAAAACTTTTAGTGCACACAGTTTTGAGCAGCTTGAATGTGTTATACTAGTGAATAAATTCCCTAATAGAATCGGATTTAACTGAGATTACAATCTGGGCCATCATATGCCCCAAAAGCCAAACCCAGTGATGTTAATGAGAGACTTTCTTCTGACGTCAATGAGCTTTTGACCAAGCCCTAAAAAATTTTCTGACTCTAGTCAACAGAAATGCTCCTGTTTTTTTATTTGCAACTCCCTCCATTTTTGTTCTGCACTTGGAAAATTACTAGTTGTTAACAATGGACTTCAAAAATTATTTGCAACCAACTGTAATTTTTTTTTTTTCCCACATATATAGACCTGAATAAACTAGGTTTTAACACTGATCTAGCTGAGCAAAATAGTTAACTTCAGCATCAGTTCAGACTTTAGCTAACATTCAAACTTATTATCATTAAGGGGTAATTTTTTTCCTACAGATAAGGCCAAAAGAGGAAATATCTTGAAAGCTGCTTTCTTATTCACACTTTAAAGACAGATAAGCCAAATACTATCCTTAGTTACAGTTCTTAAATCCACCTATACTATCAATTATGTATAGGAACAGTATAATTCCAATTTTACCAGAAACTAGTTTCTTCGTTTTATCCCAAAGTGGGCCACGAAGAAACTCATGTTTCTGTGTAAGTCACACATTGTTACAGATACAAAGTACTTGCAACAGCTGCCAAAACCTCAGGAATCATCACTGCTACTTCCATGGACATTTTGGGTACTGGCAACTGTTTTTGTATGTTCAAATATATTCTGAGCCTACAAGTTTCTTATAAGAGAAGAAGCCTAAGAACACAGGACTGAATGATATGTAAGGTAATAAAAAGTGATTTTCTAAATCACAAATTGTTTAGCATTCCAATGGAACACCCGCAAGTATTTTCAAAACTACTAAAACTTCCCTGTCTCTTTTTCTGGGGAAAGGAAGCGTGAGGGGGAGAGGACAAGAGCGTACTTTGTGGGTACAGCATCATGAAAGGACTCTGGGTCCTCAGTTCCTTGTTCTTTTACATGTTCTGTGTAACCATGGAAAAAGTCACTTCTGTTTCTGCAATTCAGTTTCCTACCTGTAAAACAGGCACAAAAGAAGTAACTTCTTTTATTGGAAAGGTCTTGGAACACAGAGACACCCTGATACTACAATGTTGGCTGAAAGCATTTCTATGGTACCATAGTCAAGAAGACTTCACAGCTTGACAAAAAAGGAAAGGGAAGTATTCTACACAGGTTTTTTAAAAAGAGAATTTATATATTAAAATATACATCTAAGTAATCATTCCCAAAACAAAATGTTTCCTTAGACTGCTCTTGTTATGTGTGCACGTATGCAGTGTTTGCACATATAACATACACGGGCTATTTATACACTTGTAAGGTTTAAGACGCGCTCCACTTAATCAAAACACATATACAGTAGGGGAACAGCTGCAATCACATCTCAGTGGGCTAAATTACAGTACACCAGTGAATTATTCATTCAAAAAGATCTGTAGCAATCACACATTCATTGCGTGATTTGCAACCTAAGAGGAATCCTCTCCTTCCCGTACCAGCAGATGAGCGCACGCATCAGCTACGGCTGTTGATGAGGGTTCAACACCCATCCTCTAGCACACCAGCTCGAGAATCTGCGTCTCCTACTCGTCTGTGATCTTTTTATTCTGTCATTCAGAACAACCTGAAATGCTCAACTGTTATCTTGGCTTTTGCTTTATGTCCCTGTGTTTTATTTTGCTCTTTCTTAGGCCGTTACCAGGGAAAGTGAAAAGGAACTTTCAGTGGTTCCAGATTTTTACTTTTACCATATAAAAGAAAGGATACTTCCACATAAAACCTGCCCGTGTCAACAGTTGTATAAAGCTAAAAAACTTTTAGCAAAGAAAATCCTCTGATACTATGTATCAGAGTTTCACACTCGGAGAAATCTTTAATGGCAAGAAAGATATGTCATCAACAGTTTAAAATTAATCCCCTGAGAAGGAAGTTCCCTCCCAAGCACTGAGATTTAGCAGGTTCCTTTTTTGAAAGGACAAACTCATACGACTCTTTCAGATAACTGAGAGAAAAGCAACAACACTGTGAAGCGTGGTACTAAAGAACCTAAGCATCTACTACTGACATTTTAAAATGAAGTCCATCAAGCCACATACACGACCTACCTCTCAGTCACCAAAACAGTGGAAAAACAGACACTCTTCTACCAGAGAACAGTCTCTCTCGGCCATGTAACCACTTCACCTGTCCAAGTTTGATTACATTCCAGCCTCTGGCAGGGCTAATCCCAGTAAGGGTGTTATGCAGATAGCAGCTGCTTCATGGATGGGGCTCTATTGTTCATCTGCATCGGGAATTGCTCTGCTAATGGGTGCTGGCACAACATTTCATCCCTCTCTGAGCTGGGATCGTACTCACCGACACCTGATGCTGCCGCTTCTTGCTTTTCCCACTTCGGAAAGGCAGACAAGGACCTACACAGATCCCGCTGAATCAAACACCCTTAGGCCCTTCTTTCCCCCCCAACAACAGCAACAAAAAGGAGGACTGGCCCGCGTTAAGCGTCTTCTGCTTCTGTTCCAAGTCAGAATCCACAGGAAAACCTGTTCATTTACAAGAAAGTTGCCTCTCTGTTGCCAAACGGCTTTCCACCTATGGAGGAAATACCTCTTCCAAGGTTTAATGATAAAACAGGCTTCTGCCCTTTCAGGATGAGGTCAATAATCTTCCTTTGTTAATCTTGGGCAAGCTTTACTTAATCTAGCCCCCTTGTCACCTTTGTGATTGACAGGAAAAGTCATGTCACTGGACAATGGACTTATCCTCACTGAGCAATATCTTTTTTAAAGATTACACAATGTTACCCTTGCTCTCATAAAAAGCGCAAACATTTTGCTGTTAAAAGAAACTATTCGTTCCAACTGTATCTTTCAAATGGTCTCTCTCCTTTTCCAGGGTCCAACCAAGGCCTATTTCAGTTCCACGGAGGGACAGTGAAACAATTCGTGAAAAGAAACAGGTTGTACTTGACAATATTTCCAAAATATCTCTTAGAGTTCTAAATAGACCTCATCTTCTCCTTCCTCATCTAGAGAGGCACGTTATTCCTGCCTGGAATTAAACTCAGACAGAAAACTCTGTTTTTGTGACATTAAAACTTTGTCCCAAACTAACCAATAATCGAAGCAGAAGAAAACTCAGAACTAAGTCTGAAACTGTTAATTATCACCATATGGTACACAAGGAGGCTGCATCTGCAGCAAAAGAAAAATTATTATGAGAATCAAGCTTCTGGCTTTGCAGCCAAAAACACCTGGAATAAAATACTTGTGTCTTTAAAGCAAGCATTGATATTGTCTGATTTTAAGAAGCCTGTGATCCTAAAAGCAACCTAGCAGGTTCTTTTTTCAAAGCTGGAATTTTGCCCATACTTTGCTCTTTTAGAATGTGTAAAGAAGACACGAAAGCAAATTTTTTGCTCTGCTTTCTGCATTACACACGTAGGCCTATCTATTTTGTAGTCTCCATAGTGACCAGGAAGCCGGTAACAGTATGACATAAGACATAATCAGAAACCAGAACACTTCACACTTCTGAAGACAAATGATTCTTAAACAATTTAGTACTGTTTGCTATTTATTCTTATTTATCTTACCTAATAAACTTTTCAGAAATTAATATCTTTGTTTAAGATTCAACACCATAGCTACTTCAAGTAAAAATCTGAAAGCTTTAAAAACACCCCCAATGCCCACAGGAGGTCCACCAGCAATTATGAGAAAGACCAAACTTGACATTTCCAGTATTTTTTAAGGTTTAAAAGAAACAAAACACACACAGAGTATTCACAAAGCAAGAATGATCTTTTATTTTTTTCTTAACCTTCCTTGCTTTAATTAATGTAATTAACTTACTTTAGGAGCGTAAGTGCCATCAGCTCTCAATGGGAATCACATCGTCAAATCACTTCAGTGATTTGGAAAATTCTCTCCTCCTACATTCTGTGTCATAGGGGCTGTAGGGCAGGTATTTCCATAAACCTGTATGGTTTATGGTAGCTGTAAACCTGGCACCTTCAAGAAGATGAAATACATATTCCACAAGGCTTCCCAGTGCACATCATACTTTTTACGCATTAGAATTTCTTTGCTCCTGTTTTATATTTAAATAGGTCTTTCATCTATAGGTTTCTTTCACGGAGCAAAGTTGTTCACCAGTGGTGGAAAGGAACGATCCCAAAGAGATTTACAAGAACAGTGAAGGACTCGGTGAGAAAAAAGGAGACTATGGTAAAAGGGCACACAGGGGAAAAAAGTGGAAGAGGATAAATACACCATTAGGAAGTAAGAACTGACAAGAACACATAATCCAAGGGGAGATAAAAGAGATGTCAAAGGGCGTCATGTAAACAAACTAAGAAAGATGTACATCCACTGGCTATGGTTCTGCAATTAGATCTATGCAAACCAGCAGCTATTCTTACACAGATTTTTTTTTTCTAGGACTGGTTTTAATGATGACGAAGAACGGAAATGTAATGGAGAGTGAAGAAGTTGATGAATAGATCTGAAGAGGTAATCATGGCAGAGAAGTAAGAATTTTACCTGTATTAGGTAAACTAAACATAACAAATAGAGATGCACAATTTTCTTTTTTCTATGATCACACTACAGTCAGGAGAAATGCATTCAATTCAGACACTGTTTTGGCTTTCCTAAGATGATGTATTTGGGACTCCCTGATCCGTATTTTGGAAGTATTACCAGTCATCAGACTTACAGAATCCTGATCACATCTAGCTCTCCCTCTAAAATCTTAATACATTGCTTAGAACTGGAATTTTTTTTTTTTTGGCAATCATTACCTCTCTTGTCCTACAGGTTGCATTTATTTGACATCAAATGCTGTATCTAATTAATGACCTCTTTTTGATGAGGCAGAAGACACCTGGCAGAGGTTTCAATGAGAAGACTAACAGATATTTCCAGTGTTTGACATCTATGAACCTTGTCGAAAATGATTTGAAGCTCAAAAAGAAGACCATCTGCTCTATGAACTCTGCTACATCAGACACTTTCCTTTCTTCTACCTCTTTCCTCCATATGTAAAACTGAGACAATAATAAATATTTCCTGCAGCTTAGGGCATTTTATATAATTGATGTAAAAAGCCTAGAGATTATTGGACAAAAGCCTCAGAGCAGTTGTAGTTTGATTTTTATTGATGCAATAAATACTCAGCTCTTACATTACACTGTGGTGCACTACAGCCCAATCATCTGAAACCGGAAATTGGGAACTCTCCCATATATCAAGCGCCACCCCACAATATCTGCCAGTAACACTGAAACGTACTTTGATTTTTTCCAAATACCATGACACTCAAACTGCTGCCGTAACTGCACGAGCAAGAGAAAATTTCAAGCGTCTCCAATGGAGATGAGTTGGGAAGAAACTGTTCAGCTGTGCTCACACAAAAGGAATAACTTATAATCCATTTTGCATTGATTTCTAACTTTACCTGTGATTTACAAAACACAGGAGCAGATTTTTCAAGGATTTAAAGTATCGAAAGCTATAAGGAGGTGCCTAGTGGAATTTTTTAAAATGCGCAGTAATATATATTCATTTATTTCCCCCTGATTTCAATTATAGGTTCCTGAAAGTAAAGAGTTGGAACCAGCACGGTGGGACTGGCTGACTGCGCTTCTTCAACAGACTATTATCAGCCTATCTACAGCACAGAGCACAATCTGATAACCGATGCTTTAAGGCAAACATTTCTTCTCTGGCTGTTCTGCATTCCAGCCCATCCCCAAACATACAGCTCAAGTTTATTATTTCTTACTGCTAATCCCCCATTTCTACTTGATTCATTACAAATCGAAGAATTATATGCAAGCCATGGATCTGTTTGTAGTAAAAAATATATGAGAAAATCTTGCGAGTGAAATTTTAGTACTTTTTTATATTGGGTGTCAACAGGTTGGGTTTTTTTAAATCGTTTTCATTTGTGCTACAGGTTTTGGTTTTATTTTTAGCCAACCTCTTTGTCCCATTTCTTGCAATGAAGTTTTCCCCCATATATAAAAGTAAATTGCAGATCTTTCTACAGAATAAAGATATTAAATATAATAAAATAGTAATGACTACTTTGTATTGGGTAAATATGGTTAGTGACATAATTAGTGACACACATCCCCTCTGACCAGATCTCTCCTACTGCTTCTTTCTCCAGCAAAACTCATTTTAAGAATGTAATATAGGATTACATCTATTTGCTCTCAATATACTTCACAAACAAAATTGGCATCTTGAGAACTCCTAATATGTTAGCTATAACCTGCAAAAACAAAGAACATGTTGTACTATAACAGCCTTGTTATCTTCATGCTAGTAATCTTCATGCTTAAAAATAATAAATAAAACTCTGCAAAAGCACTTTTAAGACTTTTATGATCTCTTCCCTGGGGGACTAAAGATCACCCTTAAGACCTTGCTAAACAAAAAATAAGACTACTTATCAAAACAGCTTGGTAGAGTCTTCAGCATACATTAAATCCTTCTAATAGTTTGGAAATCATGTGGCACAAAAGGATTATCTTTGTAAAAATACAAGCTTACTAACCACATACAACTCCTCTGGCATTGTGTTATAAAACTTATGTTAAGTGCCAAAAGCAGTTTCATCACCAGCTTTCTTACTATTCATAGACAAACCCATTGTCTGTGCTAACTCCTTGGGAGAACAGGAGAGGACTGTCTGAACACAATCTAGTGATATAATAAAAAGAATGCCAAAGGCTAGCAGTGGCTCCAGGGTTGGCCCCAGCTACCCAGCTTTCATGTTATGATTCACCACAGCTTGCGGGTGGGAAAGGGATGCAAGATCACCTCTCATCTGTTCTCTGGCAGCCTACAGAAAATCGTAGCAGACAAACATACTTCACCTCATTCCTTTACCTGGGTGGCTGAGAGTAAAGCCAAGCCGTGTAAGATTTGGTCAAAACCGCATCCTCTGTATTGAGGATGATTTGGAGGGTATCTTGTCTGGAGAGAATAACCCTCCAAACTGAGGAATAAAAGAAAAGATAATATCCTGTACGTATAAGGGCTTGTGCTCACGTTCGTACTTCTAATTCTCCCAGGTCAGCGTGACTCTGCCAAGTACCAGAATATGGTACTTGGTATACGTATGGTATAGAATACGGTACAGAACCAGGTATGTAACAAAATGGCACACTCAGCCCTCGCGTGTGGTCCCAGTTTGGGCTAGTAAACGGACAACGAGATCTCCCAATCCCTCTACAAATACTCAATGCATTTGAAGAACCCCTCATTGCTCTGAAACATTGCTTCGTATTCGCTTCTTTGCCACCCCAAACTCCTCTTATACAGCTGCTTCTTCCAGCGCTCTGGACTATTCCTCATCCGTGTTAGAGCTTGTACCATCCACATCTTTTTGGACAGTTCGCATGTATTTACTTTGTTATTACTGGCCCATATTTAGCCTTTCCTCTTTCAGTCTTCCCTCACAAATCAGCTCGTACAGCTCTTTAATCATCTGTTGCTTGCATCTGAAATCCCTCCAATTTGCTGACTTCTCTAACATGGCCAGAATCGAACGCATTATTTCACATGTAATCTTAGAGTTATGAGGAGAAGGACAATTACCTCCTCGTTACCGCCTTTTTTGCTGCCTTGCTGCGTGACAAGCTCATATCTAATTTGTTTTAACACACCTAAATCTTTTTCAGCATTACTGTTTTCCAAGTGCCTTACTCCCATTGATTATCTGTGGTCTGGATTACTTTATCCAGCTGTATCAGTTTGTAATTTTACATTTGATTATTTCCTGCCGTACAGTCTCCCCTTGATTCCTTTGATACTATGGTTCCATTTTTCCTGGTATACCACTGGAAACTTTAATGAGTGTATTACAATTCACTTCTTCAAACTTCTGTAACAGTGCATTTATTTCTCCAAATTTCTAAAAATGTTGCTACAGGCACTCACTATCCCATGAAACCCACACCAAGAACTAGACATCTTACAGCAGGCAAAGGACTGCCATACCCATATTCCTTCCAGTCCCTCCTTTTTTTTCCAGCCACTTCAGAGTAACACAAGAGACTGATGTGGCTACATACTTAGGAGGCTCTGACAGGCCAGGGTAAGCCAAAAGGTACACCTGTGCCCTAGGAATTCCTTCCTCATTTTTTCAGATGGAATTCCTCTGATGATCTCTGCCATCGTGGCTTTTCGAAGAAGGTACTCATCTTATTCGAAACTCTGTATATCTGCCTCTTTCCATCAGTGAAATAAAATCATATTGTACAACATCATCCTACCCCCCTCTCAGTAACTTAATGTGTCATTGTTTTTCCTTTTTTATAGTTACTTTACCCAGAACATTCAAATGAGATGCATGAAACACTGTAAGAAGAAAGGACCTCACAATATACACATAGTTATGGACTGAATTCCATGCAACTTCCAATAATCAATTCTTTCAGAATTATTTGTTCTTTATACTTTTGAAGATTTTAGTCCACACATTTAATACCAGGAATCTTACACATATCCTACATAAGGGCATGAAGGGTAGGTTTGTGGCTGAATCCACTACACTTTTAAAATAATTATGTTCTGCTTTATACATGTTGTGTATTGTTCATGAGCCTTCTTAATTCATACCTATTTATTTACTTTTACTGTAGATTTGTTCTTTTGCTTTTCAAAAGATTACAACTAGATTTACAGGATGTTAACTGTCAAAGTCATTTCTTTGCCTCCATAGAGATTAGTATCACCTTATTTCTTTTTCTGAAAGCCATCTTCTGGAAGTTCTCACTTTCTAGAAGGTCCAGAAAACATTACCTGATTAAAATGGAATAGCTATTTGAGAAACAGCCCCGTTTTCTCCACTGAAGTTAACTGTAGCATAAGATAACACATTTAAAATGTGAGTTTTTTGAAATGAATTGTATTGGTTCAGAAATATGCTTGTCTCATTCATTTATTTTTGAAATGCCTATCAGCTAGCACGAGGAACTTATGGATCTGCTTTTATCTAAGTTCTCTATTCTTTTATCTGCTTCTCAGAGACTTCACTGATTACTTTACTACTTACACCCTTATACTTCTCAAGTAATGGCTACAGAAACAATAATTTACACGATTTTTCCAAGCAGTAGCTGTTTTCATCCTCTTTAAAGGTAATTAAAAGGCAAATTTTCCATCCAAAATCTATTCCACCTGTACTTCTCTTTATGTTTGTTATAACTTGATTTTCCTTCTATCAAGGACTGTAACCCAATTGAGTGAAACAGAATTTGGAATTCTTGTATAAACCAAAGTAGTGTTCCCAACTTTGGAAGAAAGACTGCATAGGAAATAATAATAAAGAAATATATTCTGCATTGCTAAACACAGAATATATAAACACATTCACAGGAAGTCTATTCCACAGAAGATGCTTACAGGGCAGGAATCAATCTTATTTGGATCTTACGCACTTCAAACAGAGGATTGTGTTTGATCAGAGAACACCAAATATATCAGAATAATTAATAAAAATTAATATGACAAAAGTCAATCCACACAACACTGATCTGTAAATGTAATATGTATTACAGCTACTCAAAAAATTTGCTATTAATCCCCACAAAATTCCTTTGGGCTACTGCATGTAGGACAATCTAGGAAGTGACATGAACTAACTCATCAGGTTCCAAACCAAGGTAAAGGCAGAGCACATTCAGCATCCAAGGGTTGAGAACCGACTCTCTGCTCACTCTTCTAGGTCCTAGCACACCTCAAATGATAACATTATCTTCTGCTCAGGGGAGCAGCACGAGCAGAAGTCATTTTATCATTTAAGTCCCATTCTAAAGCTCATTCAAGGTAAGCTTAACCAAGATTTAAAATGAACATAGACACACACACACACCCCGGCCAAAGCAAGATTAGACGGTGATTGAGGCAAAAACACCAATGAATTCTAATATATGACAGATTCACAGTTGTTTTCGCTCTGCAGCTCAGTTATTCTTTCTTCTGTTCCTTTAAACTGCAGTCAGAAGCACACATTGCCTACAAGGAAGAGACCTTTGTGCTAAGATGATATCAAGGGATGTTGTGACACTCCTGATTAAGAATTACACAGTAAGCAAACTGTACAGAAATGCTAATTTTGCTCCCCTTTCTTATCACTTACCTAAATTATTCTGAGTAATACAAATGATCTTTATTAGCTTTAGGGCAGTTCATTCTCATTCCCTTACACCACTTTTTTAAAGAAATCACACTCCTGCAGCTGATTAAATCGACTATACATGTTCCTGAACAATTACTTTTGTGCACTGTTCTATGTCATGTTCACAAATAAACAAACAAAAAAAAAAACCCAAATCCCAAAGAACAGCTATTCTTCTACAGTCATAGCCAACTACCCACGATCAGCAGAGGATGAATAACGTTTGCTGGAAATAGCCTTTCTTCTCCAAGTTCTTCTTTGAACCACTGATTTCTGAGTATTCTCTGTAGTTTTCAGTCATCATGAAGTGATGCTGAAAAACCCACAGAATTGCCCAACCCAAAGAAGACAGACACAATTTTCTCCACTTTGGCAGGAAAAAATATAAGCCGACTTTGTGACGAGGAAGTACCAGTTGACTACTAGAGCATGGTTTTACAAAATCTGTCTTTTTCTGACCTTAAATTTATCAAGAGTGAGCCTCAGGATGCAATCCAGCCAGGTATCGCTGTGCCCACCAGCAAAGAGCTGATGTACGGAAGGTTTCTAACAAAAAAGTCCTCTGCAAGTCATTCATTATACTTAGCAACATCAAACAGGGAAAAAGAATTAAAAAGCTCCTATTGAGCACCTAGAGACCTTAAGCACAGACAGGGGGTGAACACAAAGACATTGTATTTGGTTATAAGAGTCACACTTCATCTTTTTTTATATACATACTCATACACATTAAAAGCTATTACAGTACATTTTGGAGGGATTTCTTATTTTCTTCCTCCCTTCTGTTCTGGTCAGCAAGTGTCCATACTTACAGTATTCATATTTAAATATACTTCTTGACTGAAGTTTTTTAATCCTTAGATGCACACATATGTGGACACTACATATTTGAAAAAAAAAAATTGCCTGAATAAATTCGATTACGTGTAGTAAGAGTGAAAACGTCATGCAAATGACATGATAAACAGGAACTATGCTGAGAGATTATGTGCGCTGTGCAAGGTACAAGCAGGGAAAAGCTATTAGTCCATCTGAAAGGCATCCAATCTTTGATGGTACTGGAAGTTGCACTGGCATTTACATAAATCTCTTCTCAATACATTTTTGTATTACATTTCTGTTATTCAGACATTACATAGAGTTCATAACTTAAGGTTCAAAGAAAATTCCAAAACTAGAGGGTCGAAAGATGTTACAATGACCCTATGCTGCAATGTCTGACCGCTTTCCTGACTAGTTACTGTAGTACATCATAGTCACATTCATGGCTATTAATATTAGCAAGAGTTATAATACGACCATTTTGTTTCTTTCATCAGTACCACATATTAATTGGGAAGCGTGTTTGTGTCATTCATAGAAATGCAATGTACTTTCCTCCTTCTATCCAGGTCTTATGTTAAAGAAAAATTAGAAAATTTGGAAGGAGCGCAAACATACTCTACAAGTTTCCCTGTCTTTCAACCCAGTTTTACACAATTTTATCATGACATCAGTTTTCCCTGATTATTTAGGAATCGGACTCATCAAATCACGAAGTCTTTACAATGTAGGTTCAAATTCACCTCAAGCCTCTACAAATCAAGATACTGTTATCATATAAGGACATGGTAATGCTAAAAGATTATATGATATATAAATCACAGGTACTCAAATCAGCAAAAACATCTTCAAAGAGAAAAAGTCTGGGATTAGGAAAGCCCATAGAACAGAACAGGGATACACAGTTATATTTTCAGTGACTAAATGGAGAATTTCTGAAGACAGTCTAAGCAACATCCTTTTGTAAACATTTTTCCATTAAGATACGAATTATCAGCCTGCTTTGTCCTGCTTTCAGCACACATTTATTCTCTAAAGAAGCTGGCCAGAATATTGAATGATTAGCAAGATTTTCAGAAGATGTCCATCAACAAATCACACTTACCTCCATAGGTTAGTTTCAGTGACAATGGTATCACTTGCTCAGAAGATGAAACTGTTCGGGAAATCTCACTTCCAGGATGCATTTTATTTTAAGCTTTTGTGTACAAGTTTATTAATTTTCATCGACACTATTATTCAGGTAAATAAAAAGTAAAACTTTCTTCCTCAGAAGTAACAGAACGGACCTCTCTGGTACGAAAACTTGCTTATGCACAGTGTACGTTTAATAAAATAGGATCAGAATTAGCTGTGAAAGTTTCTCAAAAGCTAGGGAGTCTGTCTTAGGTTTTACTCTTTTTTTCTTAAGCACTGAAGAAAAGAAATACTCTCTTACAATATCCAGTGAAGACACTAACAAAAATGCTTGGAGAACAGACAGCAACAAACATCTTTGGAAATCGCTAGCCGTTCTTGTGACTGCAAGAGTTCCATTAATTTTAGATGGGCACAGATTAGTACAAGTTTACATGGAAGCATTTATGTTCTGCTTCTGTAACAGGTGAACCTCAAACCGTGTATGGGGATAAGATGAACAGTGGCTTTAAAATGTCATCTTTATTCAACATATTTTCTCCCCATGTATTTTCTGAGTCATGTCTATCTGCTTGCTTTATTGACTAAATTTCTTTTTAACTGCCATTAGCACGGAAGAGTCAATACAGCTACAAAAGAAGGGACCAGACTCTGCTTTGCAGACGTATCATCAACAAAACGGCCAGTTAAGTACCATTTGCAAAATGTTTATTACTAGGGATGACGTGAGGCAAAAAGGACACAGCTTTATTTTCAAACCCCAGGTTAAGTTAGCATTATAGGCAATTAATAAAAATATCATATTTTTATGCAACTAAATTTGACCTCTAAAGCCACGGCAAGACAGAAACATGGGACCCTTTCATGTCATTTCTGCAGTCATTTGTCTGACTATAACCACACTTTAAAGCGTTAAGGTCAGCTGGTCACGAAGCATGAGCTACACTGCTGACTAGCATGCACCACATTTGACTTGAGAGTAAATAAGGGACTGACACTCCATTAACCTTCACAAGTACAATTATTTATCAAAACAGTTAAAAGAGTACCCGACAGAGAACTGATAAATCTGGAAGCCGAAAAGCGAAACTGTAACAGAACAAACTGATCCTTTGCCAGTGACGAAGAGCTATTTCCTACCACAATTCCTGGGGCAAGTCCTCCAGCTCATTTTCTATCACAGCCATTCATTTTAAAGGACTGTCCCTCAGTTCTCATTGATTTTGACAAAATCCCAGAGCTTTTTTGCTCTTTTTTATTTCCATCTTCTTTCTTGGAAATAATATATGTTAATATCCTGTATTTATAGGCATCTTCAAACACTTTCCTCGGAAACATATGCAGAAAATTCAGAAGAAGAGTTGTGACACATTTGGTCATATCTATTCTTTTGTGCTTTTAGTTGCTTCTAGTTTCAGCACAAAGACCATGCCTGTTCACAATGCTCCTATCTGGTGAGCTGACCATCATCTTCCTACCACCATATAAACTTTATTTGTTTTATTACAGGACCTGTGATGGTTTATTACCACGTGGTCCTCAAATTTTCTTAATTCTGTTAAGACTTCTATAATATCCTTTTGTTGTGAAATTCTATCTGTCTTCCTCACTGAAGCATGAGGTCGAGCTGTTCATCAGCAAATGTCATCTGCCATCAATTACTTTCACTTTTTGACTGCAGTAGCACTCTGTACTTCCAAAGAAGGGGGGGGTTGCCCAAAGCCTCCCACTAAAAAGCACCAGGAGAGAGAGCGGAAAGAAAAAAGTAGGTTTTTTTTCACATGGGGAAAGGAGGAATGGGAAGCAAAAATCAGTGATTTGACTATTTTTTGTGAAAGAATTTCAAATTTTTTTTTTGAGTTTCAAGTGTTAAACTATTCATTCTACCAAGGGGGAAAAAATGCAGCCCTGGTCTAACCACCGCAGAGACGGAGAGGTCCAAGTAGCACATCACAAGATAGGTACACATTAGACAGCTAGCTTGTCCTCGCTTACACCCCGGTAAACATGCACTGCGTGAAGATTCAGCCATGACCGACCAGAAATTTCATCCGTCGTTGACATCTTGCCTTGCATACTGGTTTTTCTTTGGCAGTAAAGCACACCCCTTTATTCCACTGTAGCCTACACTGATCTCCAGCCTCTCTCAGATGCACAGACGATAAGAAATCACCTTGTATTCACCACTGGAGTTGTAGTTACCATAACAGAGCTCAAAAAAAAAAAAAAAAAAAAGCAGGTAACAGAGCACAAAAAAAAAACAAGCAAGCAGTGGTGTGCAGCAACTAAAATATATTCCTAGTCTTCGCTCTCCCTTTAAGATCAGTTCTTACCTTACTGCTTTGTAAAATGCATCAGGTTCCATGAGCACAAACAGCTATGATTTCCAGATGGCTCATACACATACCTTCTTTCTGGTGGTCACAAGACAAAGTCTCCAAATGTAAAAATAGAGAGACAAGGGAGAAAGAATTGCTTTAAGGGGAATGGGGTTTTTCTCTTATTAAGTATCCCAAAATACAATAAAAAAAAAACTGTTGACTGATATCGAGGTGAATTTCTACTAAATGTAGAACTTAAAACTGTAAACTTCACAGTAATAAAGTGGGAAGATTGACTTGATAACTCCTTTTCACAGCAGATTTATTAAATCCATAAAATACAAAAAAGCAGAAGCCTCATGATATCAGTTACCTTATTTCAGCTTGTACAAACAGTGGATTCCTTAAAGATCATAGTAGGAAATGGATTTTGATTTTAAATCTGTTGCACGCTTTACCTTGTACATATGAAAATAATTATGTTCAGAGGACTGAGTACTTTTTAAACGTGACTTGGATAATTGATATCATGAGGACTGATGTTTATTTTTTCCCCACTAACTTCCAGATCAAATGTCTTAAATTTAAAAGATTTCCTCCCTGCCAACTCCTTGTCTTAGAAATTCGCTCTAGGACCTGAGTCTTAACGTTTTTTCTACCTCCTCCCCATAAGAAGAGACGCTGTAGTCAGACTTCACTGGCAATTCTTTTGATATGCAAGAGGCACTATAATCCATTTTGCTATTCAACAGCTATTTAGTCAGAGCTCTGCAAAGCTAAGCGGCCCCAAAACTCATCTTCTGCCAGTGAACTAAGCTAAAGGCAGTGGCACACAAAGCCTTCCTTCAATTCAAAAATTAAACCACAGCTAACTAGACAGACTAGTACCAGAGAGGATGTAACTGCAAGTTAATTGACGAACTACTCCGCACCATTTACAAAACCGCGACTGGGACACCCTGAATCTGTTTTTACTTGGAATTAGAGTTTTTCAGCAGCATCTCAGATGCACCTGCTGCAGACATCATTGTCATTAATGGAAAATCATCTATTGTTAAGCAGGAGACATGGCTGTTAAAATGTAAATGTTTCCACTACTAGTAGTTTCTGGGAAGAAAAAAAAAAAAAAAAAAAATCAGTAAAGAATTGTTAGAAGAATAAGGTGGAAACAAGAACTCCACATACTGAGACAACTTTGAGAAGAGGGGATGCGGTATCAGTGTTGAAATACAAAAACGTTTGCTGAAAAGAGGAACTACATTTCTCTTGCTGCAGTGGCTACGACAAGAATTAATGAGCTAAAGCTGAAGGAGAAAAGATTTGAGTTACGCATTAGGAATAACTTTCTACTGGTAAAGACAGCAACACCCCGGGACAGATAGACTGGTAGGTTGTTAAGTCTCCTGCACCAAGTATCTTCAGGAAGTTCGACTATTATCCTACAGAAACGACATTGGTACAGCTGATCCCTGGACTGAAGCCGGGGCTGGATGACCTCTCACAATCCCTCTCAGCCCTACAATTCCATAAAGTGCAGGGCTCACATATGTTGAGAAAAAGATGGGCTCGTTCAGTAGGGGCTCTATAGATCTGTAAGGGACTTACTCACTAAGCTGGATCAAGGGTTTTTTTTGTTGTGTTTTGCTTTGAATTTTTTTTTTATTTTATTTTTTCAAATAAATCAATAGGCTTGGGCCATTTTCCAAAGATGTGATTTGGTAAGTTTCAAGCCAAACCTCTCAAGCTTTACTCATGAGATAAGTGCTAAACAATAAGCCAGATTCATCAAAGCTTTATAGACTTACTTAAAAGAAAAAGAAACTGATTCAGCCAACTCATTTCAAGCCAAATCAGGCAGTTGAAAATCTATTCCTGAGATTTGGAAAATCCGTCTTTTTTAAAATTATTTTAAAAATATGTTTCAAGAGTCCCTCTTTTGCAAGGGCCTCAGGCAACTCCATCAAGAATCTGTTTTTTTCCAGTCTGATTAGGAGCAGTATGTTTCCCATGTCTATAGGAAATAGTTAAAGTATGTGTGTTTGTATATATACACACCTACATATTTTTACATATATACTTACAGACATAAATAACAAAAGAATTCAAGAATTTTCTATTGAAGGTTTCGTTATTAAAGCAGTGGGTTTGCTTTTCAAAAAGATTAATAATGAATTTGCTGCTTTACTAAAAGAAAAAAAAATAATCAATGATAGTACTGGATGCCAGTGTACTCCATTAATGCACAAAGATAAAAACCTGCTCTCAGGCAGGTTTATGAGCCTAGCACATAAAATCCACAATACTTCTTAGTACTGTCCCTTAGAGTACTTCCTAGGGGGAGGTTAATTCCCATGTTTCTTCAGCTCTTGGTATCTCTTACCAAGAGAGCTAACACGTGGGTCAAACAAGCTAGTTTTTGTGCACGCCCTATAAAAATCCTACTGGAATCACCAAAGTTTCAAACAAGGCACCAAAGAATTATTACTAGGAGAGAGGAGGACACAGACCTGGTGTCACCTAACAAAGACGGGCCATGGTGTCGACTGCGAACGGGGAGAAGGACATACTGCCCAGTTCAGCACAATAATGCAGCTTTTAGCATCCCACATCCAACTGTTGAGCTGGAGAAAACCTGGGCTGAAAACGCTGTGCTGGGAAAAGTGCTGCGCTGGGAATGCATCCACTTCTATGCAGACAGAGAAGAGGCCTCCATACTCTTCTTCCCATACGTCTTGTAAATTCACTGGTAAAATCAATTTTAGCTGCTTAAAGTTGTTGGTGCAATAGCAATGAGCAGACTTAGCCCTGTAGACCATTAGGTGGCTGCCCCTCTAGCCCTATATCAAGGATTTACCGTAAATGTGACTGTCAAAGTGCTGAGAAAATGTTCAAAACCTTGCCATGCTTTCTTTTTGTTTTGTTCTTTTCAAGGAAACTACTTCTTCCAAGAACATAGAAAGACCATGTGACTTTGAACTGGAAAACCTGAAACATCAGTAAGCCTACCTGCTAATGAGCAACTTGCTACTGAAATGAGCTCATTAGCTTTCATTTTTGCTGGCTGCTGATCGATTCACGAGCCACTTACGCAGCCTCTGTAAGCTGTACATAAATTATCAAATGCATTGATTTCTAAAAAGAATAAATCAGGAAGTCAGTCCTTTCCATATCTCTAGTGTAAGTGCTTAGCTCAATAGCCTTCAAAATTCATCCAAAGAAAACAATGATAACATCAGTGTTCACAGATACATTGCATCTCAAACGGCAAATATTCTACTGCAAAAATAAGCTTTGCTGGCATCTGAGAGAAGTGAATAAAAGCTCGCCTCTGAAAATGTTACATACAAAATGTACAATACAAAATGCACAGAATTTTGCATGAATCTGTGTAGGTGGCAGCTCAAGAAATTCACAGTGAGGAACAATTGTCTTAAGCAAGGAAAAATCCAAGCTAGATGATCTTGAAGTCCTTTTCCATCTCAGATTATTAAATTTCCCTACCCTTCTTCATACGACTGAAGCAGTGAAAGTTTTTTGACGTAAAAGCATTTTCTCTTGTGGACTGATAACCTCAACAACATAGGAGAAGAACCTGCCAAAGACTAAAAGAATCAGCAAAAGAAGAGGAAGGGAAGGATGCCTTCACCCAAACATGTAGCCATAATATCGCCATTTTCAGAACATATGGCTGTCTCCAATGCTAGGCTGGCCAACCGGGCTTCACCTGGCCTCCCAACTGCTTATAAAATTTACAGCAAAAATTAGTCCTTTGGACATCTATGCTTGCAAATTTCAAAAGCAATGCATAACCGTGATTTGCAATAATTTGCCTAAGGTCACTTGGGCCTTGATCCAAAGCCTATTAAAGACAAAATAGTTTTTCTATTGACTTCAAAGAGCTTTGGATTGGACCCACCGTGAATCACTGCATAGTAAACTGAAAAATCAGGAACAGAAAACCTGGTCTAAGGAAGAGATGTCATTCTCTCCTCCACTGCCTCAGTTTACTGGAAAAGACGGGAGCATGAGATTTATTTTCCCCGTTGCGTATCACGCTGCCAGCTCAATGAAACGGCTACGGCCTTTCACCCGCTTAGCCGTCCTTCTAGGAGCATTGTTTAATTCTAAAAATCCTCTGGTACCGTCTAAAGCAAGAGCCCAAGTACATTTCGGTGGTATCTTCATCACCTTGACCCTCAGCCATGCCGGGAGGAGAGCGGCTCGCTGGAGTGCCAGCAGAGAGAGCGATGGCAACGCGCGCCAGCTGAGGACAGTGCCAGAAGAGCCAGGCAGCAGGCTCACTCCTAAATAACAGTAAGCTTAGCACTAAATGCAATAACAATAAGGAGTTAAAACGTGCAGACCAGAGAGCATTGCTTAATCCCAGTTTACTGAAAGGACATGTCATTTTTAGAAAGTTGTCCAAACAACTGTCTTAATATTCTACACCAAAGTGGCTATTAATCAAACAACAAAGGCCCAATTAACACATAGCTGTTGTCACCTTGATGTTAAAAGCCTCTCCCTTCCCCCTTTCTTTCTTTCTTTTTGTCTTTAATGTTACAACCTAACCCAAAAATGCCTCAGGGCCCTACAGGGAGGAAAAAAAAAAAAAAAAAGACAAGATAGAGCGAGGGAGGGGAGAGGGAGAGAAAGTGGGGAGGGGAGAAAGAGAGAGAGAAAGAGTCTTAAATACCATCTCTCCTCTAGGCAGCAATTTCCACAGATGAAGAGGTCACCACTGTTTAACAGTGTGCTGCCACGTTAATTTAGTATGACAAGATAAAGCAGTAATCTCTGCTCGAAGAGGCTGTAAACCGCCTGCTATCCAGGGACATGCTCGAGTCGATTTGCACTGTATATCACTTTATACAATTGCCGTGACAAAGCCCCCTGAGTTCCCTCATGTAAATCTCTCTCTCTCCCTCTCAACTTCCCTGCCAGTCAGACAGTGTTGGATCCGCGGTAAGCTGTGCAAACTTCACGTCTTAGGCATGCCAATGGACCCCCAAAGCTTCCCCCCGCCCCCCCGCCTCCTCGTCCTCCAAGAGAAGATGTTTAGGACTTTGATAATCCATTGATCCCACTTCCATATCGGCTTGTAATTTTCAATCTGTCGTGTTAAGTTGTCAGAGAGGGCGATTAAACCGATGTTTCATGTTCCGAGATTTGCGTTCCTGGGAATGATAGTTTTCAAAGCCTTTCTTGCTAGGTTCTGCTTAAAGATTATCCCTAAGAAAGCTGATGTGAATATTATTACTGGCATAAACCTGGTAATAAAACCATAAAGTGTTTTAGGTAAAGACATTTGAGAGATATTCGGGGTTATAAACATAAGAGTTTAAAGCTGGATAGAATTTGGAGTGCTTAAAAAAAAAAAGAAAAAAAAAGGAAAAAAGAAAAAAAAAAAGAAAAAAGCGCGCCCTGTCAGGCTGTGGAGTTTTCTCAGCATGAAGCAAAACAACATATGTAAAAGGGAAAAAGGAACTCACATGTCTATGTAAAATAAATATAATTACAGAATCGCAGAAGAGGGCAGAGGAGAACACTGACCTGCGGAGTTAGACAGGAACGAAAGGAAGACAGAGCATGTGTAGCATCGTGGTCATGATGCTGTCTCAAATAAAATCCAGTGACAGCTATTTCCAGCAAACAGCTAAGAAAGCTGCCTATGTCTCCAGCAGCCTGCACAGCTGAAAACATGGTCTTCTTGTTGGGGAAATAGGGTGAATTTTTTGCAATGTGTTGCAACTCTCATACGCCATACTGCATCTCTAGAACATGCAAGTTTTAAATTATGGCTCCTCTCTATTTCACATTTAATTTGTGTCGTTTTCCTATGGCCTGCAGGCATGATACAAGTCACAGCACACAATATACCAAATACAGTGCCAAAATGTGAAACTGCGCACATGTATATATACCCACTTTCTGGATTAAACATAGATGAGGACATAAATAGAATTAAAACAAGCACAGCAGACAGGTTTCTACAGAATGAGACTGGAGCTTAACTGCAGTTTCTTAACTAATACATTGCTAGGTCTATCTGCTAAGCCTCTGCGTGGCATTTGGACTTGCCAGCACTGTTATAAAAATGACCAAACAAGGCTAAATCAAATCTTTCAGACACAATAGGTTACATACACTGTGTCCTCTTTAACAAGTTAAATTTAATAATTTGACATTTGTTGCAGCTGATAATAAGAATGACGAATGCCTTATTAAGCTCCTAACTTTCTAACAGTAATTGAGAAATTTAAAATGGGGAAAACTACTGGAATAAATGCCATTTTTCAATATCAAGAGAATCTTCTCAAAATAGTCTTTTAAAGGCATGCTGGATTGCTTCTTTTTTCTGATTCATGTTGCTAAACAACACATTTCAAATTGTACATTTAAGTGTAAAATTGATTGTTTGAACTTAACACTGCTGGCTGGGTAAGCAACAAAAGGTTTGCTTTCAGGGACTACTCAATTCTTAAAACCCCACTAAATACCATCAATGTTGGTTAAAGTTTGCTAGAATATTTACACACACACACAAAAAAGATGAACTCGACTGAACATGGTTAATTCTACAAAAATACAAGAGGATATTTATACAGTAATGTGTGTTATTTCTTTAACTCCACCACGTACTGTGAATGGGATTATTCTCACCTAATTTTAGCCCCAAATTAGACATCTAACTGAAACTAGTCATCAAGGCTCCCTCTATAGTCAATAGACAAGCACTTTCAGAGGGTTATTCATATTTCTTGTCTTAGATGCTTATTTTAAGATTGGAAAGGTTGTTCTACAAGGGTGGTTATCTTTTTCTATAAACTGTGAAGACAGCCCAGACACCCAATTTTTCTGTGCCTAAACTTTGGTGAACTGAACCCCCATCTCACTGTATGGCATTCAAGAACCCCTGTGGCTAGTAGACCGTAGACCATCAGGAATGAAGGACAAGTATAATTTCCATTGTACTAGTGTATAAATTAAGGCACAGACAAGAGAAGATCGCCGATGATAAATCAACAACTGGGAAGCTGGGAATACAGTCTAATTTAATCTAGCAAACTGAAAACTTGCCATTTTTGTTAACATTTATGAAATTAAAAGTATGGAGTCAAACAACCGTTTGTGGTATTTTACAGAGCAAAATAAAGGTACAAGCTCTAAGTATAAACATTAAGATTTCAGTCAAATTAGTTTACCCACATGGAAAACTAGGGAATTCACTGTGGCCCTGTGTCAATATATTACCCAATACTCATGTTGACAGCTTCAAAACTGAAGCTATGGTCTCTGCCCAAAAGCTAAGTTTACACTAGCCACAAGCAAACAGGAAAAGTACATCATCTGCCACAGATGTATTCTTTGCAGAATTGAATCACTCTATTTTCAGTTCTGCTTGTCGATATAAGAAATCCTGAAAATTGTTTTCCAATAGAATTTATCAAATTGGTTTAAAAAGAATTTAAACAAGTCATACCTCTAACTATCGTGAATGATTAATCTGCTCTTCCTCATGCTCTACGTGCATTACTGTTTGTGTCAAGACAATAAAAATCTAATAATAACAATTTTTAAAAGGGTATTTTCAGATTTTATAAAAGTAAGTAACATACCATGGACTTACACCAACCCCAGCCAGACATAGGACACAAACTCAAGTGAGTTGACTGTTTTGAGCTCTGAGATGCAGAATGCTTTTCCCAATAGAGCTAAGCACCATATAGCAAATACTTACTTACAAGAAAGCAAATTCTCTGGCCAGGCAATTCACTATCACTCAAGGCTTCTTTGGTTGAAGTTATCCAACTACAGATTTCTAAACTATAGGGAGCAACAGCTGAGCATATCACACTAAACTCCAGTTGTAACCTATGAAGAAAAATAGGCACTTCTAAGGGTGTGATTTCTCTGTCCTACTTAGAAGCTATGCTAGGACAAAATGAATCACACTTTGCTATTCCCTATTTGTTTCCATTAACCATAAAGTTAAACCTAAAGTTATTGGCTTACCTCTGGACATACACTGTCTAAACATTTAGTCTGTCCAGTCCTCACCTGTGAATCCCCACCCCAGAAGTGACATTGTAGTTGACAAGACATTGCATTATGTGTTAGTGACCAAGTTTATGCTAACTTATACCCAATGTAAGAGAAAGCCAAAATGTTCTCCTAATATTCCCACAGACTTATAATCAACATACATTTACTATTCAGACTGTTGTCATACACCATGACAACCTCTGTAGATTAACTAAAAATTACACCAGAAGCTAACCCTCTCCTACAGAGTCCTAAATGCCCTACGCCCTGCTTTTGGATGTGGGTCCCTAGACCCACTGATCCTAGGCAGCCAGGTGCTAACCTCAGCGAACGCCGTTGCCTTTGAACACAGGCGGATCCAAACCTGAGCAACTCTCCTGATTACAACTGCAGCAGTTTAAAAAGAAAAGGATGAGAAAGAGGGAAGTTTCACTCAGAGTTTCAGAGATGAACCACATACTTTAAATTCAATTTGAAAATCAACACAGAGGAGGGTGTGAAGCACAGATATTTTGTATTATTTCTGGCTAGCAACATTAATAAGCAATACAAACTTCCATTTCTGACACGACTTAGTCTATAGCTTCACATACGATCTCCTGCAGTAATTCAGACTTGAGGTGTCAAAAGGATTTTGCCTTTTGCTATAATATTTCTTATTTTGTGTCATCAAATTCCAATCCTACAAAAAGCTATGTGCAGAAGGAGTTACAGTCGGTGACCTCTCCTTCCCTCCCTCTTGCTACCATCAGCATTAGGTTCCAATCAACCAGATTATTTTGCAGGAACAGGGTCATAAGCTAAGCATTCTGGGGCAGGAATGTTTCTTTTTCCTGACTCTATAAAAATAAATCATGCTCTGGGTACAATATATATAAAGACAATAACAGTCTAATGTTAGATTTTAATTGGTCTATGTTTTGGACACTCTGTATAATTTGCCTTTTGCCTATACAAACTACAAAAAGTTAATCTTTATAGTCCTTTTTCTCCTTGGGGTAGATTCAGTTTTAGAAGTATAAAAAAGAAGGATGCTGAAGCAGGCTATTTCCATGCATGATGACAGTCTTGTTTATACTGCTCTGGCAAAAATTATCCTTAGTTAAACTGGACACAAACTCCACTCAGGTACAGCCATTGGTCTATCGAGTGACACAAAGCTCACAGGATTCATTGAGTCTACTTCTCCTTCACAAAGAGCAAAAATGCCTTATCTGGTCAGACAACTGCACCTAAACTGGAAAAAGAAACAAAGAACTTAACAGTATTAAAGAGAATTTGGAAATAAGGCTGCCCAAATTATTTCAGCAAGCTCGCTACTCCAGACATAAAGGACTCGTTTTACTTAAGAAAGTTTGTTTCCTCCTTTTAATTGTCTTGAAACACTTTGCAAAATTGGTTGGTTCAGAAACATTGCAGCGTGTCAATCTTCTCCCTTAGGGAGGTTTCTGCACGTGCCTTAAGAGTTAACCCATGCCCATAGATGCCCATACGTAAGCAAACACATATTGAAACCTGTAGTCTGTTTTACCACAGGTCCTTCTCCTGCCACAAATCTCCAGAAAAAATTAATAAATGCCTTTATTACAGTGGAGAAGGTGGTGATATTTCACTGATTAGTCAAGACAAGAGGAAGTAGTTAGTTAGCTCCATGAAAGAAAACAAACATGACTGGATGACATGGTACTTTAAATACTAGCAACTGCCTGAAGCCACATTTTCATTATCACTCCAACCATCATTACTTTTGGTGAATCTGCAAAAGCATTAGCAAGAAAAATTAGAGAAAGAGAGTTGGCCTTGGCACAACTTAAATTTGTATAACCTGAGAAAACGAATTGAAAGAGACAAGGCAAAAAACATGACAGAGCATTCCACTCAGCCATTAAAAGGACAAAAATGAAAGGAACGCTTCAAATTGTCCCTGCAATGGGTGACATCCTAACTATGGACACAAACATTTGATAGTGAGAGAAGAGACTGTAAAACATGACTGTGAGTATTGAGTGTAGCAGAAGGTTCTGGTGCTTCTAGAAGCCAGAGCTGATAATCACAGAAATTCCTTACATCCCTGAAATCCAAGAAACCATGACCAATACTTCATAATGCATTTCAGTTTGGGTATATATCTCTACTGAAAGTAGAGCTGCATATCAAAAAACAACCATCCTCTAGTTTATTGACATTCTGTCCAAGCAAATAGCACAATACTTTCTTTTACTGTGCAATGTCTTCATATGAGCTATTTACTAAAAGGCTTTAGAATGGATTAAATAATAAAAATGACCAAGTTAAATACGACTACAAGCAGAAGAAGAAAATGGGCAAGGCAGAAAAAAGGTTTTCAGAGGACAACTGCAAGCAGACAGAAAGTGATGGAGTAATACTGTTCTTATAAAGCTGGAAATAAGAGAAAAAGGCTCTTACCTGCAGCGAAAAGAAAGGGAGAAAGCCACACCAGCTGCTTGGAGGAAGTAAGGTGGCTATGAAAAGCGTATGGAGCAGACAGACAGCACACAGGGAAAATGTTCTGGAAGTTCTGAAATGAATGGGTGACTACTGAAGCAAAAAATGATTCAAGGAGGTGTGAAAAAGGAGAAGTCTGCACTACATAGGGTGCAAAATATAATCAACAGATTCCCACGTGCCTTGCCTCGAAGCACACGTCAGATAAGAGTTTGAAAGTCTGGTACGCTGCTCTCTCTTCTGATAGTGGTTACACCGCCAGTCCAAGGCCACAAACTTCTTACCAGTACAGAAGCTTGGCCAAAGGATATAACCTCATCATTTGAAAGGAAAAGCATGAAAATTTAACTATATTTCTGTTGCCTTCTCTTTCCAGGACCATGGAGAATTGGGTACTCAACTGGCAGCAAAGTTTCTGCCTCACTAAAATACCAGAAAGATTCACTATCACCAAAGAAAAGGCAGCGCCTCAGAATAAATTTGAGTAGAGTGCCGCAGGCCCAGACCTGGACTGGAGAAACTATACGAAGTCCTCAGCTACTGCTTGAGTTCAGTAGGATGGAGATACCATAGATCCTACCTAGATCATGTCACAGATAAGGATTGCCTGTGGAGAGCAAAAGCTGTATCAAGAAGCAGGAACACTTAAATGCAGTCTCTTTACGTTGTTGCTATAAACTAATCTTGCAGTCCTGCTGGGGCTTGCTCCATACCCTGGTCTTCATCAGTGCTCCTCAAATTGGTAGCTTCAAAACTGTGTTGCAAATCTGTGGTTATCTCCTACCTCCTTCTGGAAGCCATCATTATCCCAGTCTTCTGGATACTGGCTGCAACATACTGCTGCGGGCACGTCGCTGGGCTTCCAAGCCATGAAAGCTGCACACGCCACTGGGCTGACCTGGCAGAGCTGATGCCAATGCACTATTTCCAGTAAAAAAAGTACAATCCTCAGCAAAATCACCTAGCAGATCTCAGTAAATGTGTGTAATCCTAAACTGAGCTACTTACTGAAGGCAGTCTGGATCGCGATATTAATTTGGAATGAAAAAAGTGTGTCCACTATGGATGTCCTAGGGCAGATTACTTTGCTTAGAAAGGTAAACAAGTTTTTTTCTTTACAGGCTAAAATATTTTTTTTCATAGTGCGCTCTTTTCTCTTCATCATAAGAGAGACCATCTGGTTCAAATACTCCTACTGACTGTGGGTTTTATGGTTTTACCTATCTTTTTTTCCTGTGGAATTTTTCAGCCATTCACTCGAATTAGATTTTACTAGTATTTATGCAAGAAGCTTAAATGAAGATATTTTCCAGTATGAAGTCAATGAATTGATTCCTAGGCGTATAATCACTTGCAAACAATGGATACATACAGTTCCCAGCACTTCTATAAAACAAAGGTGTTTACTTTTCTGTTGATTATTTTCTGCTTAACTGCATTCAAATGAATCCATTAAAAACGTGACTGCTTCACAGTAAGATGATCTTCAGCAAAAACAAACAACTGCTGTTTCCACTTCTCTTCATGGCCTTTAAAAACTACAGTCATCCGCACCCTGTATTTCAGGCAATTTATAGATGATAAGTCTGGTCTTAATTCGTTAATTTATTGTTTTAAATGTAGTTCTAACCTTCCTGCCTGGGAAAAAAAAAAAAAATTCCTACTTCTTTACTTATTTGTCGTTCCCTAACCCACCTTTGGACCTTTCAAAGTCTGATCAAAACACCAATGGGTCATCTCAAACTTCAGCCAGTCTTTCTGTCCATTGACTTCAGCTGGAATGGACAACCGCTCTGGTTGTCCATAGCCACAAGTAAGCAAAACTCACCGTATTAAGAGAATGACAGAACAAACCAAGGGAAGTTCCATAAACTAGCATACTTATCCTGCCTCACCTGAAAAAACATTTTTTTTTTTTTTTGGGTTTACCTGCCCTATATAGAACCTTCACAATAAGTAGTTTGCAAGTAATTGATAAATACTATAAGCACTACTTACATACCTAGATGGGACAGGATTGGAGAACCAGAAGAATATAGATCATGACAAGGAAGACAGGAAGGTTGTAATAGCTTAAATGGAAGAGACTGTGTCAGGCAGACAGCAGAGGCATCAAAACTTTTTCTGGCTGCATCACAACTGATTCTCAATAACCGCATAGAGTTGTCTAGGGTCTGGACTAAATGATGCAGTAGGCAACTTCTACAGCTTTTGATGGGTCCTGGCTCATTCTTCTTTATTTGTTCCCTTTCCTAATAGCCCACAGAGCCATTCTCTGAAACGGTGCAAGTGTACAGATTGAAAAGATCAAACTCTGATACAAGCCTGAAATTATATCTGTGGAAACTGCTTTCATGTGCTACTTTTGTGATGACATTTATAATGCAATGTTTATAACAATGCAATTTCATCATCTTATAAATATCAATTTACCATTAAATGAGGAAGGAAAGAACATTTAAAAAAAAGATAAATCCAAACTTAGCACCGTTTCTGCTTTGTTTTAATTGAACTAGTCTTGTTCAGATAAGCCTGTCTATCTCTTATAAAAACAACAGTTTATAGTTTAAACTGTGAAATTGTGTGTGTGTGTGTGTGTTGTAATTATGGTGCCTGCTAACAATTTCATACTGCCACATTGCACATATGGCTTCCAAGCTAGCTTTATCTGAATCTTTGTGAATCTATTCTCTGTGCTATTAAACTGAGCACATTCCACATCGTTCAAAAGTAATTACACTTTTGTCTAGAGTGTAGGAGACTGCTCTCCCCAAACAATGAAATTCTCATTATTAGAGCTGGCACAATAACGGCACTGGTGTTCACAACACTGTGCATTGTACCATCACAATAACTTATCCTAAGCTTGATGCACAAAGGTACACTGGAAATTAAATTTTCTCTAAAACCACTGTGGTTTTTTTGTTTTTTTTTTTTTAAATAGGCATTCTTTAGCTCAGTATAATTAGAGTCCTATTTGACTTTTTGAAAAGCTATATGCATTCAGATTTCCATTCTCTTCGCAACTTCTGAATAGTAGCTAAGTGCTCAAGCCACATGTTGTTCTGATCCAATACTATTCACATGCTGACGACCCCAGACCAACAGGTGAAGTGGAGGCCAGGATGTATGTGGTAAGAGAATTCAAAAGCAGCATTAAACAACCTTTTATTGCGGACAAGTGGAGGAAAAGCATGAAGCAATGTGTCGGTAAGCTCTTTGACCAGCAGTGCTGTTATTCTTAAAATGACCAAAACTTCTTAATATTATTCCCAACTTGCAGAGGAGTAACTTCATTCACCACAGAAATCCAGCATTTTTTTTAGTGTGAAGCAATAAAGCTACTTAACAGTGCACTGTAATATTTCCTATCAATCACTGCTGAAAATGAATTCCAAATCCCACTGAAAGTGCAGGGAAAACGTGGGCTAGCGGTGCAATCACACAATTTGAAACAACTGGACAGTGGCAAAAGTTACACCTTACCAGTTTGATCTTTTGGTCCGAAGTTGGTTTTGTTTTTTTGTGTTTGTTTTTTTTTGGTTTTGTTTTTGTTTTTAAATATATCATTCAGCATTTGATTGATATTGTACGGTTTAGAAGAATGGTTGAGTTTGGCCATAGTATACCATGCCCAAGGTATACCTTAATCAGTGCTTTTAGCCTTGACATCTCTTATTTTCAGAAATTGGCACATAGACACTGCTGGTGAGATCAGTAGTTTTGAGAGGTAGCAAAAGCAACACGGTAAGATAGACAAATAGAAATAAAATAAACCCTCAAATAAAAAAAATAAAACCTCAAAAGAGGTATTGACTGGTACTGTAATCCTCAAGTGTTTCCCTGCTGAGCTTATGGCCAGCTACGAACATCCTAAGGGGACTCTCAGATATATTTTACGTCAAATGATATGTCTTTTATTTTCTTCTGAGCTTTTGGGTTAAGCCTGATAAATTATTGTTTCTTTTCCTGTCAGTGGAAGACCTTTCCTACTAACAATAAGTACCTAGTTTCTTCTATCAAGAGGAAGAGACTTTGGGACAGAGTTACCTCTGCCTTTCACAAAACCTCAGAATGGTTGAGGTTGGAAGGGACCTCTGGAGGTCACCTGGTCCAGCCCCCTGTTTAAGCAGGGCCAGCTAGAGCCAGTTGCCCAGGATCGTGACCACATGGTTTTTCAGTATCTCAGGGATGGAGACTCCACAAGCTCCCTGGGCAACCTGTTCCTCTGCTCAGTCACCCTCACAGTAAAAACCATTTCCTGATGTTCAAATGGGGCCTCCCATGTTTCAGTTTGTGCCCACTGCACTGACCTTCCTTTGGCTGCAGCTCCAGCATCCTCAGAAATACTCCGTTCATTTTGATTCGAAGATAGCTTTTGTAGCTTTTTGACAATTTTGGTCAGGTTTGAAGATTACTCTAAAGAATTTCACCCTTCTTTTTATAAAAATTTACCCAGCGTTCCGAGCTGTGTCTTGAAGTTGGCAGTTGTTACAACTTGGTGAGGTTTTCAGAAGTCCAAGTTGGTTAAACTGTTATTACTCTGTTGCAATCAGCCCTTTACCTTAAGGATCCCAGGATGTCCCAGCTGGCAGGACTTGTAAAAGGAAGCACAGCTGGAAGCAACCTATGAAACACAGGGTCAATTAGCAGCTAGAGAAGTGAGGCCAAGAAACTGATTCTCACGGTTGAAATTGTTTTCCTAACAGCCCCTTCGTGACCCAGTGCTAAGAGGCAGAAGAGACAGGGATGGCCGTGGTGATGAGAAATTCAGCTACACAGTCTACTGATGAGACAAAGCTGTGTAATTCCCTATCTTTTCCAGATCCTTTGGCTGTGGTTTTCTTCTGCTGAGATTGTTCCCTAAGCCAAATGGGTATTGTAAGCTACATGTAAGCTAACGCAGGAAGATCCCTCTTGATCTATACAATGCCCATCTAAGAATCCCTCCAGAGAAGAGTCTTAGCCAAAAACCGTGCACAAAGCAGTAGGGTTTGGAGGAGTGCACCAGGGTGATGCACCAGATGATTTCCAACCGGCTGTTATGTCTGATCCTGTCCTATGGGACATTGGAGATATCCGCGAAGGCGCACCTTGCTAAGGACAGCATGCGGCTGCAAAACACGAACTCCATAGGCACTTCCAGACGCAGTTAGTGAGTGTACTAGTACAGCTGGCAAGCTATTAAGAAGTGTGAAGCACACTGCTGGAGCTCTATCAATAAAACTGCATTGGACCGCGCTGTGGTGGTGTGCGCACACGTGCACATACCTGGACTTCTTTCCCAGAGACTATAAAATAGCACAGAATGTCAATTCCAATAGTATAAAAATGACCTCTGTAACGCTACCGAAGTGAATACCCTTTGGAAATGACTTGTGTAATTGCTAACCACCCAAACTGAAGTAATCTAAAAGCTGTCCAAAGCACTAGGTTCAGTTACTTCCTTCTTTATAATTACATACCACAACAGCAGAGGGAGTGATTATGTATCTTCTACTCCTTTACACTGATCGCTTCCCTCCTTCTGGACACACATAGGCTACATCCTTTCTGACCTACCTGGCCAATGATTTTTACAAAATCTCACTGAGAGATATTACAAAAATGTCCCAGTCATACAAACTGGCACTTTCCTTAGGTCTGTCAAGATCAGTCCCTACAACCCCCCAAAACATGCTTCAGGTAAGCCTACAGCATCTCACTTATACAGCAAAACTGCCCAAACCGTGCAATAATTCAGAACCTTGTATTATAAAGAGACAGAACACACTGTTTCGACAGCACATTAAATACAGCCTTCATATTAGGAAGTCACACTAGATGATCAGCTAAACTTCTTGGTCTTAAAAACTATAAATGAATAAAGAAGTTAGTTAAAATCAATTGAAGAGCAGTTAAGTGTTTCAGTGAGGTGTAGTGAAAGTACTCATGCTGGATTCCTTTGAAGACATTGAAGTTTTATTTCATTAAGCTCTGATTGTACACTACTGGTGTCATCACAAATTTATCTATTTACTTAAATGTCATCAGGAACAACCCCTCATCTTCAATGTACTCTCTTAAAATAGGCCAAAATACCAAAGCTGTACACGACTTGCATACCCTAACATCCCATTGACTGAACAGTGTATTAATGAATTACATCTCCATAAAACATATGATAAAGGGTGAGAAGTAAACAAGCTAGAAAAAGATAGTGACATGTCCGCCCATAAGTAATTTTTCCAATGATGTTCTTTTTTTATTTAAAGTTGCAATAACACAAAATAAAGCTAAATATTCCAAACCACTGTTTGAGTTTAAGGATTAGACCAAAAAGGAAGAAAAATGAATTGGGATCAGTGAGTTATTTTGTCTAGGAGAGCAGCTTCCGTGAATATCTAGTGATTTGGTCCTATGAGAAATAATAATCCTTAGGGTTTTTTACTTAGGGCTTGCTATATATGCATAATGAGCTGTAAGGGCTTAAATACCGCTGTGGAGCTGTTGCAGGCTTTTATGAGGGTACACTATCACCTACTTTGCAATGCCTTTTTAAAAGCCTTCAAATCTGCAGGTCCATTCATTATCTTCACTTAAAGTGAAATTGTCACTGGCCTCGTCAAAGTAGGGGACTAACAGAAAAGTTACAGTCAATTCATAAACAGGCAAGAGCTGTGTAAGCCTGTTCACAATACTCAGCTTTGTCAAGGCGCCTAAGTTCTGGGGTTTCAATGCCTTTCCCTGCACCTTCCAACCGTTACAGAAATGTACAGTATAGTTATAGAAATGTATACAGTATAGTTATAGACACGTACAGCACTCTGCATGAAGGGCCCAGACATGTCAATGTTACAATAGTGACACTGTGATACTAGTGAGGAAACGTGCCATTGCTTTTTGTTCTTTTTGTTTGTCTGCTTTTAGATAAAGCCAGTTCTGGGCTTCCAGAGGGCGGCTAAACGTAATGAATTAAGTGCACTGTGTCGTTTGTACAGGGCACAAAAAGGTGAGAATTCACAAGTGAAAAAGTGGTAGGCTGATTTAATTCCATGAGCACAGCAAATTTTCTTGCAGGTATCTGTGGCATGTGAAATGCACATCAGACGTGAATTTTTTAAAGCAGCAAAATCCAAAGTTGCTTTTTTTACCCTTTATACAGACTTTCGTGCCTTACTATTGCATAAACTTGGCATTGGGGTGATATTTCAGACACCACGCCAAACATGACTCTCACTTGCAGTGTTCCAAACCCATTTACTGTTTGCTGAACACATACACTTCAAATTCACATCGCTGTAGCTAAAAAATTTTAGCACCCTAAATGCCAGCAGGCAAAGGTGAGGAAAAGCGGCGTTTGCACCACAAGTGATTTAGCATTTGGAGCGGAGGGTAAAGGCAGTCCGGCTAGGTCAAAGCTTTCACATTATTGTAGCATGTTCTGTACGTGTAACCGTGCATTGTACACCCCATGAAGTACAGATCTGGATGCCAAACTACTGTAGAGGCAGAATTCAAAGAATGGATGCAAGCACAATAGACCATTAGCAAACCTACCATTGTGTTGTGCTGAGAAGTGGGAGTCCTATGGCCACAGTTCTCTTGCGTCAGCAGAGAAACTGGCTGAAATTCCTCAGAGTGAGGCTTGTTGGGAAAACTCACATGCAAGGGAAGGTGAAAGGCTGGGAGCCCGTCACTCTCCTCTTCTCCCACTTTCTGTCTGCTTGTCACCATGGCTACCTCTCCATCTGCTTCCCCATACGGAGAGGCTGGTCGCTTGGAAGACATCCTGGAAGGAACAAAAGAGGAGAAAATAATGAAACCTCCAAATAAATCCTTAATGCCGTCATTGTGTGGTTAGGGGCCATTGTAACAGAAATGCCTTTTTTGTGCTGGCAGAGAGCAGGAAACCATCCAAATACCACTGCAAAGCATACACAATTGGGAACAATGGCCAAGCAGGTAGCAACAGAACAGTGGCTTGTTTGTTGTGAGAATAATACTCTAATATAGCACTCTC
The DNA here is from genome assembly GCA_033628505.1 of Tringa tobata. Lineage (NCBI taxonomy): Eukaryota > Metazoa > Chordata > Aves > Charadriiformes > Scolopacidae > Tringa > Tringa tobata. The sequence continues at coordinate 3,956,993 of JAHREE010000343.1, read as the reverse complement.
TTGTATTCTGGCTTCTTAAACATGAAAATTCACCTAAGAAGACTGCATAATGAAATGCAATTCCTTTAAAAAAAATACCCGTCTGGTTTTGTATTTGCAAGAGACTGTAAGAAGATAGAATGTCTCCCGATACAAGCTATTGTCAACTTAGCTTTTAAGGAATAATCACCCGCATGTATTTAACCATAACTGATAAAAAAGCAAAATAAAATAAAATAACTTGCTAGCAAGCCAAAACATCTGTGTTTTTCAAACTTCACCAATGTGAACAACAGAGCGTTATAGTCACGTTGCAAGAATCTTTTCGGGTTTGTAGATCTGGGAGAGTTAAGCAATTAAACATTTGGACATTAATAATCTAATTTGACAACACAAATTCAGGGTTGTACTAAGTGAATGAGGATTTGCTATCAAGATACACTATACTTCCTACCTACAGCCAGATCAGGAAAACACAGGTGTAAATGTAATTTGCGCCTACATCTATAGAAGAAAGGATACACAAGGAAGGTACATAGAGCACACGTTGTAAAAATCACAAATCTTGACTTAAAACTCAGGCCCACATTCCGAATTTTTTGAGACTGTCTGATAACACTGTTATGATAGCATGTGTATATCCTCAACTTTTAGAAAGACCGAAAGAATCCGTACGTCATTGGAAAATCCAATTTTCATCCAAAGCGGGAACTACTGAAAATCTTACAGGACAATCTGAACCCAGAACGCTTCCAGCTTAGGCTTCAAAATCGAGGGGTCCAGTGAAGTATTAAAATGCAGACAACTTCTGGGATTAATTACAGCATCATTGTTCGTGAAAATCAGGGTATGTGCATGGATGGCATAATGGGCCACTGTGCAAAGCAGGGGCATCTGTAATAAGGAGTGGAATAAGAAGTAAGAAATCCTATAGGCATAGTCAAAAGAAGAAAAGAAAGGCAAAAAGAGAAATATTTAATGAAAAATAGGAAGTTATGAACAAGGAAACTGAAGACTATTGTATTAAAAAGTTGAAAAGACAGTCTGAAGAATACTGCTGCTCCTCCTCAAAAATCTAGTATTTATGATTCTAATTACCCCATTTTGATTTTCCACTTCACAGTTAAAGAACTGCATTTGAAAAGCCCAGCAGCCTCTTGAACCATGTGTGGGGCTGCTGTGAGGTGGAGCATGTCCATACGATTTGGCATATTGAGCACGAAATGGTTCTTAGCAGCAGTCAACTGGGTCTGAAAACAAACAGTGACTTTAAACAGCCCTTTGTTAGGACTTATTTTGTTTCTAATGATCTCATTTTGAGCTTTGCCTCCTGAGCCAAGTTAGATTATGTTAAAAAAAAAAACCAACAAAAAAACAAAACACACCAAAAAACCCACACAGCACCAAAAACAACTGACACACACACAAAAAAACTCAGACAAAAAAAATCCCTACCAGAACCTATACTCAGCTGCACATCGCCTGTTCTGAACACCACCTATTGCTTGTACATAGAGAAGCAATCTGTATTTTCTATTAATGTTTGACTTAGTCCAACAGACTAACACTTCATACATCCTACCTGAATTCTGTCTTCTAGGCTTTCCCACCTACGTGTCTGCAGCGAAGCATATGTATAAAGACAGAGATCACCAGATAGACTCTTACTGGCAGTTTTCTACTAGCCCACTGAATTCAGCATTTTACAGCTATGTTTGACGTGACAGATCCCAAGCTTTTCTTCTGCAGAAACCATGCAACTCCCTCCTGAAGTTAAATGTGAATTATTCATACTCTGCATTGCACTGCACCAAGATACACACTTGCTATTGGTACTGAGTGTAACATTTTAGTTACTTCTTTCAACACTGCCGTAATAGTACCTTGGTTTTTTTACAAAATCTCTCTCTCTTTCTGAAAATCAGCACTAAGTGGTTGTCTTAATTTTGGCAAATAAAAAAGGAGGGACACAAAATCATTAATGAATTATTCCAGGTAATATACTCTATTTTAGGACATTTTTATTCAATAAGAGGACTAAAAACACTGTAAACCATCTACAAGACTCTTCTACAATTCACTTTGCCAATAAAATACAGAGAGAGAATGCCTTCCTTTGTATTAATGTATTACATACTCTATACCCAAGTTGTGTTACCAACTCCTACTGCTGTTAACCCAGAATAACCTAGATTCTGTCACATTGCTTCACGAGGAGAGTTCATGTTGAAGAGACTATCATGTTGAAGTAAAGTTCTGTTAACTTCATCAGTGAATAAATGGTTTCCTCTACTGTGTTCAGTTAGCGTTCCGCAGATCATCATCGCCTTCTGCTTGTCACTGTTCCCAACATATATATAATATGTGTTGTGATATATAGCTCTCTAAAAATATATAATATATATACATAATTTATATAAAGATATATTATATAGTACATATAATTTTCTGCAGGGAATTGTTAAAAACGGACAAGGAAGGCAACAGAAGTGACCACCTCTACACACCAGCAATAACAAATTATTATGGTTTTGATCTAAACCAGAAACCTATGGGTTGGACTGTAGGCCAATTCACAGTGATACTAGAGAGGGAAGAAGAAACTTTTTCCTTCCTTACAAGATCCAGTTTAAATTACAAACTGTGTTACTCATCATAACGCTAAAAGGCTAAGAAATTGCTAAAATAGCTAAGGTGGCAAAGTGATGGATCTAATCTGCCTTAGTCTTCCAAGTGACCAGGACCCTCAAAGAAATGGTTGCACAACCCTAGGGTCACAGAGAAACTCAAGAGGTATCCCACAGCTCAGAAGACGACTGCAACTTGTTTTCAGGTAGCTCTGTCCGCAGCCAACATGAGTTAGGCATAATCTGGTTTTTCAGAGATATCATCATCCCTTTTAACATCAAACACAAACACCACAATTTCACAGAAAATATGTACTCTTTATGAACATCTGGGAAATTTCCACAAGAAAAGGGAAGATTTAAATAAATACATAAATCCTTCCCTATGTTTGAAGATGTCTTCCAAAAGGACAGTAACTGTCTAAGTCTATTGCAGCAAAGGATCAAATCACTGATAGGTTCACGAGCAGCAAACAACACGATACAAGGTGAATTCATTCTCAGGTGGTATTTCATTATTTCTACAGGTTTCTTGGTCCCTCTTCCAAATTTGAAATGCTCTGACACCGTGTATACTTGAGTTACCTCCTCATAAATCTTCATTTTCCTACTGAGATAATACCACGTCTCAACAGATTCTGTATCTGAGATACAAGTGCAGTTCCCATTATAAACAATAAGCAGAGAGCAACAGCTAAATTCTGAGTAAGAACACTACCTGAAACTGAGCTCTTTTAAACAGATCTAGGTCTAACGGAAGACCGGAATTATCCGATCTTAACAAAGGACTGCAAACATCCTTGGATCTATCCTCAACAATAACATGACAGTTTACAGCTTACATGACTTGCAGATCTTTTCCTCAAACCAGATCAAACTCAGAAGAGTTTTCAATTACACCCCTCTGAAAGAAGGTTTACAATGAGAGAGGAAACATCAATTTCCTCAAACATCAACTCATGGATAGGATTGAAAAAAAACCCAAACTGCAAGATATAACTCTCAAAAAAGCAGCAATTTTGTGAACTAGATTCTGAATCTAAAAGGGTGTCTCTGCAGATGTAACCTGTTGCAACTTAAGACTTGCAAGAAGAGTTGCATTTTGAACTGACATTAATCATTTCTACAGAACTTAAATAGCTAAATCGTGGTTTTTTTTACAACTTAAATCTGCAAAGTTCAGATCCAGTGGGACACAGACAGTACTCAGCCCACTGGAGAGACACATCAGAGTTACGAAACATATTCCCATACTTGATTTTTATCAGCGGTTAGAATGGAACTAAAGACTAAATTCTGGTGACAAATTCAAGTATTACCTTGTTTCTTGTAAAGGAACTCTTTTTTTTCGTTTTTGGAAAGGCTCCTTAATATGCAGAAATTGCAGTAAAAACCAGGCCTTTTGTTAAATTTTCATTAAATAAATGCTTTTGCTGGTAGCAAGAATGCTTTTTTTCCAGGGAAGTAAAATCTCATTCTTCTAACTCACTCTTATCCCACAAATATTTGATGTAATTCATCTTACAATAGCTTCTCCACATATTTCTTTACTCCCCTTCAATTTACAACAGATTCATTGTAGGCTTAAACTGATACCCTGTGTCTACTGATCTCAGTGTTTTTGGACTGACTTCACCATGGCTGGATTTTCCCCACTGGAGAGACTATGAGCTGCACTACATCCACATGAAGCGTTTCCTCATACCACCTAAAAGCGTTGGTTCCATCCAAATAATTACCAAATACCATTATTTTGTTTGGGTTTTTTTTCCCCTTGATTTCAGTGCCTAAAAAAAGTCATCTTTCCACAGCTCTATTTTTCTTATTATTTTTAACAGAACCTCATTTAAGTGTTCCCACTACATTTCCATTTGTTCATTGGTTTTGGTTCATTTCATACATGATTGTATACCCAAAATAAACCTGAAACGGTATCCAGTATTCAAGGAGATAGTGCCCTCTAGCACACAACCAGTATCCATCCCAATTTGATTGCTCATGCCATAAAATTTCATAAATTTATGTCATAAAACTCTAATCTTGTTACATTAAGCAAAATACCTCAGAAACATTTCGGATACCCACAAAAGCTTTTGGAGAAATGGCTTATCCATGTCTTCAAAAGTGACAAACACAGATGTGTCAGGAGAAAAAGATATGAGGCCATAAATCTTAACTTGTTGGGAGTTAATTAAGGGATTCATCAATCATTACACAGCTCGCCCCATACACACACAGGCAAAATCCCATCAGCTGCCATAACCTACAGAAATCTACAGGTTAAAAACTCCCAAAGTCCCTCTGTTCTGACTATTTATAAATGACTTTGTATAATCTAGCATTAAGACCCGTAATTATAAAACAGCATTAAAACAGGCCTGCATAGTTATGGATAATTATAGTTGGTACACTTTTTTTAAAGAAATAAAAAGCTTTTCCATTCAAACACAGGCTTTGCCTTTTTGACAGCTCCAAGTCCACAGGATGTAGAGAGATGATTTAAATTGTATGTCAAAATTTTGACTGTGCAAGACATTCTTTTTTTTACCCCGTATCAAGAGAGGCATTGTTGTTTTCTCACCATAACTAGGCGTGACAGCGCCTGACTGGAGTCGCATAGCCCGTTTCTGAATCGGCATGAAAATGTTCACCTCTTGAGTTTCTCTGGCAGCTATAAACTAAGTCTTTCTCATGGGTAGAGTTTAAAACACTCGGCCCCGTAGAGCGGAGACGGGCACAGAGCTGCATTCTGAAGAGATGCACAAGGCCAAGCCGAGCAGATCTGGATCGCCCAGCTACCCACAGCATCGGGAATTTACTCCCTAACACGGCCTGATTCCGACCCAAATGCGATACGCTCAGCTGCTGCTCCCTGGGACTTCAATGGCATTCGGTCTGAGTCTCTCCCTCATCTGCAGGGTTATTTCCCCCTCATTAAAGTACATGGTGGAAATGTGCAAACTCTGCTTTTCCATGATTACAGACAGCGGCAATGTCACATACGCGTGTCTCTAACGCGTAAGCACACACACACACAGAGATGCACAAACACAAGTTTATTCAAAACGTCAGCAGTACATCTGCCTCATCTCTGACCACATTTAGTACTAATAAAATGGTTCGTATTCCCAGTTTATTGAAGCTATGATCTCTCTAGAGACAGCCCAAGCAAAAGTTGCTAGTCAATACTAATGATCGTCTCCGTTCCATTTTGGCCCCGAATTCATTCATTATTTATGTACACTGAATAACTAGTACCTTTAAAAAACCAACTCTGCTCATTTTGACAAGATTACTTGTGTAATAAGGTATTACTCAACATGAGTAAGGGTGGCAGACTCCCACACTCTGTCCCACTGGGAACTGCAAACCCGACTTGTTTCTACACATACCACTAAAAACAGACTTCACTTGGCAATATCTTTGAGTCATTTACAGCCTGGTTTGGAATTCTTCACTGAAGTAATTTTACAATTTAAAAAAAAAGGCAAAAAAAAAAAAGGCAAACATCTCGAATCTGCTAATCAATAAAAAATATGCATGAAACGTGCTCTCATTTGTCACTCACACTGAGATGGAATAATCTGTTAATTATTACTTTCTAAGATCATATCAATCAGCCATCTTTTAAAATGCACAGATGCTACAAATAAGTGGTGTTCTGGCAAAAAGGGGTTTTGGTGAACCAGTCACTTTTGTTAATTCAAACCAAGTTCACTATGGCGATCACCTGTGTAGTATTTCAGTGCGGTTGTCTATTATTATAGCTGCCACAAGAAATCCTACGGTTAAGGCCACCCAGTAATTTCCATTTCACCCAACTGTTTCTCCCTTTTGCTTTCCAGACTTCCTCTCTCTATGGGTTAACTTTAACAATTTGTTTTCATCCACTAGTTTAAAAGATTCTGAGTATAGAATGGGCAGGGAATACGCTATCCCCTATCTATTTTCAACCATAGCAGAGTAAAGTATCAGCATCCTGGCTGATAAACCTGATATTCCACATATTGTGAAAACTGTTTTTTGACAAAAGATACTGTCAAAATTCCAGTGGTAAATGGGTTCATTTTGACAAGTTTTGAAACACTCAAGTAATAAAGTTGTTGCAAGTGTCCTTCAATAAAATGTTAACAAAAATCTTGTAATTTTTTTCTTTTTTTCACTAGAAAAATGAAAAAAAAAACCCCAACTTTTATAAACTCTATAAACTACTAAAAATTTACCATCTCCATTTTCTTGCATTTCCCAAGAATTTATGCATGAAAAACCACTGTAAAATCAAGCCTAGAAAAAACAGGCTGTGAAAAAAATTCACGTTGAATGTTCCCAACTTGCGTTATGCAAAGATTTCCATTGACCTTTCGAAGCAGGTAACTGGGAAGGATTCTTTGTGCATGACTACATTGTTTAGTGAAATACTCTAGCCTGAAACAAACCAACCTTCAACCAAAACAGAATTTGTAAGGCGAAGGAACTCCTATCAAGGTACTGTATTCTATTACGGCAATTACCCAATTCTTTCGGGTAAGGACTTTGCATTACTGTCCCTGTTTCGTACTGTAACGAGGAAATGTTAAGCAGGAATGGTTAGTGATTTACCCAGAAACACACACTCAAAATCAGTTTTAGGATGAGAACCTGTATCCTATTTTTGTTTGGTACCTGTCAACTTCATAAGCGTTTTGTTATTCACTAGTCTGTATGTCAACTAAAAGAGCCAAGAATGTAGTAGTACATTTATAAGCCAGAAACAACAGGAACATATTTTATTTCTGCTGAAAAGTATGTTTCTAAAAGATCAAACTTCAAAACCTGGATTTTCAGAGAACTTCTCAAAACCAGAAGAGGCACGTAGCGAAAATGTGGTTATGGCACAGGCAACATATAATGGTAATGGTGCGGTGTCAAAGACAATGAGCATCTATCAGCACAAACTCTGAAACAGCAGGATGCAGTCATTGTTGATGTTTCAAGTAAACTGAGCCTGATCACTGGCTTCTTTCAAGCAAAAGACTTTGCTTGGATGATTTTGAATTAAATCCACAAGCTCATTTATTTTCCAGTGCATCCTCAAATTAACTCTGGCTTCCTTCCCCCCCACCCCCAACATTTTAGAAATGCACCTCCCCCCAGACTTCAGCTTCTCACACATCTTGCTTTTTCGCTTTTTATTATTTTTACTATTATTTTACATTTGTCCTCATATCACAGTAGAAATTGCAGAGATTTGGTTTTATTTTCATGTAAAGTTTTAGGAACTGCTCACTGCTGAAAACACTACTGCAATCACTATGACATTAGGCAATCATCATTCTTCTGCTTGCTGAACTACAAAGAGGAATCTAGTCAAATAATTAGAGATTTCAGGCCTTGAAATCTCACTGTACAAACTAATACTTTAAAATGACAGAAAAGAAGTCAGTCAGTCTCCAGACGCTGAGTGGGAGAGCTGTGCTGCATGCTACAAGGAATCTATACATCACACACAGACGTGCATACCTAATTTCCATTGACATTGAGTGAAATGAAGGCAAAGAGTTGGAAAGGCTTTAAAATGATGACAATTATCAATGACTTATTACAAAGAAATCTGAAGAAGCACAGGCTAATTCTGAAAAGTTAGCTAATATTAAAACTTCTGCAATTTAGGGAACTTATTCTTGGTCATTCGTAGTCTTTGTCTGATCAAGCTGACATAAAATCTTCTTCAAGCATTATTAAGTGATGAATTACTTTCAGTAGAATCAACATTAATAATAAAAAAAAATCTCTCCTAAAAGACACCCAGATTTCAATACAAGAAGCCATTATTTTGATCGAGATCTTGGTGAATTATGATGCAGCTTTTCCCACTCTTCCATCAGGCCATTGCTCAGTAATGGGAGCACCAAAGAAATAGTTATCCAGCTTAAAGCCTCCCTCTCCTTTCCCTTCTCTTTCCTTACTTACATTTCAAACTCAACAAAAGGATTTTTATTTTTTTTTAAACAACAACATTCCCTCACCAGAGTTTGTGTATAATCACAAACCAACCAGAAACAAGAAAATATAAACCCCTAAAAAATAAATTCCCTTTTTTTTTCCCCACTTTACTCTCGAATTTCCCGACTGGTAAGTTCAGAATAATAAGTTTATACTGCATATATGTTTGCTTCTAATAAACGTACATGTAATTGCACTTAACAAAATAATTTTCAACATACCCACTGATGTTCACACATCTGAACTCAACAGTCTTATTCTACTGTTACTATACAAACCCTTGCTCCAACCATCACCCACATACACATTTGCATCATGTCTATCGCTTTATAAAAAAATGCAAATATACATAGGAACACATAAGCACATACATCCATATGTATACTATATATTTCCTGGTAAAACTGATCATGCTAGTAAAGTATGTATGCGAGGTTGAATGGATATTCATAGCTTGACCTTGCATTGTTGAAATACTGGACTTCTAAATAACTTTAGTGGGAGCAGAACTGGGACCTCAGAGAACCTGTGTGTACCTTTAAGAATTACAGGCACAGTAAAAACAGTCTTTCTGTCTCTGTGTCACATGCATGTGTGTGAAAAATAAAATATACTTAGGAAGAGCAATGCCTCTAATGGATGTAAACATTTTCTTTTCAACAGGTTAATTCCAGCTGCCTAGAATTTTTATTATGTTTTTGTTCACATGCATGCGTGTGCTCCCCACTTTTTGGAGGGTTTATAGATGACAGGTGCATTCTTGGCCCAGGAACAAATAATCCTGAAGAGACCAAGAAAGAAAAAATCAAATCGAACTTGAAGATAAAAAGACAGGGAGTAAATACATTATTGCCTTTTATTATGTCAAAAAAACAAAACCATAAAAATTTTGAACATCTGTAACGTCCAAGCAATTTGAGGTAGAATTTTCAAAGCTGAAAAGAGATTGTTCCAAAGCCCAGATGTTGCCTTTCAGAAACTAGTGAAAATTGCTGCCTCTGAAAATTACTCTGAAATACAAATAGAGTAAACCAGAAATTGTTTAAATAAAACTGATTTTACTCAGATGTTCTGATATTCCAAAAGAGAAAGTGAACTGTTCTCAAGTCTTCAGGTGGTTTTGCACTCATATCTCCTACTTCAGATTATCTGCAGCCATGCCACCTCTGTGCCGACAGATGACTGCATGGGAGATAAAAGAGAAAAAGTTTACGCTACGATGTGAGGGCTCCTGCTTCACTCACTGTGCATCTTGTACTGTGACATCTTCTCCAGTCATCTTGTGAAAGGTTGACAGCTGTTACATAGTTTCCCAGTTTTTACTCCTAAAACCCTAAGAATGAAAAGTCTGCAGTAACGAACGTGTCGTGCGCTGTATTCACCCGTCACCGGGGCGTGTGCCTTCGCTTGCAGTAGTGCTGTTCAAGCCACTTTTGATTCTGTAATTGTCAGACTTCTGAATGCCTGTGTTCAGCTTAAAGGGCTACCAAGTGCTTCTCTAAACTGTTGCTCGCACGCACTAACACGCTTCCTCACCGCTGGAACTGCGCACGTAGGTGAGGGGGTTGACTTCAGCTCACCGCTGTCTAAAAGCTGATTGTTTTGCTACATCTGTTTCAAGAAATGCTCGTCAAATTGCAAGAGAAAGAACAATCATAAACAGCTAATAATTATCCATCCTAAGAAACATTAGCCTTAGGTACCGCTGGAGCTATTAGCTAATAAAAATATAGTTATTAACTATGTAACACACGTATACCCTTGCACAAATAAATGCATACCGGTATGCAAAGTAAAAACAAATCCACAAATATGAAAATAAGAGACCATTCTAAATAGACAACATACCTTTAGGACCATAAGGAGTCTCAAAGTTTACTTTAGGAAGGCTGCAGTGGTAGACACTGAGACACGGTCACAAAAAGATGTCCACTTTAAAAATCTTTGGGAGTTGGGGGGTAGGGAGGAAAAGAGGAAAAAAACCCTGAAACCAGTATCTTTCCCTCCTGGGAAACTCGGAGGGTGTCTGCCATTCACCCTGCCGTAGGTACTTTGTCTACCTTCACGTCTGTTGTTCAACAGCAATTCCCATCCAGCTCCACAAAGACCCAGCTGTATAAACCAATGCTGTCAAAGAACACAGTTAAGGGCTGGATAAAACAGGGAGGGGTGTCTAACACGCTGACCACTGACTGAGCTCGCAAGGATAAAGAAGCCTTGATGGAGAGAAGTAATCATCCATTGCTGTTTGTTTATTTTACCTCCTCCACCACATACTGGAACCTTTTTTGTTTTTTCCATTACCAAAACCATCCCCCACTGAGAGGCTTTTGTGATCTAAAAGGGGCAGAGCCCCTCTTTCTTAACACTGGCAAGTTTATGTAGGCAGATTCATTCAAACACATCTTAAAATAAACATTTGGCTCTTGCCCTACATCACACTGTCCACACACTGCCTTCAAACACACTTTAAAAAAAAAAAATCACCATTAAAATGCACTTGCCTAGAACTGTTTTTAATGAGATGTATTAAAACAATTTAGCAGTCTAAGGCACATATTGCCATGGAGGTCCAACTTCAAATGAGAGCTATAGCCTTCTGAAAAAAATAAATATACATTACAGTAATGTAAACCTGGCTGTTATTGCCATAACTAGCTTTCTTGAAAAGACTTCTTCCATCAAAAAATCTTCTCCCTGTTGGGGATACACCTAATTATATTACAAGTGAATCTGAATCCAGATGTTCAAATCCGAAACGTATGGCACAAGTATTACGAGGAAAATGACCACTGCATGGAGAACGAGGCATTTGAAGGGCACCACTGGCCTGAGCTCTGAAGGGAGTGAGGACCTTCAGATTCCTTCAGGCCTAAGAGGTGTAGGTGCTGAGAATCTTAGGAAAAGAACCTTTGTGTTAAACAAAAATGAACAACCAAACTTCCTTACTTCCCACTTCTTTTTTTTATTGTACGCTCTCCACGCATACACCACTTTTTTTTTTTTCTAACGATATGGGTTTGGCACTCAAGCATGATTCAAGCACGAATCCCTATAAAAAGACAGTGCACAGGCAACAGAAAGTAGATGTCCCAGAAGGCCTGTTGATGTGTCTGATGATGACACTGGAAACAACATTTCTCAATTGGAAGAGGATGCCTAGTCATTCCCTGGGCTACCTACTGCAATCAAAGTAATTCATTAGGAATAATTATAATCAAATTAAACTAGGACATTTGAGAAAACTCATAGATTCCTTTGTATCAGACATTAACAAACACCTCCATATCACAGGCTGATGATCAACTATCTTTTCAAGTCTACCAGCTTCAGCTGGATACAAAATGGAATAAGGAAGGTCTACTTGTCCCATTTTTCATTTTAAAAAGGTAATAAATAGCTTTTGATTTGGGTAAGTAGTCATCTGGCAAGCTCTACAGTTGTTTGAATGACACCTGGGATAGAGGATTGGTGGATTGATTGAAATACATCACAGGAATTTAATTCTGCAATACAGCAACATCCTTTGACGTTGATCATTGCTGAAGAAGCATAAACACTGAAACTATGACCAGGTAGTTTACTGCTGAATACCCTCTCTGCCTCAGAGTGGGCTACAAAACAGGACACCACATTAAGAATTCAGAACACTGTTATTCAGTGCCCAGTTATCAGCAACTTCCCGTGTGACCCCACATAATTTATGGAATCTCTCTGGCTCCCAGTTTTTCTATTTCTCCATAAGAGATAAGAATGCTTAACTGCTTTTATAAAATGTTCTGCAAGCTCCAATTTTCTTTTTTTAAGGAAAACATTTTATTGGTGATTGTCATTTGTCTTGCTTATATTGTTAATTTACCTGATGGTTTCGTGCATACTGACACATAAGCAAGGGCAAAAATTAAGTACTCCATTCAGCTACTGTATTTTGAAACTGCAAAAATAAGTTTCTTCATACAGTCCTGTGAACAGATACTCTGAATCATTTTTGGTTTACCTATTGACTATATTTATGTAGAAAACTACTCATCTTTCTTTTCCGGGCAGTGACAATGCAAAAAAAAAAAAAATAATCCCAAACTAAATCCAACCAAAAAAACCAAAACCAACAAACCAAACCCTAAACCAAAACCCAGCATCTGGCTGGAGAACGACACCAAATCCTTTTCACTACACCATCCAGTTTCACTGGATCCCCTTCTCTGTCCTTCATACAAGAAGGAAACTCACCCCTTGCCAGGTAATGCCATGGTATTTTACAATTAATGGACGCTTTTCACTCAGGAAAGCTATTTAAAGGAATCTCGCATACCTTCAACATGAAATACTAATGGCAACACCTATTTCACAGATGAACCGTTACAAATGTCAGTTTGGTTCCTGTTTACACACAGAACTGCCCAGTACTGCCACCCAAGTGAAAGTCAGAGCTCTAACCCTCACTCCCACAGCAAATCAGGGACAGATTCGGACAAAGAGCCCCAAGCTCTGACTTCCAGTTTCCTCTATTATTCAGTAGCTCTGATGGCAATTCCTCAGTACGGTGAAAACGAGACATAGTGCATTCATCAAATGCACTATCGAGCTAGTGATGGAATCCTAAACTAGCCCCTTTTCCAACCTAGCCCTGTATAACTAATTACAAAGGTGCACTACAAAGAAACAACTCCCTGGGAAAGGGTACTTTCTGTATTATTATAACTTGTACCTCGCCACAAACAAAGCGAGGTACAAGTTTCCTCCTGTTTCGTTTTCCTCTCTTTTAAATGGCTCACACAGGTGTACCAGATTTTAAGCTTTAAAAGTGTCAACCATAAAACAGTTTCAATAATATAAAATTAACACTAGGGGAACGTTTTTAGCCAAGAGCGTACTTCTGGTTCCACTAACCTGCTCGCAACGTGGACCAAGCATACAGCTGTATGCTGGGATTCCTGGCTGGCGTTTTTAAGAGTCTGCTAAACCCCCCTTGTAAAAGAGCTCATCAGATGTACAAAGGCTTTTTCCTTTCTCTCCTACCCTCTTCTCACTCCCATCTCCACCCTGGCTTTAGAGGGGGAAGATCAGAAAGTGCAGCTGTTACCAAGCCTTTACACCCCTATCTCCCTTTCCTTCTACTTCCCCACCTCCCCTATGCCATGGATGTTAAAGCACAAGCCAGATTTACAAAGATATTAAAGTGCCAAAAAGATGGAGTCTGTCTTGCTGTAAGAGATCTCCAAATACACTTCCAATACTCAGATATCTATACACTTCTGAAAATCTGACTAGGAGCCCACCTCCGAACACCTACGTACCTCTACAAACCTCCTCCTGCTTCTCTCCTCTCCTTTACACAATTTACTAGAGAGCTTTCTACGCTTGCACTGCTCTTTTCATCTTTAAAAGCACTTACAAATACTAATTACTCTTCACATATCCCTTCTGTGAAGTAAATAAGGATTATTATCCCCTCTGAAGTAAATACGGATTACTAACTCCTTTTTACAGGCCGAGGAAATACAGAAGAGGATTTTAAGTGGTCTACACACCCCAACGTAAAGAGACTGCATTGAAGCATGGATTAAGAAACAGAAGTTCTCCACCTCATGCTCAGACTATGACAGTCTAAATCTTACCCTTCTATTTGCAAATGCGACTCAGCCCAATTGTTTCTATCTGCTGGCTGATGATCAAATATTTAATGTATGCCATAAAATGAAAATATGAACTCTACAGCAGTGCCTCTTATTTGTCATGCCCCATTACTTAGACCGGGTGGTAACATGCACCCATACGATGGTTTTCAATTTTATTATAGTCTCTATTTGCTCACTCACTTAAGATGTTTAAAGAAGAGTTGTATGGATTATCAGACAGTCTGAAAAGTTCAGTTCAGAGCTCTTCAAACACATTCATTTTCATCTTATTAGCACAAGTAAAGTAAAAGCCTTAGGCAGGTAATTTACCATCCAGTTTATCCAAAGGGACTTCTAAAGGAAAAGTCAACCTTTGTAAATTGTTTGTGATAATCTCCAAATTGATCATTAATTATCAGCTGCTAGTAAGCTTTTCTTCCATCAGCGGCACTGTGAAAATAATGCATTTCTCAGAAAATCTACCACTGTTGTTATTGCCACCTGTGTAATCAGCCCTTATTAAATCCAGCAAAGTTACATAGCAAGCAGCAGCCTTGCTAAGTGAATCCTGTCCAGCAAACCCATTTTGCAGGCAGTTTAAAAATTAGTTATCCACCAACAGGAAAGCATTCATTATTAATGTTATATTTTACATTTTATACCTTCCTACATAGAGTAGCATTACAATTAATTGACACCCGTTCAACCAGGCTTCATAAAGCACACATTGTTTTGTACTGCCAAACTCGAGCTGATGTACACAAACTTTTCCCTTTTGCAGTTTTCCGATTCTCTTCTACCAGAAGTGAATGCTTACAATCTAACAATAAAAAATATAAAAGATCTTTCCATGTTTTATTCAGGAAAAAGAACTCGGAAAGAGATGGCTGCAAGTAAAGCAGCCTCAGTAGTGTTAGCTACCCTCAGGTCCATGTCGTCCACAGAAACAAGACGGTGACCTTTTTGTACAGGAGATTGCTTGTCAAAATGCCGTCCACCCTTTATATAAAAATTCTGACCAATTGCTGGGCATGATACACTACACGCCAGTTTTGGAATTTTGGGCAATACTATGACCAATGTACGACAGCTGACGTTCTCCCAGTTCCTACTTTAACTCCATTGAACTTAATGGATAGTCACCAGTTAACTTTACTGGAGCAGCCCCGGATGTCATGGCATCTTGCATCTTCAGTGGGATCAGACACACCTGGCAAATCATATTTTAAAAATAACTATTTCACCAACCAGGAAACCCAACCTGACAGCAATAAACTTCAAGCTTGGCGACTATTTAGTTGTGCAGTCACACACACCATTGTTTGAGGAAACAAAGAATTAACGTAAGAGGGAAGACATAGGCAGGTACTGAAAATTTTTAGAAATGTAGTACCTTTGGAAAAGATTATGAAGCAAGTGATTGTATTTTTCTTTTTAAATGGTCCACAGGTGATAAAAAACAGCTGAAGTGCCCACCACCATGGGCTGTAGGTATAACACAGAAGAAATGGAAGCCTTTTAAATTTGAGAATGGCAGTCCCAGCAGCACTGTAATATATTTCTCTATTTTTGTAATAGATGAAATGCAGAATAATCCTACATATGTGCTACCCTGTCATTAACACACACACACACAGAGTAAGAGTTTTGTTCACATGAAAGAAGACCGACTGCTCCTTGTGTTCATGACTCAGGTCCATCAGCAGCCACTCCGCACTGAGTCCTGATGACTCCAAATGCAACAGGATTACAGTCATAAAGATGGAAAAAGGCCACAGCACCACCGCTGAAAGAAGAATCATCCCTCAAGGACAGTTTTACTCAGGTGCTCTCAAATTCATATAATTTAGGCTTAAAATTGTAGCGCAGGATCTTTTAAATAATGTATATGAAAATTCTAGCTCAAAGGACCGGAAGCCTGAAACGGAATAGTCTCTTACAGAGAGATGGGACAAAATTCTGCTAAAATTGAAGAGAACAGACTTGTAGCTTCCTCAGCGACATGGTGCCAATGAACAGGCCGCTGCTCTTGAGGGAGCTTAAGCTTTCAATACTGTCACCTTCAGCAAAGAAAAGAAAGGGATCCAAACTATTAAGATGCAATTCTGTTCTACACAGAGGTAATGTCAAATGACAACTCCTCACTAAACATCCTGAGCGCTGGATGCACCGAGAGTCATGTACATAATTTTTTTTCCTGTTTGTTTAGTTTTCTAATTTGAGGCCTCTTTACTACTACTACTACTTCCCTAAGCCCTGCAGAACCAATTACTCCACGGGCCACCAAGCAGCATTTTGTTCTAGTCACATACCATAGAATAACATACCAATTGCAGAATCAGATTTAGCGCCGCTGGGATCTGTATAACTTACTTCCAGGATCTATCCTGACACAAAACAAACATTTTGCAGAAAGGCAGGTATCTTCAGGAGAAGAATTTAACCTGCAGAATTTTAATGTTGGTCACCATCCAAGAGCATGAGAGAACTGGGTCTGACTGATCCTGATCCTACAAGCTAAGCTTGTAGGGCTGAAAAATTAAAATATACACTCAAATTGCAAACAAAACACAATTTAGAGAGAGAAAATAAGTCCTGTGATGTCATTTATAGCTAGTTCTTTTTCAGTAGAACTACACTATCAGGCTCTCAATGCATGCGTAATATTGGAAGCAAGACTTATCATCAATAAACAATTTAATAATCCAGTTACATAAGCAGTAACAATTCCTTGGCTGGTAATGAACAATATGATATCAAAGTTGTTATCTCTTAAATAGAATCTTGCTTGATTTTCTGTACATGAGTAGTCCTGATTAATTCAATTGTGTCCTCGGTGTGTTTAGTGCCTGTGTAGATACAGCAGAAGAGAGTCTTGCAAAGGTCTCTCTGAGGATTGAGTGAGCTTTGAAATTCTAACTTGGGCAATGTTATATGAAATCGAATCCAGCTCACTTGCCAGGAAGCAATAAAAGCAAACTCAGTGAGACTGCTCATGTGAATACATCTTAGCAGAATCAGGGCCCGCTCGAGCCACAAGGGAGGATAAACTTAAATAAAGCATTTCAGTATAACCATTCTTTCAACAGTCTTTAGTCTGTATTAGTAG
The DNA here is from genome assembly GCA_033628505.1 of Tringa tobata. Classification (NCBI taxonomy): domain Eukaryota; kingdom Metazoa; phylum Chordata; class Aves; order Charadriiformes; family Scolopacidae; genus Tringa; species Tringa tobata. Next base: position 3,939,678 of record JAHREE010000343.1, on the reverse strand, counting down.
CTAACATCTGAGGAAAGGTTTGCTGCTTGGCAATAGTGTGGTGTTAATGGAACACAATCTGTTAAATGAAAAAGCAAAATTAATTCCAATTTGGTGTCTTCACATTTCACACTCCAGAGACTCTTAAGGACTGAATGAAAGACAACAAGGGGTAGGGAGAATTTAGTGAAATTTTTTCCAAACTGAATCATCTACTTCCTTGCGTTTCACCTAATTAAGTCAAGAGGCAATTGGAGGGAAAAATAAGAAAGGTGTCTTATTTATGAAGGCATCTCTTAGTGAAATAACTGTTGTGTGCCTACAACAGCATAAGAGCTGTCTGTCTCTGTCCATCTTTCACTGCCTACTCCCTCTCTTCCCCTTGTCCTCTCCACAATTCAAACGTTTAGACTTACTTCATCCTTGCAGCGAGGCACGGATTAAGCAGAATTACTTACTGCTATGCCAATTAAGGAGGAATTAATTACAACTTTGCTTCCTTTTCCCTCTAAGGTTGCAAGTTTTTCTACCAAACCAAATCTGAACGTAGCTAAGTGGAGAGCTGCAAACGCCCAGGAGGACGTAGGCTATATTCAAACCGCTAGCTGCAGTGGGGTGACTTCAACCAAGTTCTTCTCTCCGGTCAAAAACATGGAACAACTGAACTGTTGTATTCCTCAGTACTTCAATTCCCCAGGTGCGGAAAAGGGGACAGGAATAATACCTATTTGTCAGCGGCATTGTGGAAGTTAATCCCTTAATATTTGTAAAGCACCTTGAGATCTTAGCACAGAGGGCACAATAGAAGTACAAGGTGTTATCATCATCGTAATAAATTGGGGCACGTTCCAATTAGGCTGTTTCTAGTGAACTCTCTCTAGACTTCGACTCAGGACGTCTTTGGCTTCTGGAGTTACATATACACTGTCCAAACCAAAAAATTGGAAAGTTACACAAGACTTTTCTCTTCAGCAGACTGTTTCTTTCTCATTTATTTTTTTCCTGAAAAAATACTTCTCCATACCACCCACATTCACTTCCAGGCTAATTATACTTTGAAAGACAACCAGCACAAAGATGATTATAGCATACAGAGTCAAGGGAAGGCCTAGTCAAATAAACAGGATAACTTCCTTTGGTCCATCTCTCCCTTTTTTCCACTGGATGATGAATCCCAAAACCCATATAGCCGTACACCTTCGAAAGACTAAAATAACCTTTGTTTCCTTTTCTTTCCTGCCTTTTTGCCACTCCTGTACATTTCCAGCTGCACATTCCCCAACCTATAAATTGCCAATCAAACCCTCCTGTTTACCCTGGTTACAAAACAAAATGAAGCAATTCAAAATGATCCACCACCATTACAAAAAAAAAAAAAAAAAGAACAAAAAAAATATCCAAGAACAAGAACCTAGCGCCCAGTATCATGCCACCATCCATTCACAACGCAAAAAGCAGGACAGAAGCTCTATCTCTCATACAAGTTTACCTATGCAAGCAGTCCTATCCCCCACCTTCCCTCCCTTGCCATTCCTTCTCACATTCTCTTTTTCAGCCCACCGCAAGACCGCGGATGTTCTGCAGACAAGCATTTCATAGTGAGGCCACACGACCTCAAAGAGTTAAAAGCTCCTTTTGACTTTAGCACCTTCTGAAGCGTGTGAGGAGGATGCCTAGCCCAGCAAAGTTCTCAGCATTTCCAGCTGCCACTGATTCCAACAGAAACTCCAGGCAGTCGATTTTTAGCTTTACAATATCAGGGTAATAAATTACTATTATCTCATTTTTAATTGATCTGTGGAGATTTTCTATAAAGCCTTACCTTGTGAGTCTAACTGTTCTACTTTGTTAGTCTGGTACTACCTATCGCATTATAAAAGTACATTTCTCTACAGAGTATGACCCTAAATATTTCCTTCTTGTACAAAATAAATACTGCATATTTGGACAAATCCCCATATAAAGCAAAAAAGAGACAACCAGAAGAAGTACCCCACTGGAATAAAACATCTTTAGACATCTTTTGATATAATTATTCTGAAATTGTGCTTTTCTTACAGTCTAGCCTTTTTAACTCACCAAAAAGAGCCAGTATTTACCTAAAGCATAATATTTTAGTTCAGTTCTTTGCCATTATTTATTCTAGTCCATTTGTCACATCTATATAGCTTATATCATTATTGACACAGCTATATGAGTAATAACATGTATCATGCCTCTATCTTTCTGCACACAACTCATATAAAGAAGAACAGGATAGTTCAGCCAAATGAATAATTATTAAGGGTGTACTTTCAAAAACCAGAAATCTATTGTTCATCACAGTAATTGACTGTGGTCATTCATTACATCTCTGCTGTAGATCCTGCTTTATAGAAGACACGTCATAACAACAGGCACTACAAAAATACTGCAGAAGTCTCAGCTCTCTGGAAGATAAATACATTAGGGTAGTCTTCTGCAATGCCATTGCAAAAGATGAAAACAGTCACTGGAAAAAAGAGGCTGAAGCAAACAACAGTACTGGTTTGCTGGTATGGTGACATACTGTTCTAATACACCTCTTTTGGGACTTGTTTCTCATACGGTCTCATCAAACATTTATCACTGGTGCTCTCTTGCAACTGACTGACTCCTACTAAACATTTAGAGGTTGTGGCTTGATTATCAGAACATGATGGAAGACACCAAATGCAGACGAAGCAGAATTTTTGAACTGAGGGACCCACATAGCTAGCAGACATATAAAATTGTCAAAAAAGTGTAACAATTTAGCACACCTAGAGCTTTGGAGCGTCATAGCCATAATGTATTGCTTTAATTCTATTCCCTTAATAAACTAAAAAATAAATAAATAATAAAAGCCACAATCTGAGCTTTCAGATTTCACAATGCCCATTAACTAAAAAGAATTACAGAAGCGACAAAAAGAGGTTGAGTAAACAAAGAGGCAATCAAAAGTTCAAAAATTAATTTTAAACCTCTTGGTCAACACAGCAGGGAAACCCAGGAGCATAGCCTGTCCAGCTGAAGGGTGTAAAGGGCGGGCCAGTATGAATCTCTTTCTGTTTATTATGCTGAGCATCTTAACTCAAGATTAGATGTTGACAGGAAAGAATCTGTGTTCTTCTTGCCTACTTAGATAATTAGCCTTCAATGACTATACTACATAACCTGTAAGGTATTACCTATTTCCCACTCCTTATTCTACAAGCAGCAATGCTATCTTTCAGTTAATATTGCCTCTGTTTCACAGGACAAAAAGAAAATATACATTCTAATTTGGATTACTAGCAATGTGAAACACATCCCACTACCAACCAAACGTAACACATAATAGTGGTACTAAAAAAAAACCCCAAAAACCTAAATGATACTAAAATGGCCCCAAATCTATTATTTAATTGATGTCATGTACACCCATTTCAGTTGAGTACAATTGCTTCTTCATTCCCGAAGCATGAAATCAGTCCAAGGGGACTCCAAGCTATGCTGTATTTTCCATGTTTCACTTCAATAAAATATTACAAATACGTTACCATGTATCTGGGATTTTTTCTGCAATCATCATAAGAAACCAATGTTTTCATAATGTCGCCACAAACCGCAGCTATTACCTCATACAAGAGCACAATGTTTTGGCAATGCAGTGCAAATAGTAGGAACAACTTCACCATCATCTTCCAAAATAGTTCTTTGAACACATTTCCCAAAAAACAGTAGCAACAAAAGCTCTGCCACTTCATTCCTTCCCTCCACCCTCTTGATGAATGAGAAGAAAGCAGTGAAACAAGCAGTGCCCTCTCCTATCTCCTTGTTCTTAAAGAGGCTCTGGATCACGGTCATCCACAGCTAAATTACACTGAAGTCAACAGGAAACATTCCAAAACACGGAGAAGTCACACACGTCATTTAACTTAACGCTTCAGGCTTAAGAAAAATGGACTGTTCAACATCTGCCTATATCACATGTTCTAACCAAGTCATGGGGCGGGCTGGGGCAATGCCTGTGTTATACCAAAAACCATGAGTAGCACCCTATTTTAACATGGAAATGACATTGTCAATTAGAGCAGAAAACTATGAAGACAAGGTGAAAACTCTTTTGTCAGTGTCCTGATGTTGTAGCAAGTCCAAAACCTACAGAACTTCAAAGGAGTCAAAGCCACTTAGAGCCTAACAGGGCTGGCCTTTATTTATGTGCTCAATCTACCATATTCCTTCTCAGACTTTACTCAAAATGGTTTCAAGCAACTTACTGTTAATAAGGATTAAACCTACTTAACTGAAGTATTTCCAGAGATCACATCACCATCAGGCCTGATTAATGGGTCTTGAAGTCTACAGCAGTGAGGCTGCACTCCTTATATATTCTAAGTATTATATTTGCATTCTGGATTCCTTCTCAGTGAAAACCAGTGCATGCAAAATAAATTCCACAATCCCACATCTTGTATACAAAGGGCATCACACATATCCTGCGACTTGAGCTATTCTCCTGAAATTATCTTAGTCTCACACAATCACACTTCAAACACCCCATATGTCCACTTTGGTTATTCCTCCTTTAAAAAGCTAATAAATGTAATACTTAGATGCAACTGTATTTCATCTAAAAAACCCCAACAATTATCTGCAGTACTTCGTGCCTGGAAAAGCATCAACAGGAATCATTAACAACGCTTCCACTTTATTTTCTTGCTGTTTAAAGGGCCCAATCCAACACCCATGTTAAGTCAATGAGAGTCTTTACAATTGTTTTCAGTCGGAGCTGGAGAGAGCCCTACGATCAGACATGAATGTGGGGCTTGTGCGAGGAGGCCGAAGGACAAGCGTAGCCTCTGTTCATTCACACCATACTGCAAAGGCAGAGGAAGAGCAAATTTCCTGTGATGTTCCTACCACCCAGAGCCGCAGAGGAGCCAGTAAGAAAAGCTTTGGAGGTGAGGGTGAACAGTGCGCTCTGGACCAACTCGGTCCCTGTCCTCTTTTCTAAGACTACCAAGAAGGGCATCAAAATCACTTGCTGAAAAGCGGAATGACACACAAGGCATTTGGCACCCGGTGAGAAGCAACTTTTAGCTCTTAACTCTCCTGAAGTGTATTTAAAAATATAAAAACACAATACAAGTCCCGCCCTTGGTGCTACATGTACCCTCCTATTCAACGGGGCTATTTCCATCTCAAAGAAAAACCAAGACATTTGCACAATAGTTCACAATTACAATGCACGTGTATTGCTTTATTGAACTCTACCTGATAAATGGGTCTAAAAATGTAAATCAATTTATTTCAGGCACTCACTTTGATGTTTCATACAGATAAAAATAAGGGCAAAGAAAAACAAGCTCTGATTTTCTCCCCAAACACCGCTGGAAGTGGTATATTTCCAAACAGATTAGATGCATGAGCCAAACTATTAAAAACATTTAATTCCCCAAAAATTCTAAAAGGACACACAAGTTTTTTGTACCAGATGACTCACATCCAATTCTTTCACACACATTTTTTTTATTTCTTTACAAAAATCATGCACTCTTCCTACACATTCATCCTTTCCTCCTGCTTTCAGCGTTAACTATAACATCAGAATCTTTGAAAATACAGATGTTTTATAGCCTTTGAAATGTAGGAGCCAACTTCATTCTGGAGACTTTCAAATCTGTACCTAGGGCTTCCTGGGAGCCACAAGCAGCACATAGTGCTTCAATGGATTTCCAAAGTCCTGCACTGACACGTGCCTGACCTCACTTTCTCTCGTACACTAGAGCTAGACAGTCAAAGAAACCAGCGGGCTGATATTCAGTAGCTAGATGGCACCTGCCCATTGTGAACTTCATTTTATTTTTGATTATGACACTGACAGGCCATGAAAAGGGTTCAAGTCTGACCTTTCAACCTGGTCATTCATACCCAGCTTTAATGCAAATGCAACTGTAACCTGATGGTAACATTGAACTGGCTGAAAATCAGAAGGAGCCACACTAGATCTACCACGTGCATCCTCCTCAGCGAACCACTCTCTCTCTCCCTCTCAAGCTTTTTGTAAGTTGGATGCCTAAACCTAATGGAAAGGGTGACACAATCCAGCAGTTTGTTTAAAAACAACAGAAAGAGACCAGAAAGAGACACAACTCAAATTTCAGTAGAGAGAAGAGAAGAGAAGAGAAGAGAAGAGAAGAGAAGAGAAGAGAAGAGAAGAGAAGAGAAGAGAAAAGAGATAAAAAGGACAAAAAAAAATAAGAAAAGAAGGGAGAGCGCAAGTTATTTGTTCAGTCCTTATTAACAGCATGAGGGAACTCAGCCTTAACAGTGTAATCAAATTAAACAGTTCAGGAATCTGGCTTGAAAGCTACCATTTTAATAAAAAGGGGGGACAATAGGCAGGTTGTTTAAAACTGTAGCTGCGCTCTCGTAGCCCTCCTCCTCCTCCTCCTCTCAACCCTTCCTTCCACACCACCAACTGCCATCTCAAATTTACCTTGCCATGCACTCACTCCAGAACTCCCTACCAACCACTGCGGACTGGAGGAATCTACAGAAAATAAATTGACAATAACTATGACTATATTACCTAAAGAGAGGAGGAAGGGAAGCAAAGAAAATGACCAAATTGTTGACATTGGTCAAGGAGACTTTCCCCTCTAAAATTTCCAGGAACATGAGGGCCGAATAGCAAAGGTTTCATTATGAATCCACTCACAGTGTTTCTTACAGAATTTTTTCTCCCCCATCCCTGAGTACAGGAGCTTATTCTTGTTCAATCATTAATGCTGCACAGCAGATAGGCTGTTATTTCCCACTCCTGAAGGAACCCGTTTTATGGCATGCAACATGAAGAACTGCTGCAGTAATAAGATGGTTAAGCAACTTCAGTAGAGTTGCCATGGGAAGGCATGGTGACGCAGTGGCTGAAGAACTGTCTGTCTTTCTATCCGCATCGCCACTTAAAGGACATCAGAATTTTCTTAAGGTAAATAGCTTTGTTATTTTAATCTCCACCTGTGAGAACAACAGTGCTCCCCATAAAAATGTAGAAAACGTGCCTGACTGCTTGTGGTGAGAAGCTGAAAGGAGAAGAGCTGGGAAAGGAAGAGACAGGACTGGAACAAGACAGAGGGCTGCAAGTCTATTCCCTCGTTAGGGCTATAACCTTAATACTCTTAAGGCTTATTTCACACCCTTTTTTGTTTTTTTAACACACCAGATTTTTGCTGTGCATACATCGTCATTAATCTAAAACCATGCAGAAGCTTTTAAGTTTCCAGAATTATCATCATTTTATCCACAGAGATCCAACTTTATCTCTTTCATCATCTTGGATGTTCTCCACAAAAAGACAGACTCAAGCAAATTTAAAAGCAGTACTTTCTCAAGACCATGTAACACAGAGAAATGGAAATCTTTACAAAATGAGAGTGTAAATAACAATTAGTCCTTCTATTCATCCTCCTGACATCTCAGAAGCAAACAATCCAGCCCTACTTTTGAATGAAAAGTACATTTATTGAGAAAAGCATCCAGCAACATTATGATCTGACATAAGCAGGTCTCTAGACGCAGCAGCACGGAACCTTTAGCCCTGTCCAAAGGTGTTAACAATGCAGTACTAATGTGACACGGCACTAAATGGATGGCCAAACACAGAGGCTTTGTTACATGCAGGAGGTTGCGTTTTTGTCGTCTTTTTCCAAACGTGCACCTAAGGGAAAATACTATCAAACCCTTTCAAAGCAGAAAAGCAAAGAAGAAACATATTTTGTCCAACACATTTGCAGGATAAATCTAGCAAAGGCAAATAAATAATATCTAAATTGCTAAGAAATAGTGAAAGGTCCAATGATTTTTGATTTTTTTTGCACAGTGCATTTTCTTCAGCTTAACCTATTAAGAGTAAAACATGGACTGGTCAGAGTATCAAATTAATACATACTCAAATCTTCTCCTAACTTTCAGGTTTTTTAATCTATTTCATGAATAGGCTTTTAGCAAAGATTTTAGTGAGTCTCATTCATTCTAAACTTTTAAACAGATGAATTGGGTCAAAATGATTGTATTATATGCCTCTAATTTATGCTATCAACTTTACCTTCCACCACTGCATCACTGAAGGAAAACTGCGGTCCCGATTTAAAACTGTAAATTCAGATCAAATGGGAAAGTGTTAAATTCAGAAGGGCTTTTGGTCCATTAACTTCCATGCTGATTTGACACGCTCTGCAGTGCTTGGGCAACAGACTCTGCTATACAACGTATTCCTAAGCAAACAGTGCTTTGTGTCATAAACCATCTGGGGTGTCAGTTCTAAGGGCCACTCATCTAAACTCCTCTGATACACTTGGAAATGCCGAGGTGCAGAATAGAAACTTCTCTTCACCACTCAATCTCTTTTGCAAGGGTAAGGAGAGGCTGCCAATGGAGGAACGACGGAAGGCACAGAATTTTGGCTAAGGCAGTTGTTTTCATTATTCTACTGAAGAAAACCACTGGATATGCAAGCTTTCTAAAAACATTATGATTTTTCTAAGGTACCAATAAAAGCGATACCATTCATAACCTGGACAGAGCTCCCTTTCATATCAGAGCCTATAGTTGCAAAGCTAAGTGCCAAGCAGATGGTTGAAATCTGTTTTGTATAAAAAGTGTGTGCGCAAACGCGGTTTTTTTAGATTGAGTTCTTTGTATTCATATTCAGGCCTAGGTTCTAGCCATCAAAACACTGGCACTGAGGCAATCATTAGCAGCATTTTAGACAACTGGCAACTAAGGTATTCACAGTTCTCCACAAAATGTTCAGTTAATATCTCCCAGATGTATAATTAAAGCAAAAGATCATCTTCTTAAATTGGTATCAGTGCTTAGGATGGCCTTTCAATAGACTGCACATGTATGTAAAAAGCTATTTTATTTATCTTCTTTTTAAAATAATGTTCTAACTTCTATTACACTCTAATTTTTTATAGCCGCTTTTAAAAATACAGGCTTCCTTGTCAGACTCTACCCAACTATAACGGCAGCAACTTCATTCATCTTGTTTTCATCATTCTAATAAACATCAGGAGGGAAATTCTGTAAATCATTTTAATAATAAGGCTCTGCCTTTCTTATCTAATAACCATTTAGTTTATTCAATACGAAAATATAAGATGGGCTATGCTGCTCCCGGAGGAATTGGCTCCAGATGAGGGCAGTGAGCCCTCCAAGAATCTGCTGATGAATCTGCTGCTGTTCCACCAGACAACCCACCGCAAGTCACCTCAGTCCCAGGCACCTCAGTCAACTCATTTGTAAGTAGGCTGTTTATTACCACAAACAGCAAAACCAGAAATGCTTACCAGCATGGGGCTCTGCTGTCTGCCTGGGGTTCTCATGGAATCTGGGAACTGGTGACAATAATTTGCCTGGTGACAAATTAACAGAGGTCACACTTTTGACAACTGAGGTTATCAAACTAATGTACACTTGGAAGAATGCATTTTTGTGCAGTGGTCTCGCGGCAAGACCTTGGTGGCCACAACTGGGAATTACTACCTAAGGAAGCACGCAGCTTCAAAATAAAGATTGATTTTGCGTACAGTGCCAAGTCCACTAGAGCCCAGATGTTAGCCCTGGCAGAGTTCAGGTACATTTTCATCACCAACATTCTGATCATTCTAATCTGCCAGGGATAAACGTTGTTCAGGAGGACCAGATAGTTAACGTGTCTTGAAAGCACACTGACACAGAACTTCTGAAATCTACAGATTTGCAGGAGTCCCTCCTGATGCTTTAGAAATTCTGGAGGTATTGTAACCGATGGAAGTTTGCTGCAGAGTAAGGAAAGTCAGGATTCTGCTCAGTGATCTCGTCATGAGTCACCATTTCATGCCATCCTAGCTTACTGGGATGAAAAACATCAGCCTTTTTCATAGAGTTGAGTAGAACATTAATTAATTAGGCCTACATTTTTAGGACCTGACATTGAACTTCAGTGCCACTGAGTAAAAACACTCAGAATTAACGGGCATTTTTTTAAAGGATGCCTTGACTGGTCCTATCACGGAATAGGTCTTTATAAACACACCGCTGAATAACTACTACTGAAACACTATGGAACATGCCTGATTATAATCCATTATCTTGAAAGTAGTCTCCCTCTTAAAAAGCTTATCAAAGAAAATAACTTAATAGCTCAGTCATAATATTCACAGGCTACAGAGATCAAATCCATTCAGGACTCCTCAGTTTGTACCCATTTTCTCAACACTAAGAGATGCAACATGGAGACTAGATCTAAATCTACCCGCAGACCCCAGTGATTCTGCCCTACTCTTACTGAGCATACAGTTGGAAATGAGAAAAAAAAATACTAAAAGAGATTAGAAGGACTTTCAACATGAATAAGAAAATAATTCCTCCCTTTTAATAAGCCCGTATCATTTCCTTCATCTTGGATCTCTGTCACACATTTGAAAAAACAGATGTCAAATAAGCGGGTAAGAATCACAATGCATTTTGTGTTCTGCAACGTGGTTTTTGCTTTTAAGCTAGTTGGTTTGCTCACTGTGGCTGCCCACACTGCTGCTTTCAGTAGAGTCTGTTCCTCACATTAATACTCTCCACGTGAAGAATTTTTTCCTGGACTCCTCTAGCGCCTGGTCCTTAGGTTATAAAACATATGTCAGCTCTTGTACATATGGCTGAAGATGTTAATTGTTCTCCAGGATGAAGCCTTTACCTGACCATTGATAGCATACACTGTCTCTCAACTGACTGGTTAAACACTGCGGGTGCTGCTACCTAACTCCAGCTCTGCAAACGTGCCTCCAGAGAGAGAGTTAGTTTAGAAGAACGCTCAGATAATTGGAAAGGCTACAGACAGTATTCCCTCCCAGCCCTAACCGATGCGGCTGGGGCCGTAAATATTTCTTTACTTTATATTATTAATTATACTCCAAAGTCCCTATTTTACATATTTAAGTAATTTGAATATTACAGTTCATCTTGCTAGAATGAGACCTTTAGAAATTATAATTGGACAGACAGAAGTCTGTAATTTGTAGTTCTTAGGATCTCAAGAAGGAAAAGGAGGGCCTTGAGGTTAAAAAACAGGACTAGCAGTCAGTATCTCTATTTTTTTTTATACCCACCCATGCAAATGATTTTGTGACACCGTCCCTCAGTTTTCTCATCTATAGGTTGAGGCTAATCTTGTTTTGCAATCTAAAGAGCACAGAGATCTTCATGATTTGTATATTAATGCTTTCCAAATGCTCTGAATTCCTAATCAAAAGACTTTATAGGAAGTATGAATCTATTATTAATATTATCAGCACTTCTAACAGTAAAGCAACTTCTACATACATATGTGTAGAAAATATACAGGGAGAGAATACACATGCACGTACATTGCTCAATTTATAAATTCTAAAGTATGGCTTCAGGACTGAAATCTCATTCATGAGCCATGCTAGGGATCTCTTACCTACTCTCCGTTTCTGAATTTTCCCCATACAAAGACACATTGATATTACTCTAAGCTCCAAGCACAAAGGCTGCTCTGTGGAATGGAAAGAAACCTTCTTTTTTGTGTTTGTACAGTGACGGGCATAATGGGGTCCTGATTCAGGATGCTTGCACTCTACAAAAACACACTAAATCAATGACACTAATACACATGCAGATTATCTATAAAAGAGATGCATGGCATACTTGAGAGCGGCACAGTATTTTTCCCCATACTTTACACGGTATTCCATGCAAGCACCATAGCTTAATATGGTTTCCTGAGTCACACAATTAATTTCAGAGTCTAGGCAAGAACAGCAAAAGTGAGCACAACTTAGAAAACATAAGCAAAGGATGAGAGCTTTCACCAAGAAATGCTGCCAAATTCTAATCTCAGTTGCACAACCAGAATCAACTCAACGTTCATATGGTTTTGACAAAAGATGAGAATCAATAGCCTTGTTTACAACGCTCTGACCATAAATACCTACTTAAATCTTTAAAACCCATGAGCAAAAGACAAACTAAAGGCCGAACGCGAAGAGAAAGATGTATTTTCTACGTCCCTGTGATTTTCAAACTCAAAAGCCTCAATACTTTTAACAGACGTGGAAAAGAAACCTCTTTGGCTTTACTCAGCAACTGCAGAAGGAAACTGTACCAGGAGAATAACGTTGCATGTTCTGTTTTCATTTGATTTCATTTAGCCTTTCAGTTCTATTTCAGTTTTGTTTCATTTAGCCTATTTCTTTTTTTTTTTTTTAAATAATCATCATGTTTTGGTGATTCACATTTCACACCAGCACAGGAACAAGTCATGTAAATACAACACAACAAAATGACCCAGTTTGTTAATAGACATGCCAAACGGGTAAGAACATCCTTCCCTCCGCCCTTACCAACCATCACCTTCCCACACAGCTCATTTCTATCCAAAAAAGCCTCTGCCCCAGTGAGGCCACAGCATCAAAATTTAGGGAGAAAACCCTATGAATAGAAACTTGACTAAACCTTTGGAGAAAATGTTTTCAGTCTTGTTTTACAAAGCGAATGTAATGAGGCCGCTAAGGGAATTTCTCTGAAAACAGAAGACTTTTCTGCAGTCAGATACAGCCTGGGCAGCACCACAGCAAGCTGATGCTCCCTCCTGGCACAAAGCTCCACCAAAGTACCTCAAGCCTAACTCAGGCAGGCCACCCCAAAAGGTGAGAGGACACCATAAGTACGTTTCACACCCCTCATTAAGCATTCTCTCTCTTAAAATGAGCTATACCTCAAAATTATAAAAATTGTATGCAGAGATGTACTGCGGTCTTTTGGGCTATGATGAATTTTAGCTGCATCACACTCCATTAAAATGCAGATTCTTTAGGATTCCAAACAAACTGAAGATAACGCAACCCAGCAAATGGACAACACAAACTGCAGAGAACGAGCATGAATCCTTCTGTGCATATGGGTACACATACTCTGGAGATTTAATTTTTTTTAGACTCACTGTTTTAATTGGCAAAAAAAAAGTTTGGTGAAATCTTTTCACGTAACTATGGTAAGAAAGGAATAACAAAACTAAGAACCACTAACATTTTCCTTACTCTTTGTCTTATGCTATCTACTGAGTTGGCAATGGCAAGTAACTCAAGCTTCCTGTCAGATGCATTATCTTTGCCCATGTCCAACCTGCGAGATGAATGAAAGAAAGAAAGAAACAAACATGGGGCATTTTTTCACTCCCACATTCTGAAAAAAAAATCAAGCTCAGCACCCAAGAAACCAAGAGGAAGACAAACTCTATGGGTCTCTCTTTACATAAACTGCATTCTTAGGACTTTTTTTTTTCCTAGAGCTACAAAGGCTCCTGAAGAACATCAGATGCAGACAATGGTCGTAACTACGCAAGAATAGCACATACCCACACACACAGAGTTCCCCACAACTAAAAAGAACTCTGATTATTCAGGCAAGAAAATTGAATTTCTATTCACTCTGCTTATATTTTTGCTCCTGAAAGTAATAGAATTATGTTTGGATTCTTAAGACAGAAACAAATATGTAGTAATAAGACTGTAATACAACCACATAGAAAAAATAGCACTAAGGTAACATTTTAAGATATATTTAGATCAAATAGCACGCAGACACCCACATCCTAGGAAAAAACAAAGCACAATGAATGCAGTGTATATGAACTTGAGAAAACACAAAAGCAGAAGTACGTAGTAAACCAAAATTAAAAAAAGTATTATAGTTCTCAAAAAGCAGCTGCTGATATGAATTTCCATACTTGATCTTTCAAAAAAGAAGTATAAAAAGGAAATCTGGAATACCAAACAGATTTTAAAAATAGCAAATATAATTACAAATTGAGAAATGTTACCTGATTAATCCCACAATACTTTTAAGAGAAATAAGGTCAAAGCCATTTCAAACTTTCAAAGCCAGCTTCAAGCTTTTTCTCATTTTTACTTCAACTCTTAGAGTTCTACAAGTCAAAAATAATATCATCACGTTGATTGGGTTTTTTTCCTTAAACAGAGTGACGAAAAGAAAAGTTGTAGAGAAGTGCCATGCAAGATCAGAAACAAGAGTTAGGAAAATGTTTGCAAATTTCTTTCAAAACAACCACCAACCAAACCCACCCCCACACCCACGGGCAGCATCTCTAACACTCCTGAAATTCATATTAGCTTCTGATGATTCTAGCAACCAGAGTTCAACTTGCATTTTTCCTTTTCCTTCTTTTTCTGTTTAAAAAAAAAAAAAGAATATAAATTTGCAGCTATCCTAAAAAAGATAGTCGGCTTTTCTGAATTACCACTGCTCATCTCACAATTTCCATTCACTCCTTACATTCTTTCCAAGTACCATGGCCCCTGCAAGCAGCGCTCACCAAAATTCTTCCAAAATCTTGTCTAAATTTGCTCTCTCCCAACAACTACCACGCGCAGAACTTCACACCGTCACAAGGACATGTGGGCTCAGGAACAACTTCTAAGAGACTCCTGGCTTCACAGGCTGGTGAAGGCTGGGCTCGGGGCGGAGGTGACAAGCGGCGTCTCTCGAGCGGAGGCTGCGGTGGCACACAAGGCTCCCCACTGCCCCTCTGGCGGCCACTGGCTGCAGGCAGAGCCCGGCCCCAGCCCCAGATGAGGCACGAGCCACTTGGACCAAGTCAGCCCCTCGGTAGGGTGCGGGAGCGGTGGGACGCGTGGCAGACCGCAGGCTAGCATCGTAACCCTCGGCGAAGGCGTGGGTGAAAATTTTATGGCTGCTGCCAGCAGCGGGGTTTCGGCAGGGGGTCTTGCGGGAGGAGATGTGGAAGGTAGGAACGCCGTAAATCCCCCTCAGGTACAGCGCGGGAGCCCACTCGCCCTCGCCCGCTGCCCAAAGCCGAGAGCTCAAGAGAAAAATGCAACCCCCTTCAAAAGTTCGAGAAGTAAGTTCTGGTTTAGGTAATACAACAGCGTGGCAAGGATTTGCTTAATTTGCAGCCTAGCTTCTAACATACTCAAATACAAGAGAATTTTACCTTTCAGAGGAAGTACAGGAGACTTCACGCATTTTCCCAGTTAGATAAAAATCCACAGATACTTTAAAAGGGAAAAGTGCTTTGCTTCTAAGGATGCTATTTGTTAAACAAACTCCTTGCCATCAGCAGAGACGTACTACAGCTATTGATTAATTGCTGTGAGCGCTCCTTTTCTCTTGACTACAGTAGCAGAATCCACAGGCATTGAGTCCTTTGAGTGCATACAGGTACAACATGTTTTTCCCCCTCCACTTACGAGTTAATTATGCTATAACCAGGCCCGAGCAAGAAATTAATAAAAAAAATAAATAAAAGAAAGATAGAAAGACAAGAGGATGTCAAACTGACTTGTGCAAGAACTGTGAAGGCAGAAGTATCTGACATGCAAACATGCAGGTATTCTGTTCAACATTAAGAAATTATTTTTTTTTAAAGTATAATATGAAAAGCATGTGAAGAAACTATAAATCTACCTTGGGTGGAGATAACTCTTTTCCCTGTATAAATATTGTAAAAGTGTATTTTATACAGCTACAGATCTATCACACTACACAGACACGTATGCCTATCCTATCAGGGAGCTTCACATTTAAGTAACTCAGTCAGATACTATATGCCTCCTAAATGATAAAGCCATAAATGCTCATTAAAAGCTCCCTGAGAAGTAGTAAATATTTTGTAAACTAGTTATATATTTAAGATCTCTGGACAGCAAGAGAAGGAAAAACAATTCCTCTCCTATCTAAAGGTACCAATCAAACACACTATGCACATAAACATCGCAAGATGCTTGGTGGGAGAGTGTGTGTATGTGTTTGTGTGTGTTTTAATTAACTCCTTGAATGCATATGATGAGCCAGCCACCCAGAATTAGTAATGCCAAACTCCCGATTTGATTCAAATGCAATGAATACAACAGTCGAATTGTGCGGGCTGGTGTGTCACTCATCAGCTCTCTCATTTGGGCTTTTGCCTTCCAAGTCTAGTTCGCAATTTCAGCAACTGGTAAATTATTGAGATGTTCATTAAAATCCATAATCTGTAACAGTCAACTTCTTCCTCGCTAAAGCATAAGCGCAACAAACGAAACGAGCGCACGCGTACTATTTTGCAAATGCATTAATTCCTTCAGCCTTATCTCAGAGAAATAAAATCATGTTAATTTTTGTCACTGCGAAAAACCAGTATTTGAAACTTTTAACTCACACTGTATTTATTCTTCAGATCCCAGACTTCTAGACCCACAAACACAAGCAATAAAGTCCTTTTCTCAAAACATCTCAGTGGAAGGTAAAAGCTATTCAACCCGGTATTGAAGAGATCTCATTGTTTTCTTTTAAATGAAGGAATAATCACTCTTACTTCTACAGGTAGGTTTTAGGAGAGTGGGATGTCATTCTGAGCAAGCCGGTTAAAAGAAAGGTATTATTCTTCCTCCAAAATTCTCAGCAAACGCAGCAGAAGCAGCAAGCTTTTAGGGTAACTTTAGCTAAGAAAAGCACTTAGGAATACGCAAAGTTTCCTTTTAGGAAAATGATTTCTCCATTTGACAGTGTTGGTACAACCCCAAAATAAATTCAGTGGGAGTCTGAAATGACTCGTGCAGTGCAGCAGCGAAGCAGCTAAGTATATTTTTTTCCTCCCAGCAGAGGCTTGCTTTACATCTTTGAGCCTTTCCTTTCTACAAGCTAGTCCCTAGCACAGAGAACGTTTCGAGTGCACAGAACCGGCAACTGAAAAAAACTGAAAAACTTGTCCTACTGTCCCCATCCTCATGCTCCCATCCATGCCTTTTGTCTTTTCTAGCCCTTCCTTTTTCCCTACGGAAGCGCTAACCCATCCTTCTTCCTTCCACAAACACTGCATACCTCTGTACCTTCAACTGACACCTTAAAAATTAGGAAAAAAAAAAAAAAAAAAGGAAAATAAAAGAAAAAGAAAAGAATGAAAAAGAGAAAGAGAAAGGATGTTACTCTGTCCGGAATGCCTAGCGTGGCCTCTCTCACAGTCTACAGAGAAATGTAAATATGCAGTAATTAATTTGGGTTTAAGAACATTCCATACACTAGGGACATTGTTAAGCAGTCACTTTATCCATTTTTCATTTATCAGATTTTATTAAGACATTAAAACTTTATGTTTCTGAGATTTTATCATTCTGTAAATTTCACAGCTGTCCACGATGGTTCTGGCTGCAACATATTCACCTTTTTACTCAATGAAGTAAACTTTCTTTCTATTGTGGCTTTACTTGTTATATTTAACGACTCATCTTTAAAAATATAAAGAAAAAGAAAAAAGAAAACCCAAACAACGGCAGAGTTATTCTCAAGACCTTTAAAGTCAATTCCGAGTGCCACAGGTACATCACAAAGCCCATCCCAGAAGCTCCCCTTTCCCTGCGTAACAAACGGAGCAGATTCCAGTTCTCATTTCTTCCTACAACGTTTCTGCAAACATCATCCCCCTCAGCACACACACATTCTGATGCTCCTCTCCATCACCCAGCTGAACCACCACAAATAGAGATAAAGACGTGCAAGTAACTTCTCAGGAAAGGATGAAAACCCTCACATTTTGGGTACGGTAATTAATTATACATGCTAATTCACAAAACCTACTGCAATTTACCCGGGATGCTGAATGAATTAATGAATGTTTATTTGTCTGACACCGAGGATCATTTTCATTCCAAGTGTGTATCGCAAATGCTCCCGATAATGGCCACAGGCACACAAGAGAGGTCCCCTCGATTCACATCCCTTCAGTTGGGGTGACTGAAAGTTTCTGCATTGCTTGCAGCTTACCGGGATACATTGAAACATCACGGGAAAGACGACGGGGAGAGAAGAGTAACCTCCTGAGATATACATACAGACGCTCCGAGATCTGAACTGCAAACAACTTTGCTTGGTAAATCTTTACCTCCACATAATTCGCTCTTGAAGTTTAAAAAGGAATAGTGGGAGATGGACAGTAATAACAAAACTGAAGTCGGCCATGCCGATACGACACGCTGGACCCCAGTGAGTCCAGAAATGTACTCCAAGAACCGCGTTTACTGAGAATCGGAGAAAATCATCAGCCATTAACATCTAAAAAACAACCATGTGCACACTGTGCATATATACACACATGAACTCTGTGAGCGTGTGTGTGTCTGAGGGGCTGTGCATCCGTGTGTAAGAGAAAGCGTGTCCTCATGGCTGTTTTTGGATAAACACATATATTACACGGACGGTATCTGCTCTGTGTATGCGTGTGTAACTACAGTCAAACACACACAATGTAAACAAATGTTAATGATTAACAGAGATATTGGTTTGTATTACCAATTTCAGCTGCAGAGGGAAAATTGTTAAAAAAAAAATAAAAATTGTATGTCCTGAGGCTCATTTTTATTGCTCCCCATTTCTACTGCTTGCTATTATCTGCATAGCAAAAGGAGAGCGGCGTATTGATTATTTAACCAGAATGTTTACAAGAGCAAAGCTGGGATCTCTGAAAATGAAACGTACATCTAAGGGGGGAGAAGAAAGGGGAATAGAGAAGCTCATTCTATTTCTAAGGAATATGTTTTGCCCAAAATTATTTATTTATAAAATTTATATTTAGAATGCAAAGAGACTTTAGATTAAAAAAATTTCAAAAGTCCCCCAACAGGAAAATGAAAGGGCTTCATTCTGCTTCACAGAGTTTACAAGTGTTCTGTTGATCACAAAGTTCAAAGAATAATCAAAATCGCTTGCTTATACATTTCTACATATCATCTTGGTGAAGCATATGAAATACCTGAGTCTATCAATTGTATGAACAAGGCACACGCACGATTGTGATGCTGGATCAGATTTGACACCAGAAACAGCACCGGTTTCCTCAGGTAGTTCAACTAAGTTAGTAGAATGCACGTGAACAAAACCAATTTTGCTCTATTATTGTAATGATAACAAACCAAAGAAAAACGCGAAGTATTCCAACTACGTCTGGAAAATTAATTGTATTAAAGGCGACCTTGGAGCAGCGCGACCGTGCCAATTCCACTTTCTAGTAAGGAAGTGTTCTAGTTGCAGAAAGAGAATTGAAAGCGTTAAAATAGTTCTTTTCTGCGTTTCCCAATTTTATTTCTCTCCAATCTTTGAATTCAAGCGTTCTTTCCTGTCCTTCTCTGCATGTGTGTTCCTCAGCCCACTTAAAATGTTTTTATCTTGCCTTCTTTTCTATGCCTTTACTATCAAATTCAGTAGGTTTGAACGATGAACAGCTTGACTTAGCATATTTTTAACCAGCTGGTCTAGCACCTAGCTTGTATTGCATAGTCAGATACAACCAAATGTTTATACAGGAGGTAGCTTTCACGAAGATGAGAAAAACCTAAGTAACGCGCATCCTGGCGTTCTTTTATTTACCGCTTAGAAATGAAAGTTTGGATTGTTTACTGCCGCCGCACAAGGGAACTATTAATAACCTTTAAAAATGAAGCCGGAGGGAAGGGATGCCGGATCATCAATGGATGCGTCTACAAGCGCCTGAGAAAACGCTTCAAACCCTCTCAGGAGCGCCAGCTCCTATGAAATAAGGACTAAACTCTCAGAGGTCACAAGCCATCGCCAGTGACAGCAAAAACTTAATTCAAGGCAGGGGAAGCTCCTGCTTCGGGCAGGGGGGAGACGGGCGCGTCTACGTCATCCCCAAACCCTGCTCGTCATCCCCAAACCCCGCTCCTGACACTCCGCGAGAGAGGTGACGGCCAAAACTTGCGGAGGCAAGAGTTTCACTTCTTTCTTGCCTTCTCTCTCTGAGTTTGGGGGGGGTTTGGTTGGTTGGTTAGTTCAGGTTTTTTTTATTGGTCCGTCCGTCCCCCCCCCCCCCCCTCGGGCA
>JAHREE010000343.1:3867912-3919507 GCA_033628505.1 Tringa tobata | reverse complement strand
AACCCCTCAAAACCCCAAACTGGTCTGCCTGTTCTTTAGCACACACATGCACACACCCCCACGCACAACCACATATCTATACTCCATTCTTTCCAGTTCCCCAGCCCTAATTCCTTTCTCTCCTTTTTTTTTTTTTTCTTCCCTGTTTTAATTTGCAGCTGGACAACATTAAGGGCCTTTAAAAACCACGAGGCTTTGACCCCACAACAGTTTGATTAGGTCCACCGCCCCCTCTCTTCCCCTCTTATCCCTACCTCCCAGTGACACGGAGAAAGCAAGTTTACTTTTTGAAATATATACACATATTCACATGGAGCGGCCATAAAATGCTCAACATTTTCATGCCCACTGGCTTAAAAAAATTCCGAATAGAAAAGCTTATTATTTTTATTAACATCCAATAGCTGTACTGTTTAATTCCCTCCTTTTCCCTCTCAATGCGTACGTTATGAACCAGCAGGCTCACAGAGGGGCCGGTCAGCCCCGTGTTGGCACAAAAGCATCGTCGGCTAGAAGCCTGGGACGATCACTGAAACCCCGGGTGGCAAACCCTTGTAACTTATGCTCCACCAGCCCCAAAAAGCCAGGCCATTCACCAAAACAAAAGCACCGAAGCTAAGTTTGCCATGGCGCCTTCACCACAGTTCACAAGGGAGGACCGGCGGAGGATGTGTCCAGCCTGCCTCGCACCACCACCACCACCACCATCATCACCACCACCACTGCTGTGCTCAGAGCTGAGCTGTCAACTTCTGCCATGAGGAGGTAGATCTAATGGCTCCTCACTGTGGGGCAGGGTAAACTGCCTTCCTTCAGTAAGCCCCCCAGCAAATAACATTTTCCACAGAGGTCCATTCATAGGAGCCTGACAAACCCGGTTAATATATAAAAGGATTTTTCATTTGTTATTTAGTAGCTAGCCCTTTTTAGGGCAGCTATGAAGTAGACATTGAAAAGGCAGCCGATGATTAAAAAGAACAATTCCAAATACTTTCTCTTTCTTCTGAGGGTCTCAAACCACGTTAAGTCTCACATTACTCCTCTGCAGGTAATAAATATAATTAGGGCCGATTCCAAAACTTTATTTGTATTGAAAAGTATCTCACTCCGCAGGGGTTCCATTCAAATCAGCAAATCTCTGTGTGGAGTAGGAGGCTACTTAGTAGGAGAATTTGGCCTCAAATAAGGAAACTGAGAGGCAGGCAGGCTCGGTAGCTTGCCCAAGTTGACACAGTTAGCCAACTCCAGCAAAAGGATGAGAAACAAAGATCCCGTGTGCCTCACAGTCGACAACGGTCCCCACACTGCTGAAACATGTATTTTAGCTGGTTTTCCCACAAATGCACGATTTTTACATTTGCTGTTTGGTTAAAACATACTTCACTGCTGTATTCACATCTGTAGGGCCTCTTTTCTTGGTCTTTCATTTTCCCCTCGATGCACCATTGCCCACCCGTAAATGCTCTTCCTTCTCTGCCACTTCTTGCTTTCCTTCTCCTCTTTCCTCACACTTGGCCTTGGGAGAAGTTTGCAGAGAAAAGCCACTCAGAAGTCCCAGCCGGAGGAAAATTAAGACCACCTTTTATTAAAAAAAAAATAATCTAACAGTTTTGGCAACTACTGTATTTTTTGACTGCACGTTAGCTCCACTCAGCTCTCTAACCCCATATCCTTTTTTCAGCCCCGCTCCACTCCACAACTGCCCTTCTACCACGTCCTTCCCTCATCTGGTCATATTTATTTACCCCTTCCTATATCATTTCCTATTTGAGCTTTCGCAGGGCAATGATCACATACTCCTCCAAGCTGGTTTTATGCCGAGGCACAATGGGGCTCCTCGGTTGCTGGCTCTCAGCTAATGTGATTATAAACCTGAGCAATCACCCTCAACATCAGGAATTACGGAAGAAGGCATTGGGTAGGCTAGGAAGAAGTGCAAAGAACCATAATAAAAGCACAAAAAAAAAAGGATAGGGGAAAAAACAAAGATAACTGAGTAAGAAGGAGAGCTGAGAAGGGGAGAGGAAATTGAAGAAAGGAAGGAAGTAGAGATCATTCCCCTGAATGCTTATGGACATGAACCCTTCTTTTCCCTTACCCCAGTTTACATTCACTCTTAGGCCAATAGGTTTTGTGCTCAGCTACCTACCCCTTCTTCCCCAGTTCCCTTCGGTTTATGTTTCCTACAACTACTGAGCTCCCTCTCCCAGCTGAGTGGGAGGAAGGAGCCTTGGATCCAAAAAGGAAAAAAGAAAAAAAAAAGCTACTGTTATATTAATATTGTATTACTGTGTCATTGTACTGTTATTATTGGATCATTAACAGTCTATTGTATAGGCTTATCGATAAAATTATCTTCTCCTAGTCAGTTCAACTGCAATTGCAAGAGGGAGAAAAAGCAAGCTACACAAATGGTTTGAGGGTATCTCAGAAACCTTTCTACAAATCGTATCACATTAACTTTATGGCTTGCTTTTTAGAAATTGCCAAGACATACCACAAAGGCTACTATCACATCAGAAAGTGGAAAAACTGAGGAATTGGGATAAATAACCACCGACTGAGAAAGAATAAAATGTATGTAATATGCAACTGTCCAATTTTTAACGATTTTTCTATTCCTGAAGCTTTTGACTAGTAATAGCAAGCTCTGATGCCCCTTTTTACGGAGTGGGTCATGGTTATAAAACCCATTTGCAACACGGGAGATCCACGCTCTTTTCTCTCAATTCTCTTCTCAAACTGAGGATTTCTGCATGTAAGTTCAAATATTTTCAACTGATCAGAAAAATGAAATCTCCCCCACCCTTCCCTCAGCAGTTCAGTGAATCAGCATTTCTCTTGCTTTGTTTCCTTTAAGGGGTGCCCAAATCAGACAAGTCCAGGTAAAAGAGGACAATTTGGGTTGAACTAAACAAAAAAGCTCTGACTTTCATTTGGGTGAGAGGAAACAACTCAAATCATAAACTCCTATCAGAATTTTTGTGCTTAACTGATTTATTTTTCTTTTTGTCACTATTGTGGTTCTCCAGTTCAAGAGGTGAACCAAAAAATCAATTATCCGCCCAGCTCAAATTAGAAATACCATAACTCTGGAATATTGCATAGACAGAATCCACAGGTTTTTATACAAGCGTATTGGCAAAAGGAAAACTTTAAACGAAGCATTAATTTATTTTTTTTTTTAAATCATCAAATAATAGCACTTCAGCCTAGTGCCTTTGGCAGATGCTGTAATACAGTAAGTAAAGGAAGTGCTGGGGGAAAAAAAAAAGAGCTTTTTGGGTTTTGTTGTTTCCACTGTAGGTTTTAATAATAGAGACCTACAAAGTCCAAGGAAATGTAAGATGTTCCACAGAATGATTTACTGGAAAATTCTCACAGAAAATATGCAAAACCCTGAAGATTCAAAATAGATTTTCTTTTTTTAGGCACACATCCAAAACAACTGCAGCATTAAGAATGAATCTATAAGATTTCTAAGAAAGGGTGTTTTGGAACAGGTTACGAGAGCGCGGAGGAAGAATAGAGCGGGGTTGATGCATTTACTATGAAGAATATCTCACAAATAATGAGTGCTTACTTCAGAGTATGGAAATGTTTAGCTACAATGCAGTTTGGATCATATGCTTAGGAACAGATTTTTCCTTTCAGTGTGCATGCCTAGCTGCCATTTCCATTAATGGGAATTAAGTACATGTGTCAAGAGGAGAAGTTAACTCTTAGAAATATAACTAATCTACGCTTTTTTTAAAGAATGTAAATGCCACATCATGCATGTTCGGTGTTGGCAAAACTGAGTGCTGAATATAGTGTAGCAAAATCTGAGAAGGAGAAGGCGGTCTGGAGGACTGAAATTTCTGTGCTATTTAGAGTTTTTCAATTTACTGAATTTCTTCAAGGAAAAGTAAAACCATCTCATTTGCAAGTGGGAAGCCCTCATTTATCAGCTATTTACTTGCTATTTCAGCAGGGCCCTACCATCTGCAACCTTCCCTGTAAAAAAGGACTGACACTACCCTTAAGAAGAAATCTGAACCTTCATCTAAAATTTGAATTCAAACTTCCCTTAGGGTAACTAAATATTACAATAAAGTTCCTAATAATTTTTTAAAAGGAGGTTGGCACTCTTTGATCCTGTTCACTCCGCATCAGCTGGGGTAAAGGAACCTCAAAATTAAGACAGATGTAAACTATAATACAAATGGGATTTTTAAAAATAAAAATAATATATGTAAATACATTTAA
Source organism: Tringa tobata (assembly GCA_033628505.1). Taxonomy (NCBI): domain Eukaryota; kingdom Metazoa; phylum Chordata; class Aves; order Charadriiformes; family Scolopacidae; genus Tringa; species Tringa tobata. The sequence goes on along the minus strand of JAHREE010000343.1, from coordinate 3,915,259 downwards.
AATTAAATTACATATATACTTTGGCAAGAAGTAACTTCTAATTGTGAAAACAAGAACAATTTGAGAGAGGACACAATCCTGATTTGGTGTCGTGTGCCCCCCACAGTTCCTTTATTTTGGTTACAGCCTGTTTTATTATTTCTCTATACTATCAGTTAGTTACAGGGTCTCTTTACTGTTTGTCTTAGTAGCCTTGGTCTGCACAGAAGCAGCTCAAAAAAGAATTAAATAAAAACAGGACACTTTAAAAAAACAGTCACAAAAATAGAGAGCTTATCCATGGATAGGAACTGTGCTTGAAATGATTCAAAGAGCTAACTGGATTTCAAATTTACAGTTTCTCGTTAAGGTTCTCAACACAAAATGTTACTAAAATAAGAACCTGTTGCTCTAAGTCTTTTTTTTTTTTTTTCTTTCTTTATCTTTTCTTCCTATGTTCTTTTTTCAGCACGGTTATTTTGCACAGAACATACCATCCCGACTGAAGCCCACAGCCTCACCTTATGCCCAGCCTCCCTACTCCGCCTCCGTCCTGCTCAGGATGAGTTCCCTCTGAGCAACAGGCCTGTTCACTGTCACTGCCCGTCCAGCCTCTTGGATGACAACGCCAGCAGGAACGTTCCCTCCTCCTCGATGCCATTTCCCATGACTGTTACAAACATGTAAATGCCTGCCACGATATACCCGACAACGAACCTAACTCACTTCACAAAGATAACCAACTCCCATCAAACGGAAATTATTCCCTTTTTTCCCGGTGCCGTGGGTGGAGGAGTGCTTGGTAGAAATCAAGTCTCTTTTAGAGAGGAAACCTAAATTTTCTAGCCAAACATAAGCTTCTGAGCCTAAGTATCCTAATATCCCAACTTTGATCTATTTGCAAAAGTTGATAGCAATTGTTGAGTGTGATTCCAATGCATTGAAACTCAGATCTTTCTGCTTAACCAAGTGGACCTTTCTGCAGGGCTCTCAATATAATCCTTGCAGGTTTTTATCACCACATTCTCGCCACTTCCCCAGTAACAATTCTGTCTCTTTTTTTTTTTTTTTTTTTAACTCATCCACTGAACGGGGTTGGAGTAATCACATTTTGTCTTTGTGTTTCTAATCTGACTGCTTTTTCCACTCTAGTCTGCTCTCAGTAATCTGGGCACCAAGGATGCTGCATTTAAAACAAACAGATTTTCTCCCATTGATTGTCCAATGTAGAACAAGCATTGTGCAATTTAAAGCACAAGCGTGTTTTGAATAATTTGTGGCACCTACTCCTGTGTGTTTTGTGAAGGGATTCCAGCCTTCCTCTTGTCGTCATGAGGTTTGCTCTGGTGTTTGCGATCAAAATTCTCCATGCCCAGAGGTACAGCCACCATCTGCTTCTCCACACGAGAGGCAGTTGTCTCTTAGTGCCATTACGAACAATCACAACAGACAACTATCACACCTTCAGCAGAGGGCTACCTGCCACGTTCAGCTCAACAGCTTGAGCTTTTAGGCGGTGGGCATGATACAAACACATATAGCTCAATTCATGGTTGTCCTCCATTTTATATACTCCATTGGATTAGGGGAAAAGTGAGAATATAAAATGCTCCCAAATAATATTACTATTTTCTATTCACATTGTACTGGAAAAGCAGTGAAGAATTAGGTCTTTTGTAAGAAATACCCTCTATCTCAACCAGTTTACAGACTGCAATTGTAATTAGACAAAGAACACAAAAAGGTAACATTCTTACATTCTGTAAATTGCTTATCTATTTTATTCCTTTTTATTATGTATAATCTGTGTAACTACTATCTAGTAAATGTTTCAAAAATATAGATCCTGAAATGCATGGTTTGTAAATTCAGAACAAATTTGTAAATATATTCCCTTTCTACTGCACCACACACAAGTTGCCAACGTGACATATACATTCAAGCTCCACCAGGGTAGGTTTAGACTGAATATTAGGAAAGAATTCTTCACAGAGAGAGTGGTCGGGCATTGGAATAGGCTGCCCAGAGAGGTGGTTGAGTCACCATCCCTGGATGCGTTTAAGAGACGATTAGATGTGGTGCTGAGGGATATGGTGTAGGGGAGGACTTTGTAGAGTAGGGTAGACGGTTGGACTCGATGATCCCAAGGGTCTCTTCCAACCTAGATGATTCTATGATAAGATTAATACAAATTAGTATTTATTAAATGCACTCTACTGATATTTAACTTGTTATACATGTCACTGGGAAGATCAAACTGTAAATTAAGCAATGATTCTAATGACATTAAAAGCATCTCTGTAAGGGAAGGAGTTATAAAACACGTTGCTATCTTACACCTTGCACACTGAAACAGCAATCAATGAGCATGTAAAGTTATGTTTCCTTTATAAAGTTACAAATGCATACCATACCCATTCATTTATTTTAACGATGCTCTGATGCAGTTTTATGAGTGATTTTCCACTTTTGAGTAAAAGCAAAACTAATGCCATTTGGTTCTGTCAAAGCAAAAAGCCTAACTCCTACTTCCAACACACAGACTCCAATTCAGCCACTATTATAGAGAAATAAATACGTAAGTATGGTATAAAACAGACCAATGGCTTGTTGTTATTGCTATTTCTATGGAGGCTTAACTCTCGCTTCTCATCCCTTATTACATGGGACAGCTAGAGGCTAGAAACATTGCTGGGGTAGCACGCTAAAGGCCCCTGGGAATGCTTCTGCACCTTGTGTAGGGAAAGAACTGAGAAAATACTGCCACGGTATTCTGAAGCATAAGTATGGAAAAATCAGAATATCTGGGGACATTCTTCAAAAGCCCTAATGCAATCCAGGTACAGGGTTGACTTCCTTCTACTACCAATTAGCTTGCAAGCAAGACAGATCTTCAACAGCTGCCACTGAGGTATATTCAGAATATAAAAAAATCAGAAAGGAGATATAAAAACCCCACAGCCAACAACAACAAAAAATAATAATAATAAAAAAAACAACCCAAAAAAAAACCCAACCAAAAACAACCACTGGATTGAGACAAACAGTCATTAAGATTAAAACACAAAGAAGTTTCTCAGGAATGTTTATCAAAGAAAATTTATGTCATAAGTTTTCCTCTGCCTGGAGGAGATCCAAAGCTGAGTGTCTCTTCTCTTGCCATGTAACATTGTACTGAATCCAGACTGCACATTTGGTCATCACCCGCTTTTCCCCTTAAATAACACTTTCTATTTCTGATGTGGCTTTTGTTTTGTTTTACAAAGTTTAATTTCTCTTTCTTTGTTGATGCATTTTCCTTTTGTCATTATTTCAGTGTTGTGTAAAAGTAATTAGTGACACAATGCCAAGGACTGAACCTCACAAGCAACCTAAATATTTTGATTCACTGAGACTGCAGTCCATAATTTACAAAGTGCCTGACCCCTGTCCAATAAATAAAATAAAATAAATTAGATAACTTCTGCATGTTAACAGCCTGAGGCATACGCAGAAAAATGTCAAAATGCAGAAACAGTGAATGTCAGCACATCCGATATCAGAGATACTCTTTTGACACTTTTTCAAGAAACACAATCACATCTTTACATACCTTTTTAGCATTTGACCCCACACAATCAATCCTGTCAACCATCTCTCCTGGTATTTGCATGCAACCACTGCCCTTTTTTGAGAGCGATGTGGTTCAAAATCTGGGCAAAGATTTCACATGTGAGAATGTCACAGGTGAAACTTGTTTTCTAATGAATTCTGAGCTAGCAATAGAATGGCAGCAGGTGTCTCTAGAAGTGCAAATTGAGTGGAAAATAAAAGGAGACAGAGACACCTACTTTTTTTTTTTTTAAAAAAAAAAAAACACTGGTCTTTTCTTTTGGGTTTGGTTTTCTTGCAACTTGCCATAAATTTCTCAGAGGGGTCCCAATACTGTAGTCAAAGTTAAAACCCACTATATGCAGTCAGTTAGCTTTTTTATAGCAAAAAAAGCAATCATACAGAGCTTTGTTACTACAATCTCTAGAAAGATCACAGTTTATAGAGTGATTTGAGGGCCATGACGCATAGGGCCACTTAAAAAATACCCATGAAGTTACCAGGGATTTGTGTTTAATTGCATGAAAAAGACGTAATCATTTAATAACAGCAAGTTTTCTTAGGATAGTTTGAAAAATTACCACAGAATTTGAGATCTCTGCCTCAAACACAGAAACTCCAGCCTGCTTCAAAACAAGAGACAGTTCTCCACTATGTTGTGTCCTACAAGCTTCAAAGCAAGGCGGGCTCAGACCAAACATTCTATAACGAGAAAGGGAGTTTATTCCTGTCCCTCATCTCTTGCTGGCTGCATTAACTCTAGCATATACATTACCTCATAAAACATTGGCTTAAGTATAAATTGGCTTAAAATATAAAATAAACCCTTTTGTATAAGACAGAAAAAAACAGGCAAGCGCTCTACTGAGCTTGCTCAGAAGACTACTGAAGATACTATGAAGAACCAACCAAGATGGTACCATGACCTCGCAACATCCCTCTGAGGACCACAGATGACCAGTGCGGGTCCAGGCTCCTCTGGTTGGAGCTCGTGGCTACACAGGCCCAGCTGGATAGACAGGGCCTGACGTGTTACAGAACCTCACCTGTTAGAGGTGTGACCTGCAAAGACAGGGTGAGAGAACTTTTTTCACAGCTAACTCCAAAATGGACATATAACACAGAGATAAACATGTGAGTCTCTCATTTTATTTCTCTGATATGGAAATACTCTGGGAATCTGGAACAAAAGTGAAGTACAAGTTGCATAAAAGTTTCCTATTTTGTATTTGTATGTTTGAATTTGACTGAATGACTTGTTGCTCTTGTAATAACTGAAAAAGTAAAAAGGATTGACTGATCTTTCTCTCTTTTATTTCATAAACTTTTCGGTTTATTATTTATGTTTTCTCTAAACGGTCTCTTAGCTTTTCTGTCATATAGAAGACTGTCTATTCAAGCTTAAAATTTGCCCTGCTTCTCTTTGAACTTCTGTCTCTGCTATATACATTCTTCAGGTAGCCTAACCTGTAAAGAACTCAGTATTACAGAAACGGGCTTGCTACTGCCATACGCCACACCACTATTTTCAGCATTATTTCTTATTCCATTCTCAACAACTGGATCTTATTTTTGGATCATTCCACCTACTTTGACTAAGTATCCCATAAGGAAACATAGGTGGTCTTCCCTTCCACTCCCAAGGGGTCAGAGTTATGCTGGAACAGAGCAGTGAGCATTATCACATCCATTTTTCTGCCTGATGGGCAATACTCTGCATTAGTCAACCCCACACTTGGGTAGCCAACCTGCATGTCTTCCTGCCTGGAGTCCTCTGCTATCTTCTCCAGCCCTGGCTTAAATGATTCTGCCTCAGACACGAATGTTTCTGTACCACTGGTCATGATCACATTCAATTCATATATATATGTATTTATCTATATGTGAAACGCCACCTACAACACTCAGACTTTGGATACCCCTGTTGTAGTTTCCCTATACAAAACATTGATAACATACTGCTAGTTTTGTCTTCTGTTCCTCAGAGGACTATGTAATTCTTGAAAATACTCCTATCCCACAACCACTTTTCTAATAGCCTCTTGTGAAAGTCTTTTTAAAAAACTTTCTTTAAAGGGGGGAAAAATAAATCTAAAGATTGTCTTTTACTACTTGTTGACAAGCTAAAGGAATTATCATTAGACACCATTTTTCTTTACAAAAGTTACGCTGATGGATAGCTACAGGATCACAATACTCATCTATATGTCTCCTAATTTTATTTTTTATTACTATTTCAACCAATTTATCAAGTAAGGAAAGAAAAATCATTAGACTAATTCTGAGCATCAATTCTACTGTTCAATTAAAGAGAAGAAGAAAAATTACTTTCTCCAACCTTACAGGTTAGAAGCCAATATCAAAGGAAAGATGACATATTAAGTTAGCAGCCCTATTTGAGCTCACAATCAATTTCCAGTAGCACATTTTGATATGTCTAACTTTACCTGGTACTCTGTTGCTCTTCATTTGATGAGTTTAGCACCTACTTCCCCTTCACTTTTTTCTTTGACAGTAGCTAATCCTTAATATTGCAAAAGAATGGCTACAGGTTAGATTTCCCTCTTAAGTCTTCTGTGACACAATATGACAAGAAAATAATTTGGTTTCTCAGCAAACCCGTTATACTCCTTACCTATTATTCTGTGTTACAATACTAAGGAAAAAATCCCAAACTACTCTTCTGTGTTACAGTACAGAGGGAAAAATAATTTACAAACTTGATGCGGGCAGCCTTTTAGAAAATATCTGAATTTATTCCTTGTAATTTCAGCAGATTGACCCATCCTAAAGACACTATGCTTGTTTTGCAGGGGGTTCTCTTGCATTTCTAGCTAGCAATAATCACAGCATCCTCCAGTTTTAAGCCACACCTATTCCAATAGCACACCACCTTTCCTGATACTATATACTGGATGGTGCAAAGCAAATCTTCAACCAAGTTGGAACCAAGTCCAACCCCTAGACTCGGTAAGCCCCCAGGGGTTGATAAACTTTCATCATACATTGATTTACTGAGGCAGCCTATAATATCAGAGCCTGTCTTTGTCAAGGAGGTATGAAATGACATCAGGTCTCTAACGCTGAGGGAACTATAGTTTCTTGCATCAGGCAATTGCGCCAGGGATTTTTGTGAGATTAAGCCACCACTTTTGATAGTCTCTGCACATGGTTGGACTAGCAGATATACGGAGAAATACTGTATTTTTAGTAATGATTCAATGACCTACATTTACAAATATGATTACAGAGTTTTGTGTGACTACTCTGTGAAGCTTGCACTATTTTCGTAGGCAGGAGAGAAAGCATGTGAAACCAGGATGGAAAAGTTTCAACATTAACCAAAATGTGACAGGTTATTTTTTTCTTTTAAAAACTACATATTTTGTATAAATCTCACAAATTATTTCCTTGCATTAGAACTTTAGCTGCAAACACTGCTTTCATTATTGGTAAATATATACAGACTCTCTGCCACTCTGTGATATCCATACAGGACCTGTAACATGACCTATCCCTAAAATACAGGATAGTCAATGAAAAATTCTTAGTACTGTGTTTTTAAAGGTTGTTAAACACAAATTCTTTATACCACAGTAGTTGTTCATATGTGAATATTCAGTTATTAATATAACACAGTGAATATACTACATGGGGAGCACCTCTTAGAAACCATCTGTTGGACTATTCCCAGGTTAATGAACATAAGGAATAACAGAAAGGAGGCTCACTCTCACCTACAACAAAGGCAACAGACTGGCATCACTGGATCCCACATCATGTGGACAGTGAATCCCACGCATCTCTCTAGGATTTTCAGATGTTCAGCATTGGTTGCTGAAGACTCAGATGTTACCGAGCCATTTCTGGCTGTCCAAAAATCTCATTGATCACTGCACAAACCAATGAGGCAGCAGGTTATCACCGAAAGCCATAGGACATTGCCCAATTCTTTACAGTTTGCGTGTCTAGAGAAGCTTCCAGACTTACCACTTTCACTGAGCCAGTTACACATACTCAGACAGATACTGCAGAGGATCCCTGTAAGCAGCATATGCAGGTCTCATAGCATCATTCTGAACTGGAAGCTGACAGTGACCATTTCCATTCCCATACCAGCAAATAAAAGTTTCCTCACCTTTAGACTATGGACAATTCTTAGTTCCGGTGATCTAAAATACATCTATAATATTTGAGGCCATCTCCCTAACAGTTTGACCATACTCCTCGTACTTATGCCTTTCCTCAAGGTAACCACCTAAGTGTCATTGTTTTCTCAGTTTTTAAATACACAAAGCTGACTGAAAGAAGTATTCACAGAAAGCATTCAGTTTGGGTACTTTGATCCATTTCAAACATCAAAAAAAATACAAACCTAACAAAAATCGCTAAAAGGTAAGGATGAAGTGCCTTTATGAATATAAAGAATCTATAAAGCCGTCACTAGGTGGGTCCATAGCAATGGATTAGACTTTGAGAGATGTTACATGCAAAACATTAATGCTTAAAACAGATGCAATACAGACCAAAAGAGACTCTGGAAATGGGAAAGCAAAGTGGGAGAGATTCTTTCCTCCAGCTGCAGAGCCATCAGGCCTCAAAACCAAAGGGCTCAGGGGCTGTATTTTGCACACCCTGGTCTGCCCACCTTTGTAGATGCTTTTGTTAGGAAGACTACAACTCAAATTATAACAGAAGTTACTCATGTTCTCTGGTAAGCAGGTCCACATGCTCACATAAAAGTGGTATTTCTCCTTTCTGTAGGAGTAGGGTTGAGGATGAAGGAAGGTATTTTTACAGACACAAATCTCTGTGTCTTCAAGCTAAAGGAGGAATGTTCCTAATTCATCCTTGAAAGTATTTCTTTGGGGCAGTGAATGGAAAGGAAAGTGTCGTTTCTTAAATTACTTTCCTCTTGAATTGCCATAAGAGTAGGGTGTGGGTTCCAGGCAGAAAACCCATTATTTTTGGTATGGTCACGTTAATTCAGATCTAGCCAGACTTCAGCCAAGTAGGAAACTGCCTCAGCGTGGCTGCCATGACAGCAAGGAAGGAATAACAGGTATTTTCTCATTTCTGCTAAGCAGAAGCTCCTATCAGAATACAAAGATGATGGAAAACGTGGGTGGATTATTTGGTTCCAGCTGGCTCCACATCTGACAGTAAGGAAATGCCACGATCTTTGACAGGTTCATATTAGCAAAAATCAAGCAAAAGATTATGGGAAAGCTTCCCATTCCATTATCAAATAATTTGGGGGAGGGAGAAGGATGGGAGACTAGCAGTTTTTCTTTCTAGGCTCTCAGGAACTGTCTATTTTTATGACCCTTTTAGTATTGAAAGCATTGTCTGAAATAAAGACTAATCTCAAAGGATGTGAAAGCAAACCTATCCTTAGCCTATTCAGAAAATGTAAAGCAGCAAGAAGTGAACCATTCGCATCTGGTGGAGCTGCTACACAGCAGTTCTAACTTACTGACTGGTGATAGGTGCCGGGGCCCAGGGGCACACAGCCAGCCCTGATGGACCCTACACACCCCCAGGACTCCCCACCACCCTGCCCAAGGCCCAGGACCCCATTTCAGCCCCTGGGGCCATCAGCCCCTGCCCCAGAGATGCCACAGTGGGGCTGGTCTCCAGCTCCCCACAGCCCAGCCAGGCCTACCCAGGGGCCTGACCTCGGCCTGGCCCCATGGAGGTGCCCTATGTGCGGGGCTGGAGCTGCCCCAGTGTCCCCCGTTGCCCTGCTCCTGGCTGGGATGGTGGGACAGGCCCTGGCTGCCAGACTCTACCCGGCTGGCCTGGGGGGGCCTCCATAGCTGCCAGCCCCCAGGGAGCCATCAGCCCCTGCTGGCACCCTGACCATAGGCCCTACACCATCACCCACCTGTAACACAAACAATAACCGAATGCCAGTAACAAAACCTACCTCATAACCTCCAATACCTAAACCCAATAAAAACCAACATCACGAGCATCTTGCCTACAGAGACAAGAGTGGGAACATGGTGTTCATACGTGAACGCACTGCTCCCAGTTACACACACGTAAGCTGTCCATATAGTGTGTACAATTAGATGCCTTAAGAACTAGTCAGAGACTAGACCTGTGGCAGTCAGTAAGGAAGTAGTGGGGACAGTATTTAAATTATACAGAATCGTAGAATAGTTTGTGTTGGAAGGGACCTTTAAGGTCATCTAATCCAACCTGCCCTGCAACGTGCAGGGACATCTCCAACTAGATCAGGTTGCTCAGAGCCCCATCCAACCAATATCCCCCACTGGTGTTTGAATTCACCGCCACCAAGGAACCACTCCTTCCCCTTGGGACCCACAATTCAATGCTATCTTCTACCTTCGGATCTTCCCAGGCACTGCTTTCAGGAGGAGAGAAGGGACCACCTAGTACCTCTGAACAGTGCCAGAGGAGGGAGATGGGAAGGCAGTACCTATGGCTCTCCCACTTTGATGGGAAAGTTAAGTAGCATGATGATGACCTGCTAGCACAGCGGGTAAGGTAGCCAACCAACAAGACGGTCTTCCAGCTTCCAGACCATCTTCTAGGGCATCTTCCTTCATTTTACATTAAATGGTCATTGATGAAGTATTAAAACTGTTTCGTTACCTAACTCATTAAGCTAGGAGAGAAATCTCCTTCTGAAGCCAAAACAGTCTCTTATACTGCCTGGCCAATTTGACCAATTTCATTAAGAACATCGCAGATCTCATCTCAGCCATTCCCAGATTCTCCAATCCCGGTGGTTGGGCCACTCTCCTCCAAAGAGAAAAACACACATCTGAGCCCCCTTCTTAGAGAGGAGACTAAACCCCACAGTGCAGCATTTGAATCTGTGGATCCAGAGAGATCTCAGAGGAAGATACATGATACACTGTTCATTTCTACTGAGACAGCAGTAGAAGTGGGTCTGAGTCCACTTAAGTTTAAGGATCTCATGCAATTGGGGAAGTTTCAGCACAATCAGGGTAGATGGAAGCTAAGAAAAGGTTCTTGGGATCACAAGATTTCATTTAGGCACTTAGGCTCTGTCACTGTTCACTTTAAACACTTGCAGATCTAAGCCTAAGTGCAGCTCCAATTAAAAAGAACAAGATATTCCCCATGTAAAGAAAATGGATGTGGTTGGAATAAAACTGCCAGACAGGAAACAGGATGGAAATACATGTAAAGTCAAGAGTTTGAACCTGGTATTTAGCAGTCCCTTGGAATTAGTATCTTTGTTTCCTAAAAATACATGTTTGCTACAACTTTAATATCTGCTCAAAGCCATTCAAATGTTCAATGGGTGGCAACAGTTAATTTTTGTTAAGTATTACTGTCAAACCGCCCTAGGATATACGCAGAATTCATCACACGGTTCTTTCAGTACAGCTAAACAACGCACTCAGCCAAGACAACATAAGACAGCAGCACTACGGTATGAGCTAAGTACTATTATATCATCAGGACACTCTCTCAAATGAACACTCTAAAGACACTTAGTAATTTCTGAGCAATTTCAACTATAAAATTAACCCTTTTTTTATTTCAACGTGCATCACCAAAAATATGTATCATGTAATCTCTATAAACAGAAAACGTAATTGAGGTAAAGATGAAACTGCCAAATAGTTTGAAGAGGTGACTGTAGGGTTGGAATCCCCCAATTTATAATGCCAGTGCTAGTCCAGTTTCTTTCAGATCTTTAAGGTGGAGCACTAACTATTCCAACTCTAAAAAAAGTTAGTTTCTATTTTGTGGGGCTTCCAAGAGAATCAGCTATTTAATGTTGGTTTGGGTTTTTTTTCCAGCACTTTCAAACTATAGAGTATACTGCATAAGTGCGTGGAATTGCTAAAAGAACTGACAATGGATCTAGAATTTTCCTTTGGTGAAACGGTTGTCTCAACACACACGATTTCTTTCATTGAGAAACTCTATTTTCTTTGAATCACAGCTAGATGGCAAGGATTTGTGGAAACCAAGACAAAAGTTCAGAATAGAGGTGGATCTCAGTAGGGCTATATACTGCAGCTTCCTCTGGAGCCCTCTCATCAATCATCTGTTACTAAAAAGGCAGAGATGGTGCAAGGGATGGAATACTACTCATTGGATGACCTGGAAGTGTTGTGAACATTTATTTGAGGTAAACTCAACATTTGCTTGTACTCAGTTTGCATTCGGACTCGATGATCCCAAGGGTCTCTTCCAACCTAGACGATTCTATGATTCTATGATTCTAACAGTGGTAGCCATGGTAGCTGGCTGGCTGCTTGGTGTGGTATTTGGAATTTGGTCAATGGAGGATTTTGCTTTATATGCGCGTCAAATATCTAAGATCTTGAGTAATGTTGATAAACCAGAAAAAACACATTGCCAATCCACTATATTTCATGTCAATAATGCGGGGGGGGGGAGGAAGCCTATCTCATATTGTATACTATTTGCTTCCAATTAAGCCTGAAAAGAGAAAAGCAAAAGAAGGCAAAAAGACCAACAAAACTCAGAACTTTTTAAGTTCTTCAAAAAGGTTCTGTTCAAACAGCAGTTCAAAGTATAGTCGGGTTCTTATTTTATCCTTAGTTGGCTTATCTATCCACCATAAGGACTTCTTTAATTTCTGTAAAACAACTGTGTGTTCAGGAGAGTGTCTATTCTGAAAATGTTTCTATTCATAAAAACGGTCTTGCTGAATTCTAGCTCTCCAGTATGTTTGCAACTCAATGTGAGATTTACTGGCTGACAGATAAAAGATGTCTTTTTCAAGCACCAGTCCTGAACACTCAGTAAGGGATCATAAAATCAATCTGGTTACCTAGTGGCTCATCCAGCAACAATAGGAATAGACAATTTGTTCACTGTCAACACGTGGACAACTCCATTGCCTTTGCTGCCTTCAGTGGGGCCGGACAGCTTTGCAGAGGAGCCACATTCAGACGCCTGCTCCTGATGCACAAAACAAAGGAAGTTTCATACCACTGTTCTCTGAAGCTGCTGCTCGTAGACTGTGGAGCAGGGGTCGGCAACCTTCCAACGGTGATGTGCCAGATTGTAATTTTCTTTCCCAAATTAGAGTTTAAGAATGCTGGCAGGAACTTTGCAGGAGCCAACAGACGCTGCCTCTCAAAGAGGCAACATGCTGCCAATCAGCTGATTGGCAGTATCTTGCCTCTGTGTGAGGCAGGGGCTCTGGGCTCCCAGGGAATTAGGTATCGGTAGGAGCCAGCGCCTCTCAGAGATACCTCCTGCACTGGCCTTCCTGTGTGCCATTCTAAACTGCCCTATAGTATTGATGGCATGAGCTTCCTAGCTTCCACCCTAAAAAATCTGTCCAGAATTCAAAGCCATATCCCAACCTGGGCACCAATTCTAGCATGGAGGGCAAAGGACCAAAAGAAAATTTAACATTTCCTGAAGCTTGCAAAGTCATGGGAAATAATGCAAATTTCCTCAGTTGTGCGAGTTTATTTGTAACTCCGAATTTCTGTCCACAGGCATGTGGGCAATTCCAGTGTCCAAACACACTTTAGAGAAAAATTCACTTAAAATAATCACATGTGCCCTTGCACTTGCTTCAAATTCACACACCTCTTTCAGGACTCAACAAGCATTTTCAATTAGTCAGAGAGTAAATACACATAAATGCAACACGATGGTTAGGGTAGAATAGATAACTTCAAGCAAATCTGCACATTTTTAAATGAAAAATAGTTGAGAAAACAACCAGTAATTTTCTGAGGTTTTTGTCAAGACAGTTATCTGAGCTCAACTGAGACACAAAGACTACCATCTCTACTTTTTCTTTCAAAAATCATAAAAGGGAACACGAGTCTTCCCACCTCTTTCAGCTTTTGAGTGAGCAGCTGTCATGTTTTGGAGGCTCACAAATTTTGTGCGTAACCAGCGGCACTGCCGTCAGCCACAGTGAAGGGATACAAGCGTGGAACCACGCTCTCCTCAATTCTACACCTGCCAGCCAAATTGACTCGTGATGCAATCGATAGAGCTGCCACCTTGTCCTCTTTGGGGCATTTAAGAGCAGTGCTGGCTACTTCCCATCTTCCTATTTCCTTTTCCATGTGGGCTGTAGTACACAATCCTCCTCTAAGAATAGCAGTGGCTCTAACTTCTGTGCCACTGGCAGTACTCCACTGGCTGTTGCACAGTAAACAGTCTAATTCTGCTGACTTGGTGGCAGCTGAGATTGTTAGTGATATATTGTCCTAGCATTAAACACACTGTCATCTGGCAGGATGATTGACTAGAGTCTGAATCTTGGCAGAATAGTGTTTTGCAGTTAGTTTGGCATTTCTTTATTAAGTTCAGGTTAGATTCACTTAAGGAATGCGCTTGCCAGCGATGCCATGTTTTCGACTTTATATCCATCATGATGATTAATGGTCTATTTACAAAGATATTCATAATGAAATTCTTACCTTCTTTTCCCAGCCCAACATAAAACACACCTATCATTGTATTTTGTTGAAGCAAGCCAAATTCCATTAGAAACATTTTCAGACATCAGCGTAGGAACTTTCCATACCGTGCACAAGTCCAAAACCTTCTAAAGGTAAATACATATTTTTAGCGATTGACATTGTTCAAAAAACGACACAATATACAAAAGCACTCTTCACTTCTTTGCTTTTTTTTCTTCCTTTCTTTGCCTCTGTGTTCCTCTAATTCAGTGAGCCATCTAGGAATACATGAAATTTTGAGCATCTGCCTCTATACCTATGCAATTATCAGAACCGAACTGTTATGATGGTAATGCCTAGGAACCTCAGCCACCAGTGGATGGTAGTTGCTGCATAAACACAGAGAAAATCATAGCTCCTGCCCCAGGCACTTTGCAAGTTATGAAACGAGAGGCAGCAGTTAGACTGGAGCAGTATGGAAACAATGAAATACGTTTGCTCAAGATTATTATGCACTGGTCTCACAGAGATCTATCAAGCTTTTTTAGATATTAAGACAAACTACCAGTCCAGCCACAGCCTCAACAATCTCATATACCTCATTGTCAAGCTTTGCAGACTACCATTGTTTTGTGGTTTATTGCTTATGAACAGCTCAACTGTACCCTTCCACCTTCTGCAGTAATGGACAGACTTCCATCCAGGGCTGTCCCTGCTACAGACTGAAAGACACACCTGTGCTACAAAGCAGTTATGAAGTGAAGAAGTCATTAATCCCTACAAGCATATAAATCACCATGCTCAAATGCATTACAGTTTCTCTAGTATATTTTACTCCCCCTCTGAAATACGAATTTCTCTTGCTCAGCCTCCATTATGGTGTCCATAGATTTTGGGGGTGGGGTGGTGGTGGAGTTATGTGGCCAGATTCTCAAAGAATGCCTTAAACTATAACTAGAAGATCACTCTGCACTATTCAAAACTATTTATAGAGGCAGTACTTAAGCACTTTTTAAAGTCCCAGCTGACACTTTGATGAACCTTCCAGTGCCTAAATATCTTGGGCACTGACCCATCATGCTAAAAAATTTGCTCAAAGCTTCCCCCACTTCCCATACATAGCTCAGTGCTCTGTGACAATAATAAACCCTTTCTTCCTGGGTTAAATCTGGTAGCAGCCAAGTTTTCCCTTTAAGTATTTAATTAATCTTATTGCCAAAGTAGTCTTCTTGAAACCTTGATAAAGAGCCACTTAGCACTCAGAATTAAAATTTATGGGAAAGAAAGCTTGGATGGGATTTGTCTCACCTAACATTAGACATCTTCAGCATAGCTACTAACATGTGAGCTAGGCTCCATTCGCAAAGAGAAGTAAGGTCTCACAGGACAGAATTCATTTGACCCATTCTAAATAGCTACTTTTTGGTACTTTTGGCTGATTTGGTGAGTTGCATCTCAGAAGTGCCTGTATCTCTGCTTCAACCAGAAAGGAGGAACAGATCACTAACTTCAGGGTAGTATCTGCTTTGAAGACATCTGAAGTTAGGTGAGATGGATTGCACCACTGTACCTGGAGGTTAAAACAGGATGTTGACAGTCCAGTTTTATGACTTCCTTCCTTTCTGTCATTGATTCCAAAGATAACCACCAGCAAATCATTTAACTTCTCAATGTTTCAGTTGATGTATCTATAAAAAGGGTATATTATAGTGTTATTACATTCTAGATATACTGCAGAGTCATAGCAAGGCAAAACTAGCTCTTGAAAGTGTGTTGAGAACCTCAGAGGGAATATATTAAATATGTGCAAACCATATTAAAGAGACTACTAAAGAATGGGGAAAACAACTGACAAGACTCGGAGCAAGGCATAAAGGAGATTAAATTCCACTCGCTGCACATAAACGTTGTGAATAGTCTATCCTACAAATGTTTAGCATGTTGCACATGCTCAAGAGATCTAATATTTCAAGGTGGATTTTCTCCACACCATGAGGAGAAGCAAAGAACTTGGTTAAATTGTCATCTAGAGTTACGGAGCGTATGCAGGCTGGGAGAGTTTATTGTGCCGCTAAGCCTTGCAACAGCGTAAATGAAGCTCTTGTTGCAGGGTGCTAATCTTCTCAGAATTCTTATTAAAAATGGATGATTGCATGTACCTCCAAACAGCCAGGGCATCAGTTTTTGATTTACTAAGCCCAGTGTATTTTTGCAAGCTTTTTATAAAAAATGAAAGGGAAAAAAATTTGAGGGTTCAGATGGCCATTTGCATGGATTATTTTTTCCACTTTTTATCAACTAAGAAAGTCTACAGGAGATACATGCTTAAGTTGTTAGCCAGGAAAATACAGTAAATATTGTTTCTGGACTTGGCACTCTCCCAGTCTCTGTCTGGAAGCAAATGGTTAATGCTCCACACACAGCCAGAGGTGCTGTAAAGGAGGGAGGAATTGAGCACCCGAGGTGATTATAGCTGAAAACATGACTCTAATGTAGGGAAATAATTCATATTTAAATAATTGATTATTATCTACAAAGTTATCATTATAATCATGTTTATAATGAATGCATGTTTTACCAATTTGAAATAACTAAGTATTCTAATCTTAGCAAGCTTAAAGAAAGTCTGTTAATGAGATAAGAATATTTTCCTTTCTGCATATGTATTAACTCCTCTTTTTTTTTTTTTTTAGTTCAGAAAAGATACTTGCAAATGAATTACTCTGGAATGTGTTCTTGCAAATTCACCAGTGTGACTGCAGGTAGTATCAGGAGGGGACACTGCTGGGAAAAATCTAGACAGCTGTAGGTTTTAAATTGTGCCTGCTACTTCGAACTGATATAGCCTTTCCTTCAGTTCAATGGCCTTTCCATCCAGTTCAATGACATCTTTGCTTCTGTATTTCAGTAGTGGCTGAGCCAAAGCCCTCTCCTGAATATCTGTGAAGCATTTTCGACTCAAGGCTGTGGGACATGGAACATCCTTTTTTCAGTGGGAACTGATGATGCTCTTACAGGAGCACATCCTTTGAGTTTCCTCTCTGGTATTTATTTTTCACTCTTCCCAGGCAGAGCAAACCCTTTCATTTCAAATGAAACCTGTACTATAAATACCAAGACTGTAGTCACTTAGAAACCTATGCTTATACTGTGTTAGGTGTTAACTTCCACCACAATCAATGGAATTTAGGAATTTAAATCTCTTTAGGGATTGGGGATTTAGTCTAATATAATGAGTTCTAAAGGTATTATACTTTGAAACTAACTGGCAAATACAGTCACCAGAGAATATTCCTGCTTACTTTAAAAACAAGGCCTCACATATTCTACATTTTACTTAGGGCTGGTGAATCACCGATGTCGTAGCAACATCATCTCTACACTTGTGGCAAACAGCTTGACACGTGGCAGGCAGACACCTTCCCCCTGTGCAAGCCTCAGAGTTGTGATCAACAGATGGATTCAAATTCAATGTATTTGGCTTGGAAAGGTGGAAGAGTGACAACAGGTACTTTCCTGAATGTGTATTCAGGACCCCTTCATCTGCTTCTGCAATAGCTTCCATCAGGGCGTGAAATGTTCCCCTTCAGCTCACGGTAACGTTGGGCACCAGTTCTTCCCATTTCAGATCAAACGGAGCATTGTGATCCAGAGATCACCCTTTAGGTTACTATCTGCCCAATGAGACAGACTATGATGAATTTTCTGTTGCATAATTTGAGGAATACAATTTTATGAACATAGAGAATTTCGAAGCATTTAAAAATAACCTAAAAATACTGTTTTGCTCATTTTTGCAAGATAGACACAACTTAAAATGCCATCATTTTGCTACACGGCAAAACACTGATTACCAATAATAGATTGATCCTTCAGGAAAAGAACGAGTCTTCTTGTTACAATTGCCATTGTTGAGACACAAGTTCCCCTGATAATCATAATCAGCACTTGATGTTCCAATTAACACTACTGAACATCATTTTTTCAGGAGTATGTAAACTAAAACAGTACTTTTACTTTTCCTAATTGCATTGCTACTCATTTGTGTATTTTAGCTCAAAGCAGGATTCTGGATTAAATCTACAGTTGTCAAAATACCAGGAGTTAAGCTCAGGCTGGAGGTTACACATTGCACGTGTAATCACACGTCTGTGCGAGAGAAACGGAAAAGCAATGGGAAGTGGGGAAGCAGAACCATTTCCAGTATCACAGCCGTTCTGCCTCTCCTCGTGTCTTCCCTCCCCTATTTTATGACCTCCTGGAAAGGGGAAGCTTGGGAACAGGCCTCCTCGAGAAGCAGTGCTGCTGCGGAGTCCAGAAACACTAGGAAACAAAACAGAAGCCCTGGGGTCTAATAAACAACGTGCAGTCTCTGTGGACTTATCCACTTAGAATGATTATTTTAACAGCATCCAAAAGGCTAGTGTATATACTGATACGGGCTACAGTAGCAGGGATTACGCCTTTGCCTCCACAGTGAGCATATGGAGGAGCAGTACCCTTCAGTAAGGTCTGTGGAAACAAAGAGAAGACAGGCATTAGACATGTCTCAGGCTCACAGCCAATCCTTCTTCCAGTTTGGTAGGGAAGTCAGCTACCCTGTGCTTTCCTTCAGTTCCCAGTAATAAACGTCTCCTTACACAGCATAAAACAATTGCTCACGTGAAGAGCAGTATAATATCAGTGTTCTGCAGTCTCAGCCCAAATACATCCTAGTGGCTGTTAATTGGTAGCTTGTCATCCCAGCCCTTTTCCTAAATAGTAATGCTCACCTTCAAATACCCTTAAAATTGTCTTTGAAAATGAGTTCACATTGCTGCCATTGTTAGTTCAGAAGATCTATCCAATTTCAGGCTTTTCATGTTTATTAATTAAAAGGTGACCCAAAATGACATTATCAAAGTCTGCATTAAATTGCTCTCTTTGTTTTATGATGGTTAGAGGTCCCCAAATGGAATTGAAAAGGCCACATGTGTTACAATTATTATTTTTTTTAAACAGACACCACTTTGTCATCATATACTAGATTCAAAGCTAGAGGCCACAGTCAAACACACAAAAGAATAGCTGGCTTTTTTCTCTTTCAAATTATTGATATGTAAGAGAGAGGACAGAGTAATTGTTTAATCACTGGCACATTGCTTTAAATCTAATTCTCAGCACACACACAGAAAACACAAATGGATGGAAAGGGCACTGAGGCATTTGAGTTGATTGATGGCAGGTCAGTGGCCAATGCACAATAGTTTAGATATAAAACGTAGCAAATTAAGAGCATCACATTCCAAAAGCATTATATGAAGCTGATCTCAACTGGAGAGATGGTTAATACTATTAAAAGGGGGAAATACTAGCCAATGTGCTCACCCAGATGAAGTGTGCAATATTACATAATGGATTGAACTGGGAAAGAAAAGGCAGGGAATTGAGGACGAGGTATATTTCTGCTTCTCTTTAGAGCACTCAACTTGAAGCAATATTTACTTATTTGAATAAATATTATGATCCTGAAGTCGCCCTTGTGGCCAAGAAGGCCAATGGCATCCTGGGGGGCATCAGGAAGAGTGTGACCAGTAGGTGGAGGGAGGTCATCCTGCCCCTCTGCTCTGCCCTGGGGAGGCCCCATCTGGAGCACTGGGTCCAGTTCTGGGCTCCCCAGTTCAAGCAGGACAGGGAACTGCTGGAGAGGGGACAGCAGAGGGCTACAAAGATGATGAGGGGCCTGGAGCATCTCTGTTATGAGGAGAGGCTGAGGGACTTGGGTCTTCTTAGTCTGGAGAAGAGAAGGCTGAGGGGGAATCTGATCAATGCTTATAAATACTTAAAGGGTGGGTGTCAGGAGGATGGGGCTGGTCTTTTTTCAGTGGTGCCCAGGGATAGGACAAGAGGAAATGGGCACAAACTTGAATGTAAGAAGTTCCACCTAAACATGAGGAGGAACGTCTTTCCAGTGAGGGTGGCAGAGCCCTGGAAGAGGCTGCCCAGGGAGGTGGTGGAGTCTCCTTCTCTGGAGACATTCAGACCCACCTGGACACGTTCCTGTGCAACCTGCTCTGGGTGGCCCTGCTTTGGCAGGGGGTTGGACTAGATGATCTCCAGAGGTCCCATGTGATTCTGTGACCCTTTCAATTAAAAAAAAATACAGTGTTACTCATGAAAAGCAGTCCCAATGGACTCAAAAAATACAGGCAAGCCATCCAGCTTTCAAGCCAAATTCACGTGTACCCTAATAGCACAGGGTAAGCCCATCTACACCACAGGTAACTTTTCTCATAGCTAATGTTTGGTACCTACTTGGCATGCACAGTGCTCTACTCATCTGGCTGATTCACTTGGTCTCCGTGAAAAGGGAGGAAGAAAGTCTCCATGGCTATTACACTCTCTGAGGTTTCCAAACCACTTCATGTAATTAGTTCTAAGTTTTATAATGCCTTGCTTTCCTATTTCTGTGGTCTGCATTAGATTTTTAACATAAATAGTTCATGTTTGCAGATCACAGGAGACCATAGAGCTGAACAGATTATAAAATGCAGTAAAGTTTAGAACAACACAGATTAGTAGCAGGCACCCCTGGAGGTTTATGAGGACAAGAAGTCCCCAGTTTTCTGATCGCCCTCTGTGGATTTCAATCTCAGAGTACCGGGAAAGAGCAATTATAAAGTTTTTAAAATGTATTATTAGGCTCTGGAAGTTTTTAAAATGTATTACTAGGCTCTAGTTTGAATAGGTACTAGAGGAGAAAGTCGCTGTCAACAGCTGGAGAATTTGCGACTGAGAGAAGAATCAACAGAGCTCTGGAAAAAGCTCTGGAAGTGCAGCTGGAATTCGGATCGCTCACTGAGCTGTTCAAGCTAACTGTGGGAATTTGAGGGATAAATTTTTTACATCTTTTTTTATGATGTAAGGTGTTACTGCTCAGGGCTACAGTCCCGGCTACTTTTTACATCCACATGAAACTCTGTGGGCTGCCAGGACTCGAGCACCGTTTCAGATCTGAGAACGCGTGTTATAAGGGAGCTACAGGCTTTCATGCACGTATGAAATGTGAGTTAAGAAGTTTCTTCAAATTCAAGTTCTTGTGAATCTGGTCATGTAGATGGAGCCAATTTGGCTACTCACCGGAAGCGTATCAGAATCTACCCTTTGATTGCCAGGCAGAGAAGATCAGGCATCTCGCGGCCTGATCAAGTGATTTGTTATGACCTAATTGTATATTTCAATGTAAATGTTGCCTTTGGATTTGCCTTATAAGGGCACAATTTGACCCTTTCCATTTTTTTTTCCAGATGAAATGAAAGTATGCCTAAGTAACACACCAAAAGAGGTAGGAATTTGCAGTTGGCACCATTTACAGACTAGTCCTATCTATTGATATTACATTAATCAGCTATTCCTTCTGTTCAAATGATTCAAATCTTTTTTCAGGACAAAGAAAAGAAACACAACTTGTACTGGAAATCAAGATGGGACCCAGCCTTCAGCTGCAGCTTTTGCTCTTTTCTTGACACTAACTAGCGAAAATGACAGGACGGGGGGAAAGCCCAGCTAAGAATGTTCCTAGACCAGGGAAATGTACCAAAGCAATATATCACTCTTTGGTTACTAATTCTGAGTAGTGATTTCAATAGGACTCTTCCTTGTTTGCAACATTCATCAAATTATGTTCAGGATTAGGACAGATAATCCTGATTTTGTCCAAGGAACTAAATGGGCCAAGGAATGAATCTTATGGAGAACTACCTATTTGAATCTAGTGGAAGTCCGTCATAAAAACAGGGCACTTCTGTAAAGCAGCATGGCTGAACTTTGCTGCTGAGTGTGGTATAGCAGTTCTGTGAATGAACAGAGATTTTCGGTCCCTAGAGCTCAATTCATTAGCCTGCACAAGCATTAACATTATTTCTTTGAAACAGAGGAAGAATGAGACTATTTCACAAGTATTATTGGCTCCATATACATGTACAATATAATAGAACATACTATGTTCGTGTATTTTAGTGGAAGATATCTGGCTATTAACAGGGAACATTTATGATTAAAAATACATTACCCTCACCTGAAAAGTTCTGGCTTAACAAGTGAAGACTGTTTTCATGATGCCTAGAAGTTTAATAGCCTCAGAAAATTATCACAGATCGAAAACATGTTATCTTCTATGATGGCTAACCATTTCACTACCCATTTATAAAATAACACTTTTCTTAAGAGCACCAGGTCTGGGCTACGAGTTGCAGCTTTACTCCCCAGATGCTCTGGTTTTCTTTTCAACTGAAACTGCAGAGAAAGTAAATACTGTCAAATCAGACGGTATTCCAAACAACCATTGTGACAACTTCATCTTAGTATGTCAACATACCAAGCGTTTCTCCTAGATACCTCACTGGGCCAGATTCAATGACCCCAGAGCAAGAGTAACTTCCAGCGCTAGAGGCGGCTCTTCCTGTTGGCTACATAACAGCAAAAAAGACGTTCCTTAGAGAAAATAAGGAAGAACTGAAAGATCCAGTGAATGAGGAAGAAGAATGGACATGCAGGAGGGGGATGCCGGAAAGAGGCAAAATGGAAATGCAGAAAGAGGTTAAAGAAAACCAGAGGATATGTAGATAGCAAGGGAGAAGGGACAAGAGTTCGAGCTGCAAGTGACTGGGTTTATACCCAAAGTCCTCAAATTTTCAGTCTCCTCTTTTATAGGAGTAAATACACGCAGCTTGCTCTGCCATCCTGCTGCCTCGCAGGACTGACTCTTCCCAAAGAGATCCCCTACGCTACTTCCAGAGGCACAGAGGCTACCCAAGATCTTCTTTTGCTGCAGGCCTAACCCTCTTTGAGCAGTTTCCCTTCATACCAGGCCTGGCAGGATTTGTCTTTTTTGTCCTACTATTAGATTCCTGCAGCTGCTCTGTAGCAACATGCCAGCCTCTACGGGCCATACCTGGTATAGAGGAAGGAGGGGGATACGCCAGAAAAGAATCAGGTAAAACTGCTACCTTTCTCCAAATGCATATTTAGAGATACAACGCTAGATAACTGCATTCATTCCTACTCAAGAAAGCCCCTAGCATCCTACTCTTGCCCAGAAAAGCTTCTGCAATAGATTTTTTTAAGCGCTACAGATAGGGAAAAGCCCAAATGATCAGAAAGCATTTTTGGTTTTTTGTTTGTTAGATCCAAGGAGACAAGCTGTTATTTTATTGCTCTGTGTAGATGCTCCTACTTTGATGGACAAAATGTCTAGAACAATTGGACCACAAAGTGACATAAATCCCAACAGAATAAAAATATATCCATTACCTACGGTATGTCCAGAATCAATCTCTGTGAGGGATGATTATGGTATTGACCTGAGATCTGTCAGTACATTTTCCTCTGAGAAGTCCCTAGTGCTTGTAGACAGAGCCCCTGTGGGGGTTATCTTTCATGTACACCAATATGAACTGAATACTAAAAATTCGCCTTGTGTGTGCTTTTCTTAGCCAGATTATAACAATTAATGCCTATTGAATTATTAGCTGGATACAAGTTGGGCTAAAAGCAGGGTGTGGAAGAAATGAATATATGCGGTACAAAGAATCCATATCACCAAGTCCTCAGTGACTGAGACGCTAAGCAAGTCTCTCCACAATATAAGCCATCTCACCTCAGTCCTTGATCTACCTGGACAAACTCCAGTCAATATCTGAATAAATTTGGTAATCAGGATGGCAGCAGAAAGGAATCAAAAGCTGAACAGGGGATAATCAACAACAGAAACCCCTTTTTGCCTAATGCATTGTAACTTCTAATTATTTGAAAGACCCTCGTGTGCATCTGGAATTAATATAATCAGGTTTTTTCAAATGGTCATTTGGTCTCTGGGGGAAAACTGAAAAGAGTTATCGCATCTCCGTTGACAAAGGAAGATACCTCCAGTCTGAGTGCAATAATTGCAGGTGGACCAACCCCACAGAATTGCCTTCAAAGATCACATTGTCACCCAGACCCAAATAACGCATCCAAGCCAAATTAATTCATGTCCAAAAGCAGAGTTCTGCTGGAGGGAAGAGAAACCTACAGAACACAACAAACCTTGTCGTGCAGCCCAGCGTGATGTAGATGGAAGAATCACCCTCTTGTTCCCCTGGACACTAACCAAAATAAAGTCAGGAATTTTAGTACACTGCTGGCTAATAGGATTAAAAGCAGGTACATGAAATTTGAGAATGTCTCCTGACACTTGAGGCTGTCTTAGCAGTCTGTTCATCACACAGGAGCAAAACCACGATATGAGAAGCAATGTAACAAGCTGAACACCATAGCCCAGGGCCTCCGTGCAATCAGAGTATCTCTATCATCCCATTGTTTTCTTGTACACCCTGGAATACTGAGATAGCAAAACAGTCCACAACAAAGTACTGAAAAGAAATACACGTGCTGCTCTAGCCTTTAAAGAGTCAGAATCCCAGCTCTCCTTGAAAAGAAAAGGGGAATTCAAAGTGAGTTACTCTGCTTGTGACACACATCGCTGGGGTGGCTGGTACCTCACCCCCGAGAAACATACGACAAAGTCTTTCTCTGGCCAGGATTCTCGGTGCTCATATCACATAGCTTGAGAGCCAAAGGGAGGAGAAACTCACAGAGCGGAGATGGCAGAGTTCCCCCAGGAATCCCAGCGCTCTGTCCCATGTCAGTAGAGGGTTGAGCATGTGTTATAATCCCGAAGACACCTGGTAATGCCAGATTTAGACTGCTTTCAGACCTTGTGATAGCGTGC
Source organism: Tringa tobata (assembly GCA_033628505.1). NCBI lineage: Eukaryota > Metazoa > Chordata > Aves > Charadriiformes > Scolopacidae > Tringa > Tringa tobata. Next base: position 3,890,524 of record JAHREE010000343.1, on the reverse strand, counting down.
ACTTGTGGCTGATCTCATGAACACAGTTCAGGCTGCGAAGCAACGCTTCAATTTCCCAAGAATCAGTGGTTACCAGCCTTATTCTGTGGAGAAGCCTAGCATTTGGGGGACACCAGGTTCCTTTGTATTTGCATTTTTAAAACACTTTAAGTCTGTCACAAGAAGTCTTTAAATTAAAACACTTGCTATCAGCATAAAAATGTATAACTGACATAAACCCTCATACACGGACAAAGATGATTTTTACCTGGCATTCTGCAGCCACTCCAGGTTTTAGCATTGTCACAGCTTAGAGGATGGGACGTGGATTGCACATTACAGCATCTGATGCACTAAAAAGGGGTTTTTTTAATCATTTTACAGTATATCTGCAGGAGACTATTTTCAAGCTGGGACTATCACTACATCAAATTGGAATAAATACATATTTTGCATGCTTATAAACACACATACACGAAGTACAAATATGCACGCTGTGTACTTCTCCATAAGAAGTCAAAGAATTTTTCAAGCATCAGTTGATTAACCAAAGAAAATCGCGGAAAGGGACACAAATGTTCCCACATCCACTCTATAGCAGACTAAAGTGGGGTAAAACCCTACCAGTGAGTGAATCCCTGGGTCTGTCAGGAGAACTGAGTGCCAGTCCTCAGCCAAAAGCTCACCTGCTATAGGGCTTGCTTCTGCCCCAGCGCTCTTCGCTGAAGATCCTACAAAGCACTTAGTCATATTTAGTCACGTAAGTACTCTGGACCTTGCAAGATCAAGCCTCGATGAAATATTTAAGAGACCTGCATACAAAACCAAAGGTAACTGACATCAGGAACAACCAGGGGGTCTGGAAATCACTTTAAAAGCAAGGAAAACTTCATAACGATATAAAGAGAAAAAACAGCTTCTAAAGGGGGAATGATTAGAAAAGAAACAGTCAAATGTTTTGTACTTCAATGTGATAGACGAGGTGTGCTCAAAACCTGAAGTTCTGTGCAATAAACATCATTGCAGAGGATTCGTGGACACCTGAAACAAGGACATGGAAACTGTTTGCAGTGGGAAGGGCTGAGGTAACTTCAGCTACAGCGACACAAAGGTTGCTCCCGTTTACCAAGTCCCATATAGATCTCATCAAGCTACTGTTAATTTCAAGAGTGTTTTATCACAGCTGGGAAGAATTCATACCACAGAAACCCTGGCTTTCAAAAATAGTGGGTTTTGAAGTATGCTAATTATTTTATAAGTATACAATGACTGCAAATACTTTAAAGGTAAACAGAAACAAAAGTGGATGTGGCTTCAAATTGAGGTGGGAGACCTTTCAGTAGAAGCACACAAAGACTCTCAGCATTTTCAGCTTTTGATGGATTAATATATTGTGTTTCCTCTTCTTTTTTTTTCTTCCCCCCATTAAGTTGCATCAAAATTTAATGAGCAAGAAAAAATAAGGAAAAGGAAAAACAGCTACAGAATCTTTTAGACAACAAAGATTTAGCGGCCATACAAAATCCTGAAGTTGTCATTATTACTATTTATATTACATTAGCACTCACGGAAGAAAGTTCCCAAAGTCCCTGCATTTCTATAGACCTTACTTAGAAATAAACTAAAAGGAAATTCAGATATTTTAATCTACGGATTGCCCTCATTATTGAGGCTTCCTCTATATGCTTCAATATGCTTGCATATTGAGCCTTCCTCTCCTTTCCTGAACGCAAGTGCGGAACCATAAATGACAGAACAAGCTGCCTTCCCAAGATGATGTCCTCCTCACACAGACTGCCCTCTCCTTTGCCTGACGTCCCATACCTTGCATGATCATGGTCAGTTTGTGAGGGAAAGAGAGAGAAAATTATTACAGAGAAGAAGATCTCATCCCTTTGCTCATGTTGACTTTTCCAGGCCAGTTACTGATGTCATTTGCATCATCTGGAACAAGGTACTACTCAATATGCTGGAAACTCAGCTAGAATATCACACAGGAAAAGAAAAGTCCAAAGAGCAGCTCGCTCAGAAATTCTGACAAATGTGACTATAGGCATTGCCGTGCAACCACGACGCACAGAATGGATTCCTGATGGACCAGTCATAATGTATATAAATACTGATAGATCAGATCTGCCCAAAGATGGCACATTTGTTGGAAGACGGATGTATCTGCTGATGCTCAAATGCACAAAAAGAGACAGGGATCACAAATTGGTCATGTGGTTTGTCTCTATCCATCCACTGTTGCGGTTCCCTACTCTTCAGCAGCACCTGAAGGAAACTGGAACCAGAGCCACTGCTCAGACACGATGATCTTCAATGTCCAAACAACAGCCAACATAAAATTTAATTCAAGCTACACTACAGGGCATGTTTTCAGCATTTTTTTGGGGGGGATGATGCTTAGGGATTTAACTGCAAAACTCCCATTATTAATGGAAGTCGCACAGCTAAATCCCCACATACTATAGCGAAAATATCGCCTTACATTTCTCTGGTACCACTCCTGATCTGTGCTGACAGCTCTCTCATCATGAATAACATTATGTCAGGCTGCCCAATGATTCCTGAAACTGTCAACAATGTTTAAAGTCAAGTTCTCCAAACTTTTTAAAACTTAATCATCTTCACTCTGGAAGCATAAAAGTTGAATGCAATAGAAAATGTGCAGATTCACAGCAAGTTTTATTGACTTGCTGGCCAAAAGCTTCACCTAGCTGCTGAAACATTTACATACTACAAAGCACTGTCTATAGAAAGACTGTCCTTAGAGGCCAGTATATACATGAGATGGCAGAGAGTTGAGAAAGTATGTAGAATAGTGCACAGTTTACTTAATTTTTATGCTAAGTTATCAAAGCCCCAGTCAATCCAATGTATGCAATCAGCCTAATTTGGGGAATTTTGTAATACCATATACAAGCACAGCTGAGAAAGAAAAAGTCCTGAGAAATCTTAATTTCCTTGGTTTTTTACCTCTTTGAACCCGACTTACAATGTCACTTTTCAAAGTGTGGAAGACTGTCAATCCCTCCATTTGTTTTTTTTAATTACTGGTCATCAATGTGAGGAAAAGTTCCAGACTGAAAGCTCGAAGAAAGAGTAATCAATGTATGCAGGTCCACAGGGGGCACCAGTAAAGAAAATACCACCGAACAATCTTCTGAAAGGAAGCCAATCAACTTGACATTTTTAAAAGGCTCAATTAAAAATAAATACATATATAAAATGTTTCAAATTGAGTGCCTGGTAAATAGTGTACATACTTTAAACGCCTATGTTTTACATTCTTTATTGGTACTTTTGCACTCCCCTTCTGTCGTCTAGAAGGGTCTTTTCAGCAAGAGTGACATTAACTCATGCCCCTGACCTGCAAACTATTGACCTACACACAGCCAAGCACACAAATAAATATTAGAAGGGGCAGGAGGAGAATAAAATCTCTCAAAAATGTACGCAACAAACAAACAGATAGCAGTGAATAAAAAAACTATTTTTTTCCCTCAGTTATTCACTGTACGTGAATTTTAGCAGGTGCAACACTCTGAGACAGAGGAAAAAATTATTTGGGACAACAGTATGGCTCTGTAAACATGCTCAAGGAGAGCCACTGTGGGAGGGGATTTAACAGAGTACCATGAAATATCTACTGCAGAAAAACTCAACTGACTGCTGCTTTTTTGCTGTTACCAATCTTTTCTCTTTTTTTCAAGTTCATGGTACTTCCATGAAAACAAACTCTTTCTCCTGTCATCATCTATCACAGGAAGTATGTGCATGTTGGTAAACAATAAGCAGGAGACAAAATCCTAGCAAGCTCTTAGGAAAACTCATTTAGCTGCCTGCATTGTACAGCCAGCCACTCAAGATTTCAGGAGCTGATCCAAACTGAACCGACTTTGTGAGTCTTCTGAGATTCACCCTTCATTTTTCACAAATCTTTCAGTGTCTGTGCTTCTCTCAAAGCTGCACCTCCTTGAATCAAGTGATCGCATCGGGCTTCACTTTTTAAAATGTGAGATTTAGTTTTAATGCCCAGAATGCATCAGCTGAATGCACTGAAGAAGTTCAGAAACACACAGGCAAAGAAAAAGCGATGCACAATATATTAGTTTATAATACCAGGACTATTATGCCAAGTTTGCATTTTGGGCCTTAATTTATGATTTTTGAATAGTCTTTGCTGGCAACACTTCTATTTTATTCTGTGGACTGTTGAACAAAAGCATATTAACAAAGCAGCCAATAAAATCTGTGTGCACTGTACTGAAGTCCTCTTCAAAGATCTCTAACATATGTTTCATGAAGAAATAGAGGGTGTATCTGTCAACTTCTCTCAAGAGCTAATAGAGAACAATTTCATCTGCAGAGGAAGGCACAGTTATTCTGCTGGTTCCATATTAACCTGGGAAACCCTTTAGACCACGGATATTTCCTCAAAATCTCTTTCTATTGTTTTTTCTCCCTTTTGAAGGAGCGGAAAGGGGTTGAAGTAGAATGGAGAAACAGTCTCACAGAGTGCCCACATGATAGGGTCTGTCTTAAAGAAAGCTCTCATCTGTAGGAAATTTATTCAGTCGTGAGAATCTAAACATAGCTCCCTGTTCACAGGGAAAATAAAAATGACACACAAAAGATGTCCTCTCATTTTGGCACTGGGTAACTACAGATGAAAAATAAAGTAAGAAAGAAGAAAAAGAGACCAGTGACTGTTTCCTTTAACTCCTTTTCAGCTGCCCCCAGTAAAGCCAGTGATGTGGCTTGAAAGGTATAAACCAAATGACTACACTTGGTGTGTATACAGCATACTGGTCTCTTATACAGTATTTGCTACCTAAGTAACAGAAGAAGGATGTTCTCACTCTCTTTTCCTCCCCTCCTTTCTTTTATTTTGTCAGAAAAGAGAGAGCTCTATTAGTAAGAGAGGGCAGAGAGGTGGTTACACATTAGCACCATGTTCTCTGATGGTCAACATGCACCAATAATTCTGTCATAGAATCATAGAATCGTCTTGGTTGGAAGGGACCTTTCAGATCATCGAGTCCACTGTCATCTCAGGGGATCCAGCCACGGTGTGCATCTTCCATGTTTGCCAATAATTGCACTAACATTCAATCCCGTACCAGGTAAATTGCCTCTACCAAAGAGATACAAGACTTAACACTGTCCTGAAACTTGACTAAAATATTTTTAGATCCAGCCTATATTGTTAAGTAGAACAATAATAACAAGGGAAATAACAATTAGATATAAAGAAAAAAAACCCTGACACTGAGGGTGGCACAGCATTGGACCAGGTGCCCAGAAACTGAGTAAGACCCTGAAAAACATCAGCTACGTTGTGAGTTGGCCCTCCTTTTAGTAACGGGTTGGACCAGGTTACTTTCAGAGGTTCTTTCCACCCTTAATTCTGACTCTAACTATGGCTTAAACAGTCAAACTGTCCACTGCTAGTGCCTAGCTGTGGGGCCGCTTATGTGGAAGACTGGTCATACATATGCAACACATCCTATTCTCCCAGGGAAATTTCTCACTAAGTTGAAAGAGAAGGTAAAATTTTCTAAAGAAGTGCTAAACCAAGAAACATGAACTACTGTATCTTGTTCTTCTGAGTTCTTAACATCTCCTTAAACTCCTATATGAAAAATAATTACTAACTCTTTACTATAGAATAACATAGAAATAACACAGATCTTGGTCCTGGCAATGATTATTCAGAAATTGTTTTGGTAAAGGAATAGGTTTGCCAAGACAGAATTCATTCAGGGGCTGCTTCAAGCTCTGCTGAATGTTTATATCAACTTTTATGCAATCTGACATTCCCAAAAAGAACTGACAGTAATGGACTGGAAACACAGTGAAACCATTACACAACACAGAAAAAAGAGTTTCAAAAGAAATGGAACTTATGAGCTAAATTTCTGAAAATGGCTCTGATAAGGGACTGGCCTAAACAGAAAATCTTTAAGGAACTTTCAAACCAACAGCTCAAGATGACACTCTGCGTTGCTCCAAAGTGCAACACGGAAGTTGATATGCAATATTCCCCTCTGGGTTTTATGTTGCCACATTTGACAGACCCAAGGAGACTTTACACCAATTAGCAATAAAGACAGAAAGACCTTCCAGGGAAGCATTAGAGTCTCCAGGAGTAAGGTCCTGGCAAAACTCTCTGGAAATCTGTCCCCGTCACACGCTCCAGGCTGGTGTTAGGTGGGCTACCGTCCATTGCTGTCACAGCCTGTGAGAGGCTGCAGTGCAGAGTATCCCACCTTTACCATCCCAAAATCACTAGCTGGTTGGGTCTATCTAGACAACTATATGGTATCACAGACCTTAGCAGTGCAAGAACACGAGAGGAAATGGGGTCTTTTGCAGTTCCTTTCCTTGGAATAACAAATCTTCTCCATTTCAACAAAATGAAATGGATCTAAACACGTACTTAGAAGCACACACATACAAACGGAATTCCTTGTTATGATGATAGTGGCACATCATCTTGCCAATAAATGCTCCAACTTTTATACTGGGGCTGAAGTAGACATTGATCTTTTCTGAAACTTTAACAGTTTTCCAGGAGGTTCCTTCCACCTCTGTAGCTTCAGGACTCAGCAAAGCTCCTCATGACTAAGCCATCCTGGAAAATTTTTCTAACAAGCTTCTTCTTCTGGGCCTTTATCACACTGGAACGTACGCCTGTTTCTCCCTAGCAGTCACTTAAAGTGACATTGCTTTTTTTTTTTTTTTATTTTTCTATTTTTCGTTGATAATTCCTAGCTGGCGATAATGCTCTTTGGTGACTAAAAGCATACACAGCACATCCCAGTAGGAGCAATATGGCTTTGTTTTTTCACGGTATGATGTCCATGTAATAAGTGATGGGTCTGGCCACACTCCATCACTGTCAACCTTTTCCACTAGATGTAAGAACAGTGTAGTCCCACAAAATCATTAAATACCTCCTCCCCACCCATCTCTAAGAATAGGAAGGGTAACCCTACAGTGACCATGTAACATCCTTCTCTAACTTGTTACATGGAGTCATGCTGGTTTGCTCTAACAATGGGTGAAGATTCCTGCCCACCCCAATTTTGGGGGGTTCTTAATGACTCCTTCAGAATGAACATCGCTACTGACATACAAAAACGCTAGTTAGACAAACTTGTAAAATATTGCTCTTCCTTTATACTGCTAACAGGCTCTACTCGGTACTTCACTCCCCAAATCTGTCCTTCAAACAGTACCAATTGTGTGCTGAAGAGTACTGTCCCTTCTCGTTTTTGCACACAGGTAACATATGACCATCTTTCCTTCCCCGCCTCGTCTTAACACGTTGCAGAATTATTGAGGACATTCTCCTCAGAGCTTGTAAAACAACAGCTAACACTGGGCTAATTGTCTGCGCAGGTGACAACTGCTCCATCCAAATGTCTGCAAAACATCTCAGCAAGTCTCTTCAATTAACAAAGTCAAGTATGATTGATTTAATTTTCACTTGAGAGTTCTTCTCAGAAGAACTGGTTCAGGTGTACCCAACACTGCATTTATTGAAACAAAATAGGTAAGGATTAAATGTTCTGCATATAGAGCTCTGCATCCAAGGATTTCAAACTCTTCGCAAGTCCTTAATTAATTAAGACTCAAGTTATCCTCCTTGGTAGAGAAATATAGCTTTGCCTACTTTATAGGTCAAGGTTTGAGGCAGAAATAGGCCAGATGACTTGGCCAGGATCCCACAGAAAGCACATGGCAGAATGGAAAATTCAAATGGCTTCAGTTCCAAGACTCCTCACGCTCCCCACACGAAAAAGCTGTCATACCTTCATTCATTCTTTCCTCCTGAATATTTGTAATTTTTTAACATGGTGATTGTAATTTCCAGTCAGAGGGAGCAACACACCATCACTGAAGGAGCTCTTAGAAGCTTCTTTAGGGGAAGAATATATAAGAACAGTACTTCAGAGCAATGCAGAATGGGAGTTTTAGGGTTGTTAACCTGATACTTGTTCTGATTTTATCAGCACAGTCCGGGTTTGGAAAGCTCAGATAAGCTAAAATTGGTAACTTCGATATTTTTGTGACTTTATGTCATCATCCATAACGCTACCAGATAGCAAAACATTATACATGATGACATAACACCTGGAGAAAGCATTATGCTTATCAAAAGGCTGTGGGTTTAGCCAATTCAGTTCAAGAGCTCGTGAACATTTCTGAGCTTTTAGCCAGGCTCTATCAGCTCCGGTTATTACCTCCGTCCTTTCTCTGGCAAGCTGCTCTGAAATAAGAAGCAAATAGTGTGGCTGCATTGTCTACCCTATGCAAAAGCCGCGCGAGGGTTTAATAGCCTGCTGCACAACAGGGAAGACACAGGTCGCTGTCGTCTGTTAAACTGTGACCTTGTGAAGGTAACTGAAAAGAATTTTTTTTTTTTTTTTAAAATCAGACTGCCCTGCCTTCACAGACCTCTGCCTTTTGTGTGAAGGCAGCTATAAAACATGTGTCGGGGAAGCTACAATACTGCTAACAAGCAGCAGTGGAAGAAAAGTTATCTCTCTCGCTCAGAAAACCCCCCAGCACATCTACTGTAGACGCTCCAAGTCAGTGACTGCTTAGTCCGAAGTTTCAACCGGCTCCTTAAATTCACCATCTTGGGGGCCTTGCTGCTTAATAAAGACTACGGGGTGTTGAGAAGCACAGTATATTATTTCATTAAGTGCTTTTGGGGAGAAGGGGATTTAGAAGTAAAACTGCTGGCTTTGTGTGGCAAGGTGACGACCTTTGACAACTTTGGAGCTTATCTCTTTCATCTTCCCACTCCCCCGAGACCCCGAACTTGTGGAGGGATGGAAGCGGGTAAGCCGGGGCCAGACAGAGTCCAGCATTGTTGTGGGGCTGCCTCCTCTCCCTCTCCCTCTCTCCCCTTCTCTCTCTCTCTCTCCCTCTCCCTCTCCCTCTCTCTCTCTTTTTTTTCCCCCCCTAAACAAAACAGATCTGAACTGAGCCAAGGAAACAAAAATGTATTGTTCCTCGCAGATGGAAGCGAGTGTCGCCTAGGTAACCAGATTAATCTCCTTTTTCTCTCCCTTCCTCTCTTGTAGTGCGGTAATCGGTGGGCTCTTTTCACAAAAAAGCCAGCCTCAAAGCTGGGGCTCTAACTAGGTTCCTAATTAGCTGCAATTTACAATGAAGACAACATGATGAGATAATAGAAATTTGCAAAATAATGACATACCTCAGCAAAATATTCCTCCTCCTAAGAACCATTTTTATACAAAAACAATAAAGAGGGCCCTTCTAAAGCAAAGCTGGAAAATGGTGGTGTATTATGTGACACAGAACATTATTGTTCGCCTCTTGTTCCCCCAATCAACAGCTTATTGTTTGGCATCTTAAATAAAAATGACTCAAATACAGGCCACATAATGATCTCCATTGCGCTAATACACTGTATATACAGAGTAGTCAAAAATGTACCCAAGCCAAGGCCAGTGGGGCTGATAAAGTACCGGGGCCCAGAAAGGTAATTTACAATACAATGCACTAACTATTATTCCTGGTCTTAATCACACATATCTTCCTGATTTCTGTCAGGATGCGCTCTGACATCAAAAAAGGGCACCCGAACAGGGGGCAGCTAGTTAATGAAATATGATGGATCGCATTTGTTTTCATGTGGTGGTTAGCTCAAACGAAGCAGCCTCCAGACTGTTAGCCAACAGTCTTCTCTTGTGCGACATCAAAGGCTCCCATTGACAGGGGGGAGAGGGAGGGCGCGGGAAGGGGGATCGCGGGGAGACAGCACGGAGGGCGGAGCGCCGAGCAACTCAAAGGCCCATTAATCGTAATCTCTACCTTATGTCCGAAAGGGGAGAGTAGAGAAATAGAAGGGGCTGGGGCCGACCTGCCACTGATTTCAAGGAGAAGGAGTGTCAGCACCTCCACGTGCGGTGGAGGAGCAGCACGGGCAATGCACTGCCGCTGAAATTTGGTATTTTGTTGCACGAGGGTGACTTGTCACTGCAGACGTGAGGAGCACATCCCCTTTGGAGCTGGATGGAGAGGAGAGGAAAATGAGGAGAAGGAGAAGGAGAAGGAGAAGGAGAAGGAGAAGGAGAAGGAGAAGGAGAAGGAGAAGGAGAAGGAGAAGGAGAAGGAGAAGGAGAAGGAGAAGGAGAAGGAGAAGGAGAAGGAGAAGGAGAAGGAGAAGGAGAAGGAGAAGGAGAAGGAGAAGGAGAAGGAGAAGGAGAAGGAGAAGGAGAAGGAGAAGGAGAAGGAGAAGGAGAAGGAGAAGGAGAAGGAGAAGGAGAAGGAGAAGGAGAAGGAGAAGGAGAAGGAGAAGGAGAAGGAGAAGGAGAAGGAGAAGGAGAAGGAGAAGGAGAAGGAGAAGGAGAAGGAGAAGGAGAAGGAGAAGGAGAAGGAGAAGGAGAAGGAGAAGGAGAAGGAGAAGGAGAAGGAGAAGGAGAAGGAGAAGGAGAAGGAGAAGGAGAAGGAGAAGGAGAAGGAGAAGGAGAAGGAGAAGGAGAAGGAGAAGGAGAAGGAGAAGGAGAAGGAGAAGGAGAAGGAGAAGGAGAAGGAGNGAGGAGAGGAGAGGAGAGGAGAGGAGAGGAGAGGAGAGTTTGGGGCAGTTTTGAACTCAACCAAAATGTTTCACAACTAGCAATAGATTGTCTAAAACAAGACTAAATAGCAGCAGTAACAACAAAAGTCATTCCTTATTTATTTGTGGACTCAAGACCATTGACTGCTGCATCTGCAAATATTCAAGAGCTGCTGGTCAATGGATTGTCTCTTAAATAAATGCAACTACAGCCACAGGAAAGCATTATCATGCAACCTGGTCCGGTCTTTTGGTTCCTGAGTATGGCAAGAATCCTAACTTCCTTCACAGGATAATTGAAAGGAAGCAGAAATGTCATATTCTAGAGAAAGCAAACCATCTACTGAAAAACTACCCGGTTCTAGCTGTATAGCAAGGTCCTGCGAGACAGTTTACAACGAGGGCTAACCATCCAAAGAAGCATTATAATACTGCTCCTATCTGTTTATACAACTGCTTTCCTATGTAAGGATCTCAAAGCACTTAAACAGTATTAAAAGTTTGCTGAGGAGAGCTGCTGAATATATTAATGATTAACATTATGCTATACAAGAATAAGGAAAAGAAGCAGATTTTAGAAGTACACCGAATATACCCATTCTAATGACCACTGCCATGAGACTTTAAACAGCAAATAGAACAGACTGGACTTTGGGTTTTAGGATGTTATTCACAACTCTCACGCAAGAAACACATGGGGGTACCCATTCATCCTGACCCCCTTTGGAAGTGTAATGTCACACCTTTAAATCAACGACAGTGAACCTTCAAACAATAATTAAACAAAGCAGCACACAAATTTTAGACAGTACGGCATTGAAAGTAGGCTTCAATTCTGGAATTGTGTCTGCTATAAACAAATACACCCTGGTCTGCAGAGATTTCTAGGAAAAAGAGAACAAGGTGGACAAATGTGAAGCATTCAGTCTTCAAACGGAATAAACAACAGTAAGTGATTGATGGTCAGATTCTGATGTGCTTACTCGTACTTAATACTATTCTCTCCATGCAAAGTCTGATTCAATTGGAGCACTTGCAGAATAAGGTGTTATTCAGTGCAAGAGCATCAAAACTGGTTCTGAAAAACAAAATTATGTGTAAGGTACTGCCAGTAAGGCAGTCCTGCTCCAACAAATGCTGAACATCTTCTTATCCCATTGACTCCTTCCTGCATGGGAGCTGACAATCCAAAAAAATACCGACACATAGGATCAGGCAGCATCTAAGAAAAGAGCAGGAAAGTCAAGAAAATGGCTTTGAACCTGTGAACTCAATTCAGTGGAAATCCTGTGTTGATATGACTGAGCATGGGAAGAAATGAAGTCACCGGTGCTTCTTTGCAGCAACTGAAGGCCAGACCTAAAGATTTGTGTGTTAGTTTATTTTTGTTTCTGGATACTATATTCATTTATGTGGAAGACTGAATATAAAGCCTGTTCTTTTCAGACTCATCTAAAAAAGCAGACTCAGTTCACAATTTAGATTTCTAAACACAGAAATAAGCTTTTACCTGGAGCATTTTTCTCCTTTGGAGCTTATACCCTACTTTTGCTTAATCTATCTAGAGGTTTTATCATTGCATTCTTAGGTAATCCTGTGTGGAACAGCCACTGCTCATGGAGAATTCAGAAGAGCAGGAACAGCATTGCTCTCCTGTGTATCCCGTGCCAGAATCAGAACGGCAGCTCTGAGTCTGTGCAGCCTGATATGATTAACACTGGCTTGCCATTTTACACAGGAACATTAACTCTTCCAAGCAAGCGCTTCCCCCATCCATCCAGCTCCTTGGATGGATGAAATAACTCAGGAAGAGTTACTTTCCCACAATTACAGAGCTCTATCTGATATTGCAGGTGCACAGCACAAATTGAATTCAATGGAATTTCTGTATACAGCAACTGAAGTTTTGGGACCGTAAATATTAACCTTTCTCCATAACAATCACATCCAATGCACTACACCATAGGAGGCCAAAACACTGGGCCTGATCCTGCAAATATGAATCCTGCCGTCCTTAATATTTTTTTAAGTTAATGGAAGTATTTGTGCAAATAAATGTTGCAAGGCTGGGTGCTCAGTGCGTTTTCTTTTCCAGCATCCCGAGTGGCTGGCACAGGCTGAATTATCCAGCACGAAAACTAACTGAGATCAACTACACCGTTCCCCCAGAATAGCACCTGCGCCTTTGTGGCCCTCAACTGCTCCAGCAACACAAATTTACAAACAGCTTTTGAAACATGAGTCAAACATCCTTCAACATGAGCAAAATCTGGTGTGTGACACAACTGACTCGCCTTTATTGTATTATTGTTATTACCACTCCCAGGCTTCGGAGAACTGTGTCTCTCAACACATTTCTTTAGCATCTCTGACAGCCTTCAGTCTTCCCGAATTTTCTACCTTTGAACCACTAGTAAGTAGCATGAAAAACTACATAAACAGATGGGTTCACGCAGGATACAAGAAAATCCATGCAGTTAACTTAAGTTTCATGTTCTTCAACTCTTTTCCTCCTTCCTCTACCCTTGCCCCTGCCCCCCAGGGGAGGTGAGAGGAATGGTTTAAATCAATAACCAAAGGCTTCAATTTTACAAACCTTTGACCCATTAGAGCTCCGAGTCCTCAGTGCACCCGTCATAACCTCCCCCACCCCAGGACGCACACATACACATGCACATAACATATATATAAAAGAAATACTCCCAGCCTGGCATTAACAATGTTCATTCAGTGCTCCTTACTTAAAGGAAGAAAACAATTAAGTGAAAACCTTGAAGTAATCTCATTCTGCCTATTTAGCCTCTTCATCCCTCAATGTGTGGTTAGTAAGTGTTGCAATCAGGGGCTAAGGCCTGCTATCATTCGGCCTTAATTAAAAAAGACACAAGCAGTGGAGCTGTGAATTAGAAATGTAACAACGCACTACCCCTGATTAATTCGAGGCTCATGTTGGATTAATAACTCCAAACAAAGAACAAAAGGAAATTGTTATGCGAATTGCAGCCCTCCCAGGCCAGACAAAGGTCAAATCACAGGATTTCAATTTCATCCGGAGTCGCTTAATCAACTCCCTCGGAAGGAAGACCATATGCAGTCCTGAAAGCTACCCATTGTAGTCGTGTTGTCACTGGACCTGAGAGACGGCACAGAGATAATCCCAACTATTCCCCATCTTTTCTCCTTCTTGGCTGTTTCTTTTCTCTTTTTCTTTTCTTTCTCAGTTTCTTTTTTCTCTTTGCCTTTTTTTTTTTTTTTTATACGACAAAACTCTTCATTAGGGCTAATGATTAAGGAATAAGGACACTATCTGTCAGAAAGCGGCTTTTGTGCCTGCTGCCATGTGGAAGCACCCTAGCTCTCACTGCCCACACAGCTGCAGAGAGGCAGCTCCTCATTTTAGGCAGGGGGGGGGTCCTCTCCACCGGCTTCAGCATCACGCAGGCAGGAGGAGCAGCACTTGGCAGGGTGGGGGGTCAGAACAGGATGCGTGGCACCCATTCAGCGCCCTGCTGACATCTTCCTCCAGAGATCTTGTGGGAACTTTAGCTGCGAAAGAAGGATGTTACTGCCCTGAAGACCTATCTCTGAAATTAAGCCACAGAGAACAGAATCGCCTATTTTCTTGCCGCTGACCCCTAACGGAACGATGACGGAGCAAAGCAGCCCTCAGTTTCCCTGATCTAAAAGGCATTGTCCCTCCAGTGAGCAGACACAGAGTACGTTCCCAGCTCCCACAGAACATGACTTTCTCAAGCAACTCACATGGCAGGGCATTTTATACGGACTGCCCAGTTTATCCTATATAAAGAAAAAAGGAAAGCCCAGAGCAAGTATAAAAGGCTACAGAGACTGAGAGGGAACAAGGAAGAAACTTCAGGGTGGGGATCTGCAACATGGAGTTCGTTCCCATGCTCATCGCCATGCTGAAGGGTTCTGTTCATCAGCCCAGTAACGCCAGTTTGCCACACAGCTGCCTGCAGCTGGCCCAGCCTGGATGGTGCAGGTAGTCTCTCGCTCTCAGCCAGATCCCTAGTGTTTATACACAATATTTCAAAAGGCACATCCGTATTTCTCAGGTTCTTCTATAAATATATGCTCTGTCACAGCAACACAGTTCAGGACCACTTTTAGTTTCTCCAGGAATCAGCTCCAGCAAGGGGCCAAGAGCCGACACCACTTCCCACCTCGGTGTAGACCTCTTGATGAAATCAAACAAATTCTTCCTGATCTACATGGATACAAGATACAAAGATTTAAGAAACAGTCCTCTTTTACTCTCAGATTCTGGTCCCAGGCATATTCTGCATATGCACTCATTACTGCAGGATTGCTGACAAATGCACTGTGCCTCTCTGACTTGATTTTGCCAAAAGAGATACTTTAAAGCCCAATGAAATTACCAAAAACCTGGTACTGGTATGTGGCACTGCATTGGTAGTTTCAAAACCTGAAGGCACCAATGAATAAGGGTTAGGATTCACATATTAAAACACCTTGGGAAATGCAGATGCAGATTCTGCAGAAGCCTCTTACCTGTGTTAGGCGCTGGAATAAAACTGCAGGTCACTCGGTGAACTTCAAAGAAGATCCTTTTTTGACTTTCAGCTGGGGATCATCTCCACTCGGTTCTGTCACAAACTACACTTGGTCCTCTTTCCAAGGGGCTGCTTACACACCTGCTGTCTCTGAATTAGCTGTTGAAGGGGAAGAAGTGGTTTGTGAATTGCCCCAGTCTGAAGCCCTTTTCACTCAGAAATATATGCCAGCTTTAAATACTAACCCCCTTAATGACTATTCAACTTCTCTGATGCTTTCCTTTGAAGTATCTGTTCGCTTTTGCTTTACATATTGATTTCTTAGCATGCAACCAAAAATTAAGATGAAATACCTACTGTGCCATGGAAAAGGAGAGCCACATACTCAGAAACCCTTTTGCCTGTGTTACACTGAGTCATTAAATCCAAATTACATGGAATGCAAATTCTGTTAGACATAAATCCCTCAAACGTTCCACCAGCTCCAAAATGTAATTTTTTAAATTTTATGTGCACCACGAATTATTGTAGCTACTTTAGCTACTTCCATTGTTCAGTGAAAAAGTAAGATCTAAGCTTTAAATGTGCAGCTCTAAAAGTTTAAAACACTTACTGGCCTGTAAAAGAAGGCAACCTGTGTGCACATCCCAGTAAAAAGAAATGTGAGGGAAAGCTGGTCCTTTTCCGTTATTCCTATTACAAGCTCTATGGAGCAGTTCTTCATCTCCCTGTCCCAAAGAGACACCACCCTCTTGGAAAAATCCTCCTTCTTTATAATGAATTCTGAAGGTGAAGTTATTATTTGCCTGTGATATGAAACAATAATTCATGGCATATAGAAAAATCACAGCAACCTTTGAGTAGAGTCAGAGGCTTTATAGAGCTTGACTCCTTTGCAAAAATCCTCACTGGGAAACACTCCGCAGCACATTTTGGGAAAGTGGCTGTCCAGTGTTGGTGTTCGTTCCTCTTGTTTCTTTATGGCCGGCAAAGGGCTCACTTCCATAAAACCCAAATGGACTCCCCTCAGGTTGCACGGCAGCATCCTGCAATGCTGTCTTACATGACGCTTCAACTTCATGCATCAGCTGAATATAGAAGAATTTCAACTTTCGTGTTTAAAGCTAGTTAAGTTTGTAGCCTTCAGTCTAACAGGGGAAAGACTGGCCAAGAACAAAGATGAGATTTTTGTCTAACAGTTAGCACACACTCATAAATTTTAGGGCCCAGTTTCATAGCCCAGGACCCCAGGCCCATGAGACTCCTCTCAGCACAGGACATACACCTCTTGCTGATTGGAGAACGGTGTGCAAATAAATCTAAGACAAAAACTGATTTGTCAAGAAAAAATAGCTCAGTATTTGGTCACTGTGGTGTCCAAATACATCCACTGCTATTGTAATAAAAAAAAAAAAAGGCACCTAAGACAGCTTTCTTCTGCTTTCTACAGAAGAAGGCAGGGACAGGTAGACACCGGCGTGTCTGCTCCACTCCCAACCCAAATGCCAACACAGGCCAGGCAGCCAGCAGCTCCTGTAGCTTACGTCAGATGAAAATCAGCTACAAATCTGCTGAGGATGGTGAGGAGAAGAACCTATTTAAGTGGCTGCAGACCCAACCCGCCCCTACTGCCAAGTTTGGCATATACATTCATGGTCTTGAAATCAAACCGTGCCCACCTTCACAGCTCCTGCATATGCGGCTGAGAAAAAAGAACTTCCAAGCAGCTAACTCTTGGCTGGGGACAGGTATAGCCTAAAGCCTTCCCCGTACCACTTGCAACGCAGCCACCTCTCTATCTGACGCAGCTACGCTGAGGCAGGTGGGACAAGTTAAGCCCCAGCTAAGCTACATCTGAGGACCAGCAGACTGCCCTGTATTTCCATGCAATCCCTCAAAATCTCAGGTGGCTTAGAGCCCATCCCATTCTCCTTGCTGCTTTCAGCTCTCTCCAAAGGCCAAAGGGGCCCATGAGTCTTTATCAATCCCAAAGCATCAACAGCAGGCAAGCATTTAAAGCTGCCCTCGACCTGCTCTCTTCTTTTCAGTAACCCTCTCAAAGCTGTGTACCTGTTTCTTTAAGCAAATTAGTCAATACGGTTCTCTGATTTTACTTGACATTTCTTCCAATCCTTTCCCTTCACACAGAAGCTGCCTCTTTCTCTCCCCTTCCACTCAAACAAGCTGCTGGTGAGAGATATTCCTCCTCTGCAGCTCCTACCAAGTGCGCAATAGCTTTCATGTATCTCTGCCTCACTGACCCTTCATCTCTTTTCAAATCACAGATAAGAAACATTTTCTTATCTTGTTGAGAACTGGGAACACTTTCCACTTCTCTTACAATATTACCTACAATATTACCCACCTCTATCAAGCAGTCTAAGAGAAAATGCATAAATATGGTAGTTTTCTGCCAAACTGCAAGCAACAAATTCCAAGGACTATGTTTTTCTCAGAGGATAGTACTCCCAACCATACTGTAAGCAAGCAGCTGTGTCAAAAGATTAAATATGATGGGACACGCAGAGAAAACCAGTTATGTCAAGCGCATTTGTCTCCCTCCAAAAAACCCAACCAACCGACCAGAGATAATGTGGATTCTTCTATTCACCTTACCAAAAATGCCACTTTAGTTACAAAGATAAAATCAGAACACAGCAAATTAGGTTTTGCTTCCGGATAATTCTTCCAAAGAAGCCCAGCACCTTTGCTTAAGCTCAACTGAAAGAACTGCACAGCGTTCCTGAGAGCTGCTGGGCGGCTGCCGTGCTCCCTCTCGGAGGTGGCTGCTCCTCGGTACTGGCTGGCATTAAGCAGGGCAGGATACTGCCCTTGACTTCAGCAAGGCTTTTGACACCATCTCCCACAGCATCCTCATAGGTAAGCTTAGGAAGCGTGGGTTAGAGGAATGGGCAGCGAGGTGCATTGAAAACTGGCTGAAAGACAGAACTCAGAGAGTTGTTATTAGGGGCACGGGATCTAGTTGGAGGTCTGTAACAAGTGGAGTCTCCCAGGGGTCAGTACTGGGTCCAGTCCTCTTCAATACATTCATCAATGACCCGGACGAGGGGATGGAGTGTACCCTCAGCAAGTTTGCTGATGATACAAAACTGGGAGGGGTGGTTGACATGCCGGAGGGTTGTGCTGCCACACAGTGAGACCTGGACAGGCCCCATGCACCAGGACAGGTTGGGGGTGAGCAGCTCTGAGGAGAAAGACCTAGGAGTCCGGGTGGAAAATAGGATGACCATGAGCCAGCAATGTGCCCTTGTGGTCAAGAAGGCCAATGGCATCCTGGGGGGCATCAAGAAGAGTGTGACCAGCAGGTCAAGAGAGGTCATCCTGCCCCTCTGCTCTGCCCTGGGGAGGCCCCATCTGGAGCACAGGGTCCAGTTCTGGGCTCCCCAGTTCAAGCAGGACAGGGAACTGCTGGAGAGGGGACAGCAGAGGACCACCAATATGATGATGAGGGGCCTGGAGCATCTCTGTTACGAGGAGAGGCTGAGGGACTTAGGTCTTTTTAGTCTGGAGAAGAGAAGCCTGAGGGGGAATCTGATCAGTGCTTATAAATACTTAAAGGGTGGGTGTCAGGATGATGGGGCTGGTCTTTTTTCAGTGGTGCCCAGGGATGGGACAAGAGGAAATGGGCACAAACTTGAATGTAAGAAGTTCCACCTAAACATGAGGAGGAACTTCTTTCCTTTGAGGGTGGCAGAGCCCTGGAAGAGGCTGCCCAGGGAGGTGGTGGAGTCTCCTTCTCTGGAGACATTCAAACCCACCTGGACACGTTCCTGTGCAACCTGCTCTGGGTGGCCCTGCTTTGGCAGGGGGGTTGGTCTAGATGATCTCCAGAGGTCCCTTCCAACCCCATGTGATTCTGTGATTCTGTGATACACAAACCTTATTCCCATAAAGCTGTTTAACATACATAATTAGTTCCATTGATATCAATGGGAAAACGTGCACTCTAAAAATGTAGTGCAGGAGAACATTGACCTTTCTGCAATAAAAACACACAACACATATATCCAGTCTAAGCACACTAGATATTCCTTTCCAAGAAGCCCAAACAATAACTGCCAACATAAGTGCATGGATTACAAGTTCTTAGTTTATGGGAAAACTGGAGTAATATCTTGTAACTTTGGTAATGACTATTGTCTGATATTTTTTTTTAATGGAAGAAATAGGTTTAGTAAGAAAATTTTGTGGGAAAAGTCCTTCCAACTTAAAAAAAATTAAAATGCAACAAGCAAAAAAATTATCAATATGTCAGTTTTGACAAAATTTCAATGAGAGGTCAGACACACAGAAAAGAAGCCACAGCAACTAGAGAGACTGGACCTCTGAATCAGGCAGAACAGAAACTTAACCTGTTTCTACCACACCAGCAACTACCAGTGTAGCTCCTGGGGTCTTCTGGTTTGTTAGGAATCTCAGAATTTCCTTGAAAGATACAGTTATCATTCCAAGACATAACAATATTCCATGAAATTTTTTTTTTTTTTTTTTTTTTTTTTAGGCCAGCTTTAATGGTAACTACGGGGATTGCTAATTACTGTTATAAACCCAGAAAACACAGTAAAGTTTTTCTTTTAAGGTCATTAAAAGTAACTTCCTTGTAAAAGAATCCATAATACTTTCACAAGGTGATTAGGAATCTTGCCTAATTCTTCGTTACTATGATGAGAAATTGCACAAAGGAATAAGACCAAGAGTCTACCAAGGTTACCTAAAAAGAAAGAACCTGGAAAGAGGTTCCAGAACCTTGACAGAACTGGATCTCATGGAGCCTTATTTCACCTTTGCCTTTTTTTTTCCCTTTTTTTTTTTAGCTTGTGAAATCTGGCTCCTTTGCTTTGATGCCTTTGATTGAAAGGTATTGTGTAAGTGACTCACATTTGCGCAGCTCAGAAACACAAGCACCAACAAAAGCCAAAACATACAATTTGGTATATTTGCTTGCTGACTAAACACTTTTTCTTACATCTTCCTTTGCTTGGAGGGTAAATTGTTAGTTTCAAAGCAGAATGACTGCTTCAGTAAGTTGGGTAGCAGACTATTGGTACAGTGTGATAATTAAGGGATCTTAGTTCTTAAACAATGCTGATAAAACAGAAATCCCTCTCCCTTTTTTCTGGATTACCTTTAGAACTGAAATCAGAGCACGCTAAATGAATAATAATTCGCACCTTCTGTGAATGATAGAAGATTGAATCAAATTTTAACTAGACTCTATTTGTAAATCCCTCAGGATGACATAATTACTATTCAACACATACCTTAATTAGCTGTACACATCTATTTCATAGTATTTAACAGTTTAAACAGCTTTATTGTCTGTTGAATGGATGTTCCATTCTTATCAAAATGAAAATAATCCTGAATTTCCTAAACTGGAAGACATTTCAGCTCACAAAAGTCAAGAAATGACCTAGAAATTGCTGTCCCTATAGTAAAATTTTTATCTTTTTTTTTTTTAGCATTTTTCATTTTGTTTCAAATTCACTAATGGTACAAATGATTGATAATGCACTAATGTGAATTATTGTTGCTGCTGCTTCTTTCTTGCTGATGAAAAAAAGATCATAGTTGCACTGTCTGGTGAAAAAAAAAAATCTACTCGAACTTTTGCACAGAATTTGAAATGAATACAAGACAAGTTGGGACACAATTTCTTTTTCTGGTTTGGATTACAGTATGACCTTACCTCGAGAAAGCGCTATTGCTTTTGCGGCTCCACCATGGATCAGAACCAGAAATCTGGCGAGCTGTACCTTCAGGTGAAACCAAAGCCTTAGCGTTTCAGACCTCGATCCTCATGTTGCGTAAAAGCAGGTCCTCGCTCACCAGGCAGAGGCTGTTCTTAAAACTCAGGGGCTCTGCCGAGCGAGGCGGCTCAGCCCGCAGGCTGCAGGCTGCCCCCGCCACAGGCCGAGGCTTGCTGCCGAAACGCAAGGCACAGCCTTCCCCTTCAAAGGCTCCGCTGCTTAATTTTGCTGACAACAAAAGCAAACAACGACGACGACGATGACAATGATTATGTGCAGACACATAGGTGCATGTGGTATGTTTCGCTTATTTTGTCAAACTGCCCCAAGTGAGATTAAGAAGTTTACTTAAGTACTTATTTAATACTCTATGTCGTTTGCTTTCCGCTCTCCTTAAAATTTAATGCAGAAGACGGCTGGCTCTTCAGCACAGCTCGCTGTTCCCGGGCCCAGATCTAAATGAAAATGTTCAACACACAGGGAAACAACAGAGGCTGAGCCCAGGGGAAAAGGGAAGGCAGGACTTGAGAAGCCCAACTCTCCTGACCACCTTGGCTTCACTGGGACCAGAGAGGAGCCAAGACCTCCCCAGCCACAGTAAAGGGAGCACTGCCAGGACCCAAGCGCATGGGGAAAGGGAAAGACCAGGCAGGATGAGGCACACATCTGTGCAACAGGAGAAACTGCATGACTCAAGGAGAGGATCAATAATCTGAAGGACATTTTAAGCACTGCCTCTCCCAGGCACCCAAAAGTCATCAGACCAGTACTTAAAGTCATAAGATTTTCCATAAAGAGTGATGCTTAGAAACAAAAAAGACCCAAAGTCATACACAAATTCCATCCAACGCATTTGAGATCCCTTTGTTTCTATCTTTCTCTTACTTATTTCAAGCTTTCCACTGCAATTCGTTGAAGTAAAAACTTACTTTTACATAAGTGGAGGTAGAGATTCTCAGACATCCATGTAATCTCAGAATGGGGCTTTACAAGACACAGTACATATTGTAAGCTTTATGACAAAATTGCAGGCGTGGTGTTGGGAAACTAATCTGTTTTCTCACTGAAACAGAAGCAAGTAAAACAAAATAAAAATAAGCTTACTCAGGAATGCTTCTCATTTCATAGTTACGTTTCTTCCAGTGTGTATGGTGAAACTCTAAATGCCCAGTGATTAAAAATTAAAAGATACGGATCACTCTTAAATATACCTATCTGACCCTGTATCTTTCTCAGCAGATTTAGGGATGGAAAAAAGGAGAAAAAAAAAAAAAAGGAGGAGGGGAGGGTATTTATGCCAAGATGCTTTATACCTTCCCAGCACCTTCCCTTGCACTTAAGTTACAGACTAGCCTAGCTCTGGTCTCAGCTGTAGCAACATTCCCAACAAGAGAAAGTAAAGTCTGGAAATCACTTCTGAGGAGAAGGATCTGGGGGTCCTGGTGGACAGCAAACTGTCCATGAGCCAGCAATGTGCCCTTGTGGCCAAGAGGGCCAATGGGATCCTGGGCTGCGTAGGGAAGAGTGTGGCCAGTAGGTGGAGGGAGGTCACTCTCCCCCTCTACTCTGCTCTGCTGAGGCCACAACTGGAATATACTGTGTCCAGTTCTGGGCTCCCCAGTTCAAGAGAGACAGGGAACTGCTGGAGAGAGTCCAGCGTAGGGCAACAGAGATGATGGAGGGATTGGAGCATCTCCCTGATGAGGAAAGGCTGAGAGAGCTGG